>CM034149.1:201722942-202322942 GCA_019776745.2 Taxus chinensis | reverse complement strand
AAAATCATCTATATACAAATTAATATTATTTAGAAAATTATGAGTCATTTACAAATTTCTAGCAATATTTCTATCCAACTTTTCATTCATGTCTAAATGATCGCAACATTAATTCAATTATAAAATCCTACTCATGGCGATGAAAGTATATCACATGTCAGAAATATATATAAATAATCATGTCCACAACATATCAATATAATATGTCTCTAATAATCCACATGCATCATATATGAATCGAAATCAACAACAGTCTAGTACCTCTAACATCTAGTATCATGCTAAATCAAAAGGCTACAACAATGTCCATAAGTGTAGTCGACATTATGAAAATCAAAGCAAAAGGTGTCGAAGGGAAGTGGGCACTACAACTATAACTCATGCTACATTGAATTCTGTAAGTTTTTCACATTTGTGGAGTTGGAATATCATTCATCAACGAGCATTTGAGAACATATCTTTAGTCATCAACACTTCCTTCTCTCTCCTATTATCTCAACTTGTTCAAGTGACATTTGAAGCTAAAACTTTACACATAAATCAAACATGCATATCAATTTTTTCAGAACTTGCAATTAAATGATGGGATATTGAAAGCACATCATTTGAAGATAAAAATTGTTCATAAATGGATATCCCACCTGGATTTAGTTCATGTCCAACAAGGTTAGTTCCTATTGATCCTCAAATAAATGAATCCTAAGTTCAATTATTTACTTTACATGATGACAATGATGATATAATTGATGATGTGCCACCTATGGTTTTCCCCAGTGAAGTAGTTATTACAAATAATTTTTACGCTCAAACTCATGCCCAAAATGTGGATAATGATCTTCATGAATCTGACTGTAATGGCGCACTTGTATCTTACCAACATTATTTGGTCATCCACCTACACAAAATTGTCTTCAACATGTCCCTGATGCCCAATGTCCAAGCCAACCACTGTAAGTATCCACAATGAGCGATCAAGGTTACTATCAATCAAATAATGAAAGTATGCATTTATCTCAATGTCATCTGGGTAGTCATCAAGTTCTTGCCTATCTTACAAAATCTAGTCTCAAATATCTATCATCTAGTAAACATGGAAATCGGGGATGTACCTACCTCATAATCAATTTTTCTCAACAAGAATGAATCTTTAGTTTCATATGTCCTTTAATGATATGTTGTCCTGGTGCATGATTTGAAATATTTGTTTAATTGTGCATTTCTTTTTTTCTTAATTTCATGAAAATTCTATACGATATGTACTATAATCTTTGAACAAAACAAGGATCCAAATTTTTATGCACTCATTTATATTTTATTTGTATTCAAACCTACGTATCAATTTGTTTAGTCTACTACATGTACTATTCTCAAATTATTCTCTAAAATAATAAACTTTGGCATATATACTATTTTTTTATTATTTACTAAAATACTTAACTTCGACATTTTCTATATCATGGCTTTGTTATTTTTTAGATACGTGTCTTTGAATTTTATCATTTTATTTAGTGATTAATGTGTCAAGTTTTTTAAATATAAGTGGCTCATTAAAAGAAATTGAAATTCACATTTATGTCATTACATCATTTTCAAATTCTACAAAATAGTTGTTAGTTTATCAATATTAGTTATTAAATGCATATTATTTTTTAATTTAAATATTTTGTGCAACAATAACATAACAAATGTCATTCTCTGAGTTCCTATTTAGACATATTTATATCTAAATAATAAAGTATGACTGAATAGAGCCATTATAGTGTATTTTGTTGATGTTGACATACATGCTCAAAAGCCTTTAAGAAAATAAAAATAAATTCATTTTGGATTGGTTTTTCCTTTTCAATTATGGAAATCATGATTTAAGATTATTCATCCATTAATAACACACACGATTCGATAAAAAATTCATGTGTGATTTGATTTTGAAAACAATTACTAGTGTTCATCATTACTGTTCTTTGAATTATTATTATTAAATAAGGACATAAAAAAAAAACATGGTATATTAGGAGTGCCAACTCAAGGGACTGAACATCCATAGCTCCAGTGATAACATTAATTGATTTTGTTCTTATTCTATTGGCAATGGTGAAAGAAAATTTATGGGAACTCCAATGGTGGGGAAAATTTAAATGTAACATTGGATGGATCGCATCTTTCCCCTTTATATATGGGTCATCGTGGTCCCTCAGTGGCATGTGAAGAGCCCAAATTTAGATTTAGGTAAGCCATTTTACTAGGTGGCCTTTATTGACATAACAAATAAGATAACTTGGACAAAAAATGTGATGCCCACATTTTTCACACACAAAAGCAATAGTAAAAATACCAGGATATTTTCTTTTTGACTTACATTGCTCACTACACAATGCCACAAGGGCTCCAAGAAAAGAAAACTCAAAGACACATATGACACTTATAAGTCATCGACTCACATAGACACAAGACAACACCATGGACATGTCAATGTCACACTTTTCCCAATGAATGAATACTAACAATGACCCCATCACAAGAAAAGGACTCAAGGATTGGAAAACCCACAACACATCATTTCATTAATTTCATCTTAGTTAGGATTAACATTCCAAGAACATTATTAAGCAAGGATAATTTCCTCCTTTTTCCAGCTACAAATTCTTAAGTTCATTCCACATTTAATTTATTGTTCGACCATTTTAAGTTGGATTTTTATCCTTTACGGAAATTTCCATAACTTACATACTTATTTGGAATTATTCAAATTACATACAAAGTACTTAATTATCTTGTTCTTGTGTTAATAATATGTTTCTCAAACGTTTATTCAATGTCTACATTTTACCCTTGTAACTCAAGTGAATCTGACTTGATGTCCATAAAGCAAAATTATGATATAAGGGGGGGTTTGGTTTAGATTCAAGATACCTTTTCCCTATAAGCATTATTCGATCGTGCAGTACCTTTATTTCCTGATTCAACATTCCCAAAATAAGAAATTGTATTTGATTATATATATATATATTCTACTTGAAGTTTGATCTTACCAAGGGGAAAGTCATATTCTTTGTAACACATGAAAATGTTTAATTGGATTATAAGGGCTCCAAGAGTGGCATTAATCCTGACCTCAAATCCCATGTTTACTCTTATATTCTTTACTATTACATCGCATTCTGGTCTCATTATTGCCCTCGCTTCATAACAAAAGAGCTACAAAATTACTTGGCTGAAATCTTGAAGAAGTACATGATTGGAAGCATTATGAACTACATGTTAACCACAAGTAATTTGTGTTCAAGGTAAGATCCCATGTTCCTGCATTTCATGATTCTGCATGTGAAATTTATTTTATTCTTAATGTTCATAAAAGGACATGACAAGGGATTACGGGACAATATTTCAGTTTCCTGGGTTCTCTAAAGTCAACATATTACAAATCAATTTTGTTTCCAAGAGGTAACTATAATTTTCTACCCACAAGTTAACCTCCTAATCAACTATGGTTTAGTTTAATTTCAATTTTCACCTAAGGATCTACACCTCAACTATATATGATTTTAAGGTGAGAGGACATATTTATGATAAACCTTCATGAAAGACCAAGGTGTTAATTTTCCACTCAGGGATTTACACCCATTTATAGATTAGATTAAGGTTTAAAAACATATTTATCCTACGTACTCTCTGTTAAAGATCAAGGCACTACTTTATTACATTTACAAGGTAGGAAGACAAGTTACAATATAGTAATTAATTAATAAGAAACACAACACCAATTTTATTGAACACTGAAAAAGAACTACAATATATTAACTTTAAATTCATTTACTATATATATAACAAACCCTTTTACCATACGCAACTATGAATCAAAATGAGCTTGTGATTTAATGCACATTTCCTGAACATCCCTAAAATTAGCATCCCACACATGTTGGAAAATTTCAAATATAACATTTCTATAACATGAGATTACATTATATGTATATTCATTTTACAATGAACTCTATAAATTACAATGATAAATAATGAATTTCACATCACGTTTTCGTCATCATTATTGCATCCTACAAAACCATGTGAGCATGAAATTGTCGATAAATCGCTGACATGGCATCCACCCTAATCTAACATAATTAACATTTTTCAGTTTCCCATTTACATATAATAATAATTATAATTTATAATCGAAAGAAAAGGTTTAGAGACATGTATTCATTACATTTCATTTCACTTCATTTTGTAATCCAAGGAGAGAGAAGGAGAAAGGAAGAGAGAGAAACACCATTTTGTCAAAAGTTCTATTTCACACAAGTTACACTATGGAGTTTTCAAATAGTTATAAATACATGTGTCAAAAGTTTCCACAGTGGTTTGGCAACCCGACGAGGGCCCTACAACTTTCTTTATTACATTTTCCTGCTAGTTACAAAAACGTTCAAAACAAGCTTGGAGGCTAAGAATCCTTTTTCAAAGGTTGTCTTCCGATGAGAAAACACACCACAATTAAATTCTTGTGTGTCCACTTATATTCCAAGAGATCATAGAAACTCACTAAATTTTGAACTAAAGAGCGGTTTGTGTTTAGCAACTAGTTTTCCGGGGCTATCGGTTGTAATTGATCTAGTTGTAATTAAATAAAAGTTAGCTCGAGGGCTCAGAAAATCATGTCAAAAAAATGATGTCCACTAGATGAATATGAAATGATAAACACCCTACAAGTTCCTCTATATATGGAGAATTCACTAGAGTTGACAGGACTGAGAATTAGCAAACGGTTATCAAACGACAACATGTTTTCTAGAGCCACTGGTCATAATTGGCTAAGTTTGACCTAGTCAAACTGCGACTAGAGGCCTACAAAATGCCATTGCCACACTATCCAAATTTTTTTTTTTTCCCTAAACTGAAAGTCTCATGTAATTGTCTAGTAAAATCGCTAGAGGTTTGTGAGGACGGATAATAATTTATTTATATGGGTTTCGAATGGCGGTTTAAAATGAAAGCCAACTTTCTAGATTTAACACCTTCCTATCACTGCAAAATAGTGTAATAGGGCTCCTATAAGGGTGTCAAAAATATCAAAAAAATTCATTCGGGGTCAATCCAAGGATTGAAGTGACACCTCACATAACAAGGCACACGTAGGAAACTTAACATCTCCTTTCTAGAGTTACGAAGGTTACTTTGCAAGTCTCAGAAAATTGTAATTGATATATTTCAACAAGGGAGCGGTCGAATCATTTACAGGGGATTCAACCTCAACCTGTCAATAAAAAGGGTACTGTAGTAATCTATTTTGGTTGCAACATTTTCTAGATCATCACGAAGTGAAGGTTCAATTTTATTGTCTACAAAGAAAAATTGGATCCTGTAAGTTACGATATATGGTTTTACTATTTTTAAAACAAGTTTATTTTATACATTATAATATACAAAAATCCTTCGGTTATAAAACTTCATTTCGTTGCAAAAGAAAAAATAAAGGACATAAATTATGAGAGATGAGGAGAGATGAACCATGCCTGAAAATGATGACCAAAGTGGGTATGAGGGATTTGGGTGGTTTACATTCGCGATCCATCAAGACCACCATTGTTATGAAATCATGTCAAATTATCCCGTGAAGACCCAAACTATTAGCCATGTATCCATGCCTCATTAGCACACCATTTTGTGCTTTTTAAGTAGCTGTCTCGATCCATAAAATTGTATTGGCAGTAAGCAATATGTCAACCCATTGGTGAGCCATCTTAATGTTTCCTCATTTTCATACATGGCTATCAGGGAATTCACAGCTACAACACCCAATATCAAAGTAAAAACTTGATTCCCTTTTTTATTTTATTTTTAATTTTCTTTTTTGTAGATTTCTTACCTTGTTTGAAGTTCTCATTTTGGGCATAGGTTAGCTTGGGTGGCGACTAGGCTCTACACCTTCTCTGAGCATTTGATTGGAAGTTTCTATACTCCTTACAAATAAACTAATTTGTGCATACCCTGTATCAAGGCTCCCATTGGCATAGATAGGGAAGAGTGATGGCCAAGGTTGTGGAATATGGATTTAGCTCTATCAATCGCATTCTCATGAGTATTTTCAAGGCCATTTAACAACCTGTTTGATTGCATCTAGCAAAGATAACATCCCTTTACATAGTTCCTTTTGTACATCCAGTAAAACAATTCACGTGCCGTGTATAAGGTTTCACATACCACACACACGTCTTCCTAATCATTTGTAACTACAACATCTGGAGAAATCCCTTCTTTCTATATGCAAAGAGGGGCGTCCACACCCTGTTCTAGAGCCAGTATTTTGGCAAGGTCATGAGATGTTAGCAGGGGGTAGAAGTCAGGCTTCAACATGTACACACAATTTCTTAAGAGTTTATAATCCATTTCCAACAAACTCATTATGTGCATATCCTTCAGCCATTTCAGTCATTAGGCCACATTGATTTCAGACATTTTTTAGCACACAGTTCACATACCTTACGCATGCATCTAATTTCTATAGGAATGTCAGCCACAACGCTTGTAACCATAACACCAACAAATTCCTCTGTCTTTGTGCTTGGCTGGACGTCCATACCCTGTTAAAAAACTTGAATTTTGGCACAGAATGGAAGGATGCTGGAAAATATAAGTAATCTGGTTGGAGACCTGCTAGTTGCATATGTGAAGCAGTGTGATTGTCTCATAAGTGAAGTTGTGTCTTTTGTACTCTGCCGCATCTATATTACATGAAACTTTGTTTGGTTTTTTTTCCACGGTCAAACAAAGAAATGGCGTCCATGGTCTAGGAGATGCGCTTACTAGTAGTGTCTCCCAGGAGGATTTTCTCTCACTACAACAATTCAAAATTGCTAACTCGCAAGGATAACTTGGGTTTTTATTGGTTAATGTGTTTTGTATCTTAAATGAGGTGCATGCATTACTGTGTAAGGGAGATGACAGGTCTAAACAACTGCGACCACACCATGTCCTGCCCCACTCCTGCCACATGCCACCCAGAATCCATGCCATTTCCAAACACTACCCACCAATTGCATTTAATCCTTCCGCCACCCTCTTTTAATCTTCTTATGCCAATTCAACCACTCACGGTGCCAAACGAAAAGACTTCCCCCCTCATTAAATTGAATTTTCTTTTTATCTATTATAATTATTTTATATTAGTTTTTTTTTAAGTATACAATAACCATGCTTGCAAATGACACGAAAATTGTAGAAGGGGGTGAGAGTTGAGCATTACAAAAATATGAGCTAGAAGGCACGTTAGGAAAAGAAAACAACATTTCACCCTCAAACATATGTAGACTTCCTATTGACAAGTGATATCAAAGGAGAGTGCATTCACGACCAGGTGTCAGTGAAGGAAACTCAACAAAATGCATTGTGTGTTTAGGGTAATCCTTTTTGGTGGGATTATTGGCATGTGAATTCATATCCAGGAATAGAATAAGGTAAGACACTTTGACAGTGAAGCTTTTTTTTATTCTTAACATAGAGATATAGCCTCCGATAACTAATCCTTTGCACTTAGTTTGAGTAACTTTATTGATGCTATCAGAGGTAGTGGCGATGATGGATATGGTGTTGTAAGCTCCATGTATATGAGAATTACTTATATTAATCTAACACTCCCTATTCAATAGAAACATCAAACTCACCTGCATTGGCTGACCTTTCCCATGATAATATCTTATGATCATTATGCCAATAGGGGCAACACAACACTGGAGGTGGTTCTCTCATTAACGTAATGTTTGATTGGTTGTGGGATCTACATATATTTTTTGTCTAACTACCATTGTCGAATATGGATCTTGACTGTATCTTGGAATTGTTTCAATGCCCCTACAAACCTTATATTCCTTCTTGCCAAGGGCCAACATATCTCTTCAATTCATTTTTAACTTTCTTCAACAACTCTACAGACCCTCAATTTTTTCTAACGGCATAACATTTTGCATCACCTTTTGGTGTAAGTGCTAGTTATAATTCTTAGATGGCAAATCAATATCTTGGGTTTACATGGTTTATTTTCTAGTAAGAGGTATCCACTCAACAAAATAGGGACCTCTAACTTTATTTTTTATTTAGTTATTTCAGAAAATCAAAATTTAGTAGGTTTTCATAAAGTAATATTATGGGATAGTGGTTTGTACTTATTGAATTTATAGTATCATTCATCCCTTTGGGTTGTCATATACTCTAAAATAATGTTTTTCTATTCGGTTTTTAATTTTAAAAATAAACATTTATTACACACACACACACACACAAGGTAAAGATTGTTTCATGACACTCTAAAGGATACATGTAAAGAAGAAAGGGGGAGTGAAGATGTATAATTATAATAAATATAATAGAGAAATTAAATCATAAATTAGGAGTGTAAGACTACAATGTAATAAAATAAGACATCATGAAGAAGTTCATAAAGAGAGAGGCTCTACGTTAGGTAGAACCTTGTTATTTTGGGGGAGCACTTCTCATACTCAAAATGGTGAAGTGTTGAACAAGTTGATCTAATTAAATTTAGATATTAATGTCCACTAGAGGCCAAGTCAAGAATAATTCAACAATTATTTTGGTATGTGTTTTATAAACCAACATTCTTTACCTAGAATTTAATTGTCTTATATATATATATATATAAGTTGAAGATTGGTTCATGAGACTATAAAGGATACACATACAAATAGGAAAGGGGAGGCACAAAAATACACTTAAAAGAAACACAAAAGAGAAATTAAATCTAAAGTTAGTAATGAAAAACAACCATATGATAAAATAAGATATCATGAAGAATTTAGAAAGAGAAAGACTGTACATAGACTCAAAATGGTGCAAAAGTTTGTGATGGACATGAAGTATAGTGATTTTGAAATAATATTAATGTCTACTAAAGTTCAAGTCAAAAATAATTCAAATATTATTTTCTTAATACTATAAATGCAGCCTTGGTGGTTGTGGGTTCTGATTTTTATGAATTGTTAATAATTAATTCTAATATTAAATTTGATGTTGATAGTCACTTAAAAACTTTCCATTTTCTTAGATAAATCATTTAAAAAATTATATTATCTGGATTATGAGGTGAATTTTGAAACCCAAGATTACTATAATTATTAAATTAACACCATTTATCACTATCTAATTAAAAAGAGTCCAAAAATAATAAAATAAAATTATCATAACATATTAAATATTTAAAATTGATATCTTTCTACTTTTTTCAGATAAATATATTTAAAATATAAATTACTATTTTAGCCATCCTCAACTGGCACACCACATTTTCTCACTACATTTTTAATTAAATCCCAAGATTAGACAACTTAGGTACATGGAATTTTCATTGCATTTGTATTGTTAGTCACTTTTTTCAATTAATCTTACACAATTTGTTTGTATCTTCCTAGGTAATTAAGAAATGCAACAATTGCATTCAATAAGATTGAAAATTATACGAGCAATCCAAATGAAAAATAAATGCCACCTAAGGGAGAGGAGCCAATAGTTATGCACCCTAAGTTGAGGGCTATACAACACCCACATAAATACCATAAATTTTGAAAAAAAATACCCTTTAATAGATTTTTTTTAAATTTTTAATGTACATATTTTCTTTTGAGCATTTTTATTGTATGGAAAGTGGTTTTTAAATGGATTTAAATCAAGTAGTTTTCCATACAAAGAAAAATAAGGGTGGACCATTAATAGGGCATTATGTCATGCATTTTTTCCCACTTATGTGGCACCATGTGATTGAGTGATTGTTTGATGTGATTTGACGCGAAAAATTTTATTGGCTACTTTTTTTTTTCAAATTTTAAGTGAAAAATGTACATGTACTAGTTCTTGAATTTACAACTACCCTCACCATTATTTGTTCATTCTCCATTATTGTCTCCTCTCCCCTATATTTGAACACTGCAAAACATTGGTTCCTTGTCTCACATGCATTGCATGTTGAAATTATTTCTGAAAGAAAATGTTATAACGTCCACAAATTTTGTACAATATAGACTAGGAAGAATAAATGCATAGAACATAGAGGTGAATATTGAATGAGTCATTAATGGGCTGATATATGGTTTTCCTGCTCACCAACTAATGTATTCAACTTTTGATTGTAATCTGGTTAGTGCCAATTCTCTTTCTTTAATTTTTAGATCTAGGAGCATCTCTACATTCTCTCATGTGACTAAACCAACCCTCCTATATGTTTTAACATTTTGGTGTTAGGGATTAGTTGCATCATAGATATCTTATTTTCCTTTCCATAAAATGCTAACATTATCTAAGGTGTATATGAATGAAGAATTGTAAAATATTTTATCATTTGAATTACACCATTTAAAAGGGTTTATAGTAGTATGAAAAATTTAGGTTATGTACTAAAAGTGTTATATAAAAATATCTATTTTAGTAATGTTAGATGTTTTAATGATTATTTGATTTTAAAAAGTTTTGAAAATTAAAAAAATTCTTAGTAAAATGTTATTTTTCTAATAAATTGCAATCAACTTATATATTAAAAAAAAATAGAATTCATTTTAGAATCATGTTAGCACCCAAACCATCATAAAAAAATTGAAAAGTGAACAAGAATGAACAAATGAGGATCTAGAAAAGGACTCAAGAGTGTTACAAATGATTCAAATAATCCTAAGAGTGCAACTTACACTCCAAAAATATAATATAATGGAGAGGGGAAAAATGAGGGTGGAAGTGATAGATGAAAGGGATAAGAACGTAAGAAAATCTCAAGAAAATTCTTAATGTGGACTTGCAAAATCCTTGAGAAAAATCATAGATTGATAAATAAAGAATATGTATATATTCAATCAATGAAAAAATATTAATATAGAAATAAAAGTAGTCAATATATAGTTAAAGAAAAATTTGCAAAGCAACTCTTCTTTTGACCATTTCACTGAAACATTTATGAAGTAATGGAGAGATAATTGAAACTTGTGTGATATAGTGGAAAATAATTTTAGATTACACTTATCTTATTATAATCTTACAAGATGTGCAATATGCAAAAATAGTATAGTTAAGTTAACCCAAGTCAACATAATATTAGCAAAAATTTAATATTACACCAGTGCCCCCGTAAGTACAACCTAGGGAGGACTATACAAAGGAAAAAGACTAAGATCCCATTAAATTAGGACTTCAACTTGATCTATTGCAGTAGATATATGTACAAATATTACAACCTAGAAAAAAAATGAAATACAATTTTTTGTCTCTAAAAACTAAAATAAGAACTACAAAGACTACATTGTCTATGGGATGAAAACCATCATCGAAGATGTGTTGGATGTAATGAATGTCATTACTAAAGAAGTTGCAATAATGTATGTTAAAATATTGGAAGTGAACTCAGAGTTACATGAGTGATACAAACCCACTACTTGATGATTGAAGAACTGTTTAAGATGTCAGGGAATTTAAATGGTAACACTATCAAATGAAGTATAAGTAATACAAAAGAGTCCATCAATCATTTCATCAAATTCATAAGGTAAATGATATGATGTGCTAAGGGTGAACAAGGGACATAAAACATGAAGAAGAAGTACGAATACACCCCCTAATGCTAAATCAAACATGAACTAGGTTAAGATAGTTAAATTGGTTAAGTTGGTTACCAATGATATCAAGAATTTCTGATAACTAGGTTTTGGAAAAAAAATATCATATTTCCAAGCCACCAAATAACCTATAAAGTTATAATTAACCATTATGAGAGTATTTAGGAAAAAATACAAGGTGTAGGAATAGATTATGCATCCTGACAAAACCATATGATCTTGAATTATGAGATTTCCATATCATAGATTCAACAGTGAAGATTTACCAGGATTTTTATTATCAGTTTCTCCAATCTTCCTTCATATACTATTGTATATAGGTAAGTATATATCTCTCTCACTCTAGTATTTTGATCTTGTATTCATTTATTGATAGAACCAATACATTATTTTTATTTTCTACAAAGATTGTTGGATGTTAATTAATTAGAATAAAACATATTCTTTAGACCTTACATTCATTTTATTGCTGTGTATTACCTAACAAACCTAATTAATCTAAAAAGGGCATAAATAGTTGGGGTAATGAAAATATTGGTGACTATTTATGGGTTGGAAAATAGATATAGTATCTTTCACTTGTGTTGATAACTATCTGAAAATGAACTATAATGTATAAAACCCCTAAAATACATGTACTAGAACTTCGTGAGCATGAGTAGATAACAAAATAATAAATCCATGTATGGGTGTAGTATTTATTTCGATACATGATCCTCCTTAGAGATGATAAAACTAAGAGAGAATTGCTATGAGTGGAGAAGGATAAATATTAAGAAGAATACCTTCAGTATTAGCTCAGTATGGTAAGTCATATTCAAATTATAAGCTCCAAAACCTAATGTCCAATAACTAGGTGCAAAAATATCCTCAAATGTCTAAGGGAAATCTTTTCAAATGTTTTATAATGATGAATGAGTGATCTTAAAATTTTCAAAAGGGGTGGGGCATATATATTCGATGCAATTACTGGTGGGTAATGACAAGGGCCATGGTAAAGAACAAACATAACACCATTACCCATGGGTGATGGAAACATCCTTGGGGAATACTTAAGGTCATGAGGTGAAAAATTAATTGAGGTGCAAGCTAAGACATAAATGGAGATAACGAAAAAGGTCCATAGTGACCAAGATAAGAGATCAAAGAATGCACATAAGTGTATATAAGTGGGCCTAGTGAGATAAGTTGGTATAATAGACATAAAATATGAAAAAAGAGGAAATAAAGTGAATATAAGGTAAATATGGAAAGATAGTTACATATCACAAATGTTGTGGTGTAGCCAAAATGGCCAAGTTTTATTATACCCCAATCAGGTAATAGGTTTGATAAGGCACTTTCTTAGGAGGAAAATGCATCCACAACCTCTCGACAAGAGAAAAGGTTAACAAGAGTAAAAAGTAATGGGAATACGTATGCCCTACCCTAAGATTAATATGTGTCACAATAATGAAGCACAAGGTGGTATTCAATAAAATTTCTATGCAATTTATGAAATTGAAAGTAAACACTGAAAACTAAGTAATAATTTAATTGTAGTAATGAAATAATAAACTCCACCAAACTAAATACAACTACCTCATACTTACCAATTAGTGTTGCTTTACTTTCTTGTGGTGGGTGGAATAAGTGATTATAACCCTTAAGAAACATTACTAAATATTAACACTATAATATAAGTACAAAAATAAAACCTAAATCAGCTAGCTAGAATTCCATGAAGAGGATTATATCTGAGAGGTGGATAAAAATACTAAAGAGTGAAAAACATGGGTAGATTCTATAAGGATGTGTTGACATTTTTTGCAACCTGTGCAAAAAAGGTCAACTTGAAACTTTTAAGTTTCTCAGAATGGTCAAATTATAAGTTTGACTATGTTTTGGGAAGCCATCTCGGAAGGGGATACAATTTTTAATTGTTTGGTCTTGGACAAGATTAGAATGTCATGCATCAAATTAGAATTTGAAAGTGTTTCCCCAGAAGGCAACACTCTGCATATACTACCTCTCCAATGTATCGTCTTCTGCAAGACAGTGCAGTAGCCAGGGAAGACTTCCGCAAGGCCTTAGTGAAGGTGGGAAAGATGGCATAAGTAGGGTTTCACATTTTAAAGAAGCGGTCTTAGTTATAGGTTTAAAGCATGGAAAGGTGTAGTTTTACAAATAGTTTGCATTCTCGATGAGCATAAATAAGTTACACTTGATTTTAATTTATTTATATGATTAAGTGAATTACTTAAGTGTTATGTGTTGTATAATTTCATTTATTATCCATAGAAATGAAGAAAGTACAAAAAAGAAAAGACCTAAATCTCATTACACAAAAAAATCATTTATTCATGAGGAATAAAAGTACAGTAAAACCACACAAGCCATTGGAATAACTCTGATAGTAAGTGCAATCAATGAAAATATAGATACATAAAGTTGTGAATAAAGAAAAGATGGAATCCATTATTTCTTGGATTTTAATGATTCTTGTATGAGTTGTTGTCCTCACTGCTCCCTCTTCATCACTTTTCCAACTACTTCCATTCTACTTGAAAAGGGAAAATGAACAATTGTCAAGATCCGGATTTCATGCTTGTTGTATTCACATCTTTAAGCAGGTGCACTTTCAAATAATGAACATGAAATCAATACAAAATGAACAAAGAAGAAATATACAATAATCTTCTCAAAACTTTAAGAGCATATAATAGTTGAAGATGGTTGTAGCTATATAGAAAGTTACCGTTACCACTTGCAAATAAATGTAATAAATTAATGCATTGGGGACACAATGGAGGTATTTTCTACAAGTAAAAGGAATGTTTCCAACAAATTCTTGTTTCATATCAGGTTACAATTATTTCAAGGAAAAGTCAGTCATAAATTTTATGATTGTGAGATAAATAATGGAGAAAAGAGTATCAGTTACATAAAAGGTAACAACTTCAGTTTAGAAAAATTCTAAACTTATGAAGACAAAGTACAAATTACATAATTACATAGAAGCATAATTCATGCCATTTTACAATGATCAAATCACCAAAAAGGGTTCTCAAGCCATCTACTCAAGATAAAGTAAACTGATAAATGAAACAAGTTCAATGCACCCAACTCATGCACAATACAAGTTCAACAAGAAAATCAGGGATTGACCTTGAGACTTAGAGCTAGAAAAATAATAGCAGGAATTGAATATGGCTTCAAAACTCAATACACAAAATATGCAAACCGGTAGATATGAATTCACAACCATAATCTTGGTGGAAATTTCAAACAAAATATTGAGGTTATTGTAAGTTACAACCAAATATAAGTAGAAAATAGAAACCTCTATTTAGATAAAAGAAGAGTTCAGGAAAATTTTCAGGTTGGCAAAAAGGAATATCATAACATTGCATGATTCTAGCAAATAGTGTTTGAGACTCAGGTTTTCATAAGTTCAGTTTTCCAGAAACGAAGAAAGCAATCCTTGACATTGGAATCACAGAGGCTATTAAAGACATTATTCGTACCCAACAAGATATGATCTATGGAGAAAGCATTAAAATCCTAAAATTATGTGAGTCGGTCCACTATAAAATACCAAGCTCCCAGTCAAGTAGCACGAGATCTGAAAAATTAAGTGAACATCATAGCATTACATCAAAAAATACCCAAATTAGGAGAAAAGGAGTCATGTTTATAATTCCCTAGGATTCAAGTATTCATAGTTCAGAGCATACACAAAGAGTAATCATTTTCCAGGCCAAAGAGAAGATGAAATTTTTTTTCCCATTATGAGCTCTAAATAGTATTCAGAATAGGGACTAGCTCAAAGGTACAGAGACATAGTTTGAATATAAATACTGGAGCTCACCCAGATCGAAAGCAAAGAAATGGCATATTTTTAGTTTTTCTAGCAATAAGAAAATGTAGAAACCCATGAAGGAATCCATATGTATATGAAAATATTCAACATCAAAATAATGACCATGCTCACTGAAGCCATAAGCTCGAATCAACTCGAAGAAATCTTAGAATGGCTTCACAAAAGAACAAGACAAAACTGAAAGCAAAAAAAACTCAGATTAAAGATATAGGTTTGAAATTTCAGGGCTATACAAAGCTTCTAACCAGGTCAAATGGCGCCACAGTGTATGGAAAATCAAAGAACCCTTCTTTCAGACCAACACGGGGGCTTCAAATTTATCCTATTAAACAAAGGAACGATGCCCATTTCAGATTCTGATGAACCAGTTCAATAATACAATAGGAACAAGTGGAGCAGAAAACTTACCAAGTTTCCATTCAAATCCATTGAAACCTTTAGTGAGGATCAAGTGTAGAGTAAAATGATGAAAAACCATAAGTGTTTTTGAGCTTGAAATATTTCCATAGAGGTGAAACAATAATTGCACAATAATTCCCAAAATTTTCAATACCGAATGGAGACATAAAGCCAAAAACAAGTAGCTTATAGTCAAGAAAACCAAAGCTCACTTGTTATCAAGCAAATGACTGCCATGAAAGGATTTTCAAATAAAATAACAACTTGAATTTGGAAAGTGAAAGACAAACAGATCTAAAAGTCATGGCTAAGCTTCTCATCAACACTAGAGAGTACAAGATGGAACCCTTAAAAGCTATAAAGCAAATACCCAAATCTAGGTCATAAGAAATCAAATCACAACTCATCTTTGTAAGACCAAATCTAGCAAGGTAAAGCCTGAATCATGAATACCATGTATAATCTAAACCAGAATATTTTCACCAGGCTACCACAATTTTAAAGAAAAATAAGAGCAAAAATGTGAGCTTCATCTCAAAATATAGCAACTATGGTGCCTCTCACACAACAAAATAGAAAAATATTTAAATACATTAGATCCAATCATAGGGAAATACAAAATAAACAGTTTTTTAGAGCCCCAAATTTATAGAGAGTTCAAACAAAGAAATGAATACAAAAAGATCTTACCTCCAACAATGGCCATTCACGGATACAAAGTAGGCATTGGATCTCAAAAATTCACATAATAAAACCCAAATGAAAATAGTAGAGAACTCAACTCATTCCCAAATACAAAAAATACGTCCCATTTGAGCTCACACCAAAAGCTTATAAAAATTATGCTCAGAATTCCAGAATCCTTTACTTGAGCTTGAGGTAAAAAAAATGACGGCTACCTAATTTAAAACTCCACAAGTGAGTGCAAGATTCAGAACCCATATATCCTTAGGAACAAGATCTTCAAAATAATTAGAGTAATGGACACCAACATTTGTGAAATTAAAGAAACCATAGGTTTGAAATTCATAAATGAAGGCTAAGAAATTTCCACATATTTCACTTAGCTCAAACGGAGCTCAACATCAAATGAAAAATGATTAGGGTTACCTCATTTTTTCCTCCTCAACTCATGGTGTATTACTTTACTCAACCATGGTTATCAAATAATGCACGTGTCATGCCCACAGAAAACCCTAACTGCATCATAAAAAGGTATCATCACCGATAAAATATCACAAAGGGTCGGAGCATCATGTGCAGGGGGAATATGTCCCAATTTTCAATCATTGCTTTGAACTTAGAAAAGGTGAGAAAATCATATGCTAAATATCAAAACCGACATCATGAAGGGTTTCCTCATCGTGAAGAAAGGGACCATAATATTCCAAGCATCAAATGGTCTAAACAATATCATATGCAATGATCAATCCAAAAGGAGTAGTTGACCACATAGAAGTTGATTATTAATCAATGTTTTAGTTTTTGAACCATTGAACTATGTCCCATGCTAATAATAAAAGGGAGGGGGGTCAAAGATTAATATATTCCATTGACCAAAAAGTGGCCATCATCCAATTTAGACCCATCATTCTTTAAATCAAGTATATACATGCCTCAGTAAGATAAGATAAAACAATACATGCAGAAGGCTAAACACGAGGTGGTCCCCACATGGGTGTCACATCAAAAGGAGTATTATTCTTGCATATATAGAGGTGGTCCCCATAGTGTGTGAATATTTTTCCAAGTATTGTAGATAAAAGAATTATTTTTTCTCTCCAACAGGGAGATAATTTTTTGCATGTGCATCTAAGGGGCAGAGTTAAAGAATGCTAAAATTATCATTACAAAAAGATAAATTGCAAGTGTCACATCAAAAAGGTAAAAGACAAGTTGCATGCATTGGAGGAGAGTTACTGAGCAAGAAAGGGCTATTACTAGAAAAATTATTCATCCAACCTTATTAAAAATAGAATAGTCAACTGTAGTTTGACTGGGATGTATTTTGTAATTAAGGCTATTAATGTCGTATTGTATTAACATGTTTATTTTATTATTTTATTTATTCATGATAAAGAATAAAAATAGGATGCATGGGTGAGTACAATTTTTAGTCCATTTTTAGGAAGGGGTGGGATGAATAAGCTTGCTATATATTATTTACAATTGCAAGGCACAAGAGAGGAAATTTTTGGAAATAGGAGTGCTGAAGCAGTTTTGCCAGTTTTACCCTTTGAATGAGAATTGATTTCTGCCTTTCTAATTATTTGCAGTGTTGTGTATACCTTGTTATTTTTTGTGAATGTCAAATTCTTTGATTAATCATCTTACCTTGCTGCAAATTTAGTTATTTCTGTAAAATATTAGTGTGCATGTTTATCTTAACAATATTGTTGTTAATCATTCCCTCAATACATCAAGTGTTTTTCCTTAATATTCTACCAAAAAAATATTAGTTTGTGCATCCAAAATCCATTCTCAAATATTTGTGCTTGTACTCAGTCAAAGCCCTTTACAAGTTTGGTGTATCACCCCAGTTTTCAATTCATTTACAGTCCTCTTTTTACCCTCAAAACCTCAAAAAAATTGTTTAGGATACATCAAAAAGGAATCGGCCTTGATACTGGAGACTCACCTCAAAATAGGTATACCCATAGACTTGAGGTGTTTCCATTGTATCTATGAAAGAGAGAGATCCAGAGAAAATTTAGAACACCTGCAATCATCTCTCCACAGGGTGCACTTTCAATAGATAAAAGGATGATAAAGTGGGATCAAATGTGTTAGTTATATTATGATGTCATGAAATTAGTATATCTGTAGGTATAGATAAATAAATTTCCAAAGTATCCAATATAGGAAACAATGGTTGAAGGGACACAATCGGGATGGAATATTGAAATAATAGGACTAGGTTGATGAAATATTAAATTTAGAAAAATATTATCTAAGGTAGATATGTGAAGGAAGGAAGCTCTGTGTTTAGAAAAAAAAATCATGCACTTAATATTTACATTATGCCTCTAAGTATGTCATTACATGAATGATTCTTAAGCAAGAAAAATAGGCATTAACAACACCTTATTTTATTTTGCATTGTTTTATCCTTTTCAAACTTCTATTACTTACTTTTATGAAATGATCACTTTACTTTTTGACATTACAAGACATGTGACCCAGATTTGTATTCTTCATTATATCCTCAGACCATCTGAACATTACCACCCATTAGGGATAAGAGCGCCTAAGCATTATTATCCCTTTTGGGTGCTTATGTCTTTTTTCCTCCTTTTCTCAAATTTGAAATTCCACAATACTTGTTATCTTTTCTAAAACCTTTCTTATAACTAATGGTTATTTTTTAAGTTGTTAATGAAGAAATTAAAACAAGTGAATCATATATATACCTAGCTTACTCACTATTATTAGGGACTGCGGGAAATTTTAGCTATTACTTCCTATCTACTACTTTGGAAAATATCAAAAATCAAGTACTATGTTTGGGCTGTATTATGCACTACATAAGAGGTGCTATTTCTGACTTCCATCTCACATATTAATTTTTGGGGAAAATTAGTTGTAGTAGATGTTATCTTGGTGTGATCAGTGTAAGGGAATCCTAGCTTCAAGGGACACGATTCAATTTCTCTCTCTCTCTCTCTCTCTCTCTCTCTCACACACACACACACACTCACACACACACACACACACACACACACACACACACACACACACACACACACACACACACACACTATATATATATATATACATACATACTAAAACATAGAGTTTAAAATATAGTGTAACACTTGGTGATAATCACATTTGTGTCACCACCGAGGTCAGTCTGATTCAAGCATATGCATTATTTATTCCATCTAATGTTTTCTTGAGCCTAATGTAGGTAGCTAAGTTTTTTTTGCAGGTTCAGGTGCAACAGTGAAATTATACAATAAAGAGTGAAAGGAAGAAGAAAATATCATACCTTGAGAAGATCAAAATCATAGAATTTACTAGGACACTAACATCTAATTTAGAAACTAGCACCCAGGTGATCCTTTCCTCCTTTAGGATGCTCTTCACGAAGGAATTTCTGATTACAATCTTCTAAAAAAATATTACTAATTCAAGATCCATCATGTTCCACTCTGTTTCTAGTCCAAAATTAGCCCAAATCTTGAAATACAAGCTAAGTCACTCTTATCTCACTATTTCTTACACTTATTTATCTCTCACATGAGAAATCTTTCTTAATACTGTTACATATTTTTGATAGCAGTCCTATGATTAATATTTAATTTCATTAAATGATTTGGTGAACATGAATCTTGCACACCCTTTATTGAATCTCTTTAATTTCTATCACGGCTAACACCTCTCATGAGTTTACTATTGAAAATATTAATGGACTAATTATATACTTTTTTGATCATCCTGAAAACTTAGACCTCTTGCTATTTTATGCTCATGAAGAATCTAAATGGATCTTTGCATCTGTTCCTCTAGAAACTAACAATATCCCCACTATGTCCCCCACATCATCTATTCCACTCTCCACCCCTCCCACTAATGTGGGGGAATCTACTACTCATGTTCATATTTCCACACCTAACATTCATATTTCTTCCCCTCTCATTTATCATATCCAACCTATCACTTATTTAGAAACTCATGTCTTAGAGTCTTTTTATCATGATTTACAAGCTCAAATTCATAAATTGCAACATGCCTCTTCCTCATTTTCTACATCTCTTTATTGTTCACTTCTTCTTCTTAGTCTTCTAACACCATATATTTCTTCTTATACTTTTCCTTCCATTTTTTCCTTACCCAAGTTTCCTCTCTTGGATGGCCATGGAGATCCTAAGTGCACATTCAATCATTCCATGTTGCATACTTGTATTATGCTCGTGTTGACACACTATTGACCAAGTTGTTTCCTAGGATCTTACACTAATATGCTTTGCGATGGTTTGATGACTTTCCTTTGCACTATGTTAGATATTTGAATCCTTTAGAAAATCTAATTTTGGCTCAACTTTCTATGAATATAGTAACAAAAATATCACATGCAAAAATGGCTAAAATGAGGCAAGGGTCTAATGAACATATTAGTGACTATGTATTGCACTACAAGAATAATCTTTCTAAAATGAACAATGTCCTATCTAAATCTGAATTGCAAGATATTTTTATGCCAAGTCTTCTACCTCCTTTGCAAGATTGTGTGCTATTTGAATCTTCTCATTGTTTTAATCATCTTTATCATACTCTAAAAAATCTTGAAATCAAGTTACTTTCTGTTGGCAAGATCAAATATGGTGCTAATATTTTTGATCAATCTACTAACAATTTCTTGAGAAAATATTCCTTTAAATGAAAACCTAGTGAATATATCCTACTGTCAATGTTATATCCAAACCCATGAAGCTCCAACTGTAACCTACATGACGCATTTTTAGTATATATTTATATGCACCACATGTGTTGTTGGCTCAACTCATAGAAAGCAATGCGATTTCTCTTCTATGTCCTCTTGAGCTAGATCATAATAGGCCTCATGGGAAGAACTTGTATGAAAATGTACATTGTGATTACCATATATGAAATGACCATTCTACTAACAAATATTTGAATCTTATAAATTTAATCCAAGATTTGATTGAAAATCAAGACATTGAGTTTCCTCAATCTAGTATTTCTATTTCTAAATCTTCTAATGAAAATAGCAACCTTAAAAATTCAATTATCCAGTACCTAAGCGTTAAAAATTATCTCCTAAATCTTCTTTGAATAATTCTTATCATGTTTCTCCTCGTCCTTCATATCCAAATCATCCTCTTGGATTTCTTGTTTGTACTATTGATCTTCCTTCACATGTATTTACTTTTATTGATGTTGGTGTTCATGACTCTTTTTCATCACATAGATTAGACATTTATGCTTCTATTGGTTTGCATGTTATTAGAAATGTTATGGTGCATCCTACTTACAAGAGAAAACCATGTTGAATATCTTTATTACAAGATTTCAGTTTTCAATTATAGTACATTACCCAGAGATCACCAACTTCTCACGGGTATGTCATTCTTCCAATCACTATTGGTTCCCTCATTATATCTATGCCTTTCTCTCTTGGATCTATAGTTACTCATTATGACATGGTCTTTGGACTCCCTTGGCTTAGGATTGCCAAATACATACCATCCATATTTCAGTTATGCCTTAATTTTGTAGATGAGTGTCATGTTATCACTATTTGAGGGATCCCACCACCCACCTACGGGGGGTTCATTAGCTAGGAAATATCCTAGCACATTCATTCATATTGAGGTAGTTAAAATTGATAATATCAAAGTCAATATATTGATAGACATTAGGTGGTGAAAGGGTTTAATTTACTAATATTTTTAATTAGGTATTGGGGGTAGGCTATAGAGGTGGGCCAAAGGAGAGGTATGGTTGATTTTAATTTTATACTAAAATATTTAAACCCTAGTTTTTAATAAGAAATACCTTAAAATTGTAAAAGGAGTGTTTTCATGAAGTTAAATTAGTATCTTTTTTTAGTAAGGACATATCAATTAGGAGGATTTTAAATAATAAATAATAATATTGTAGAAAACAATGATTTAGTATGATTTTCAACGAAAAATGATATTATTTTACCATCTTAATTATTTGAATAATTATTGATAAATTATTAAAGTTCAACATTAACGTAATTGATAATATTTCTTGAATGGCTTCGAAATATCTTTCTAGAGAAAAGACATATTAATAAAATAATAATTGAGTATAAAACATGATATAATTTATATTTTATATATTAGGGTAGAAATAAAAATATTTTCTATTTAATACATTAGGGTAGAAATAAAAAGGGGAAAATAAAATTGTAATGGAAAAATGGGGAAGTATAGTAAATGGAATAAATAGGGGGTATTTTCATTGTAATAATATAATGGGAAGGGATATTATCAACTAAATAATTGGAGATATAAACTGTGGTAAAAAAATCTTACACTTTAGATATTATTTAATCCCAGTCTCATACTAGTATTCATATGGTTTTTGAGTGAAGAAAGTACTAATTAACCCCCATCTTTTGGTCATTTTACTTTGCTTTCTGTTGTTACTTCCGACCTCCACACATGCATGCCCAGTCTATTTATGTCATTCCATGCTATTTTGTATTTGACTGGGGAATCGATGTTTATATTAGGGTACCCACAGGTGCCCTGGTCCCAGTCAGGGTGCCCTGATCCTTTTCCCACTTTCCCACCACTTCTTGGCCACTTTTTAGTCATTCGAGCATTTCATATTTCTCTTGGTCAACATCTTCGGGGTTAATTATGAAATTAGATTAAGAGAACCATATAAATATGAAGTTATGAAACCATAACGAGGGACCAAGAACTAGTCACTACTATCATCACCTAAGGTTGCATCCATCAAAGGCTCTAATTGCATCCATCTAGCTCCATCACGAGACACAAGGTTGGTTAATTTGCATCACACAATCATAGAAGGGAATTTTATTCTATTCCATCCACCATTATATTACATTTTCTATACATAGTTATCGCTCAATACTTTCACAAAGTGTGAATAGCACAAGAACACCTAGGACATGATTACACACAATTGCAAATAAAACTACATCGAGTTTGAGATGTAGTGCAAAACTTAGTTAGTAAGTCTGCCATCGTGGCAGCTGAGGTCTATTTGACCCCTTCATATGCATATTTAATTTTGTAGAGTTTGATGTTTGTCTTAGGGTTTTATACGTCTTTTATGCATCACTAACTACCGGCAACATTCAACGTTATTCAGATACATTAGTGCAACAGACAATGAAGGCTTTAGATCATATAATGACCCTGCAAATGTGGTTATTGGACCTCCTGTACAGACAAAGGTGCCCAAAATGTAGATTAGGGCACCCACATGCACCTTGATACTCTCCCAAGCACCCCATTCCATTTAGATTTTCCGGATATGCAAGTTTCTGGACCTCAACATAGTCTTTTCCTCCTTTTGTTTCTCCAGTAAACTCTGTGACACAGTCTAACAAATTCACTAAATCAGATAAGCTCCTTCCAACCCTTCTTTGCATATTAGGGTTTCTATTATTATTATACTAGTTGCTTGGGTCACTTTCTTTATTTACTTAGCTATAATTTAATTTTGTTCTTAATATTAGATTAACTTAGAATATTCCACATTTTAGTTACTAAAAACATAACATTAAGGGTATTATTTCATATCCTTCGAATGAACGTGATATGCCATACTTTTACTAAGTGAACCCCACTTTCCCACCACAAAATACTTTTTCATTGGATCATATCACTAATACACCTTCAGTTACTCCTATATCTAGTGCACGTACTTATGCACCTCCTCATGATGGAAAAATGGCTTTAACATATATTTTTTAAAAATTCTAGATATATCACCATTTTCAGTGATATTTTTACACATGCACCTATATCTCCTCCACATGTGGATTTTACTTCTCTTCCATTACATATCTATTGATCTCGAAACCCAACTCATAGAGACATGTATCCACTTAGGATGCACACTACCTATGGCACATCTAGGCTAACTTCACAATCTCTCTCTACATGCTCTTCTTCATGGCCATAGAGTCTTTAATCATGCTAACATGTGTATGTAATACACACTAAAAGATAATATGCCCTCTCCCACTATCCTCATTAGATAGATCGCTATGGAAGTCACACTTGGGAAAATACTATCCCCCTTGCTACTTGATAAAAAAATCTTGTTATAGTTTCAAACACGACTGTTGAGGGTACACTTACCTACATGGACCTCACTTTACACACACATGCTCTGGATGGAAAAATCATTCCCCTCTCCTAGTCATTGCATTTCATACTCTAATAAAATTTACAAACATTCAAATATTTGAAAAAAATAAAAAATACTAGCTTCAAATTTTATTGGATGTATTCTTGCTTGCTTATACTATTCTATGTACCACATGATTTATTACCATTGTTACTTTGATTCATAGCATGCTCTATCCTTTTTTCACACAAAAATTCCTATTGAAGTGGTTCTCTTGAGGTGAATACACGACTCTTACAGGTTATCGCATGATGTATGATACTTGGAATTGTTCTCTACCAGTCCCACTGAGGCTCCTAGGGGCATCTACATTTCATATTTCTCTATATTCAGGTTCTATCATTGCAATATCTATTGCTTTTATTCATATTTTCCAGATATATACATTGTGACATACTATCAATTTGTTTAACATGCTAATGGGTGCTTCATGTGTATAATTTCTCTTTCAGGCCTACTTGCAATCATGATTATCTGATTTGCTTATATTGTTTCATTTGCTTGTGCCTTGCTTCACATTGTTTGTGGGATATTCCCTGTGCTTGACTTTGTGATTTCTTCTATATCCTGGAAGGATTCAAGTGTCTTGTGACATCCTGAGTGATGTCCCATGTATTCAACCAGTTACTCATTGTGTCATTTTCCATGTTATTACGTGTTGTGACTAGTTTCTCTTACATCATGCAATGCTTATTTGTGACTAACACTTCTTGATATATTTTCCCTTTTTTTACTTGCGCCATGGTAGTTACCATGTGCATTCCCTTATTCCCCTATAGGAGTTCTATTTTAGATGTGCACATCAATTTCATCTTTCCTTGTTTGGGTCATGCTTTCCTTTGTTTATCTCACGCACCCCAAATTAGTGGGGGAAATCATCGGGTGATTATTTCACCCTTACATTAGAATAAACAAGAGATAAATAACATGTTAAAAATCAAAACTTAGCCAAAATCATAGTAGGGATAAAATTTCCCAACAATGACATAAACGGTAGGTGCTAGTGTCCCACCTAGGTTGTTTTATCATGGGGAAGAAACATGTACAATACATGATCAATAAGTTATCAATGATAGGTTTCTCTAAGATCTAGCACCAAATACTAAGTTGTAAATTACCATTAGGTACAACAGGAATAAAATTAGTGGAAAGTTACATATATTGAGAAAGGGAACTAGTTACTCTATTTTCTCTGGATCAAATAAGGAATGGAGCCTAGGGAATTTGAAAGATGTTGATATTCTTGGAATGATGTGTTATCCATGACTATTTTTAATTAGGTTTGTGACCCTCTGCAAGGGAACATATCTATACGAAAGTGTTAGATCTTGGAGGTAAAATCCTATAGCTCTCCCAATACTCTTCCCTTGAAGATAGGACAACTAAATCCTCAATACAACAAGATGAAGCTTAAATGATTAGTTTTGTGATAGGAAACCTAAATCCTTAGTACTATTCCAACCATCTCTAAGGAAACAAACACATTGGAACAATTATATTTCTTCTCTCATGATATTCAAGTGTATTTTATCCTTGATTTGCTTATTTTTCAATACACATTTCTATTTTCACATTTACAAAGTTAAAGTTTAATTTCATTTATCATGAGCATTGAATACACTTATCTTATTTTTTCGGTCCGACCTTACTTTGAAAAAAGGAAACACACAAATGGAAGAAGGAGCAATCTCAAGCACAAGACACTCAGCAAAAGTCAATATTCAAGAAGCAAACATAGTCATTATTTCTACTAAACACATAAGGTCACCCGAGGATCCATATCCTATCTTAGACTCCACGATACAAATTCCAAAATCTCCATTTAGCATGATGTCAAGTATAATCTTCATTCGGCACACTATCATACAACTACCTTTATCTCTCTAGAAGGCACACTCTTCTTATCTACTTTATGCTACCAAATATTTATTCACCAACATAACGTGGAGAGAAATGTACGTCGATAAAACCACATACTTACTATTTACATCACACATTAGAGTGTCATCCCTTCCAATTTATAGTAATAGAGAATGTCATTTTGAATCCATACTTGAGAGCTTTTTTTCATATTTTATTACACTCACGATGATCAAAATTTATAGGGCAGGTTTAATGTTATATAAATTCGATGATTTTATTAAACCATGAACAAAAAGTGGTCGATATCTTTATACCATAAATCGGATCAATATCTCAAACAATGATACTTAAAAATGAAAATCGGTTATTATCTTCAATATTTTTTTCAGCATTTAAACCTCATTTTGGTAAAGGAGTGGTGGTAGATGCAAGCCCTATCTAAATGGTAATCTTCCATTTGACTTCCGCCACAAGTTTCCTCACTATCATATTCCATCTCAACCAATTCACATTCCAAGCTCTAATCTTGCAAACTCTATCAAGGAGGTTAAAAACCTCATCTGCACGAAGTGTGTCTACGATTTGATGTTCCTGCATAGATTCAGTATTTTCTTCTTCATTGTAATAGATCTCTAGGAAAAAATTTAGTTCATGAGATCCTATTTTGTTGAGGCATTTTTTCACACACATTGAGTGCATTATCTTTGTTCATCTTATTTCATTTGGTGTATTTTGTAACACTATATTTAAATATCGGCTTAGTCTAACAACATTTACAAAATTCAGCAAAGGTTTAACAAACTGTTACACCAAAACCTTTAGGCATTAGTGAAATTCACATACCTTGAAATCATATCATCCCACCACACTCTGCAAGATGGAGTCTGGGCCAAAAGACCTCCTTGTCACCCTCTTAGGTTCATTCCCTGAACCCCTTCTGGGAATCAGACTCTTGATTTTGGAATCTTAGCTGGAAAACATCCTTGTCGTGTACTTCATGACTGAAACCCAAGTGACAATTGTGATACAAAATATAACGAACTATTACACCAAAACCTCAAGATAATAGTGAGATATATACACTGTGATCATATCAAAAAGCCACAACCAACTCCCATTCTATGGTAGAAATAACACCATTCATGTTTGTGTAGAGATATATTGGGGACCAATTTATATTGGTCAAATATTTCTAGTTTTTCGTTTCCATGTTGCACATCCCATTCAACAATCAAGACCTAATTCTGTAGAGATCACCGCATTCTACATCTCATTGGGATATTTTTCCCAACACTTGCCGCAAAAACTTTATATTTCTATATACAAGTCAATGAGTGCATTCTCTTATTTTATCGGTCACGCTCATGCTTAAATCATGTCATACGGACCAAACCTTGTCCTTTTTACCAGCGAGCACCACTCTTATTTCTCCTCATTTGTTATTCTCTGGTATGTACCTACCTTTTTCTTTCTCCAATAAATTTACAAATTGCAGTATAAGCAACCAAAACAAATGTTTATGGAATTCATTCCATCGTATATTGTTAGACCACTCGAATTAGTTATTTCTCTTGAGAGCATGTTATTTGTCCTCTTAAATACTGAATCACCACTCTTGTAATAACCCTTCACTTCTCACCACATGAATTTATCTTAATAGATTCTCAAACTTTAACAACATTCCCAACTGCAAACCTTTGTTCAACTCCCTAATGAAGGACGAGAGCCAAGACCATTGTTTTACTTTGTTGACATTACAGATGTAAGGAAGCCACAGACTTTGTAGCAATGAATATATAGAAAATTGAATAACAAAATAACAGTTTACAGAGATATAGATAAATGAAATATACAAAATACCAAACATGTAAGAGACGAACACCAGATTTACGTGGTAAAATCTCAACTGAGTGCTTAGGGAAACATCTACAGTGCAAGATATCAAGCTTTTATAACTCAAGATGAACATATTGCATGTGAATTCGTTATGAGCACCTTTAGATATCCATAAAAAATATATACACCTAATTGGTGAAGTACAGTAAGGATTCCTCCTTAAAATAGAGTTGAAAAATGCCATTAGGATTTTCCTTCCTAAAAAAAAGAATTTGGTTGAATTTGTCTTTCTAGAAGCAAGGGATTGAGTCCTTAATTTTTGTTTTGCGGGCTTCATCCCCGAACCCTCACTAGGGGGGCTCCATAACATGTCGCCGCCCCCTTGGATCCCCTACGATATGAGTGGGGTGAAACCCCATCAAACCCCCCTTTGGGAAGTGCAGTACAATTTGCACCGCACAGGGATCCAAAATTTAACTTTGTTGGTACATATCTAACAACAGAAAGCAATTTACTCCATGAAGTATTTGTATTTGAAATTAGTTCTCATAATAAAACTAACACAAAAGGTTTGAAATCAAAAAATGTTGAAAAGATGTTTTTTTTTGCTTGACAACAAACACAAAGATATTAACGAGGGGAATATCATAATCTCATCTCTTAACTTTTAACACTGAGGAACCTCAAGCCACCTATCAAGTCACCTACCTGACATAATGTGAGGATCCCATTTCTAATAGATATTCATACTAAAAGTTTATCTTTAATCCATTAAAAACTGATAAGTTTTTTCTATAATAAATACTAAAACTCTATTAAATGTTATACCCAAATCAATTTCTCACAATTTTAATTCAAGATACTCGTGCCAATTATACCTATTGATTTGATTTGCTAATGCAAACACGTGGTGGTATATCTTTCCAACTATCGTATATTCAATGCTTTGTTAGAATAATGAATGTTTAACCTGTATATTTAGTGATGCTCATTTAGTGATGAAGTTTATTTCTTATAAATGTTATATTTGTCGCAAAGTTTTCTCTAATCTTCCATATTGTAAATACTACATTCGTTATAAATTTTCAATAAACTTATAATATTAGCAAAGATTTACCATTTTTATCTTAAAATTATTGTTTATTTTTAAACTTTCTTGTTCACACAAAAGTTATTTCACTACAACTCGTCACATTAATAAATCCCTTTCGTCAAAATTCATCACTATATTTATAATATTTTGACTTTAAAAAGTTCTTACTTGACTATTGACATAATGGTTCTATGGGACACCAGATGACTGTAATTAGCTCGAACAAAGCCGGTGGATCCCATATTCTGCACCAATCACAAAATCAAAATAGATAAATATATATATTTTAATTAAATTGCTGATTTGACGCAGAACATGGATCGCCTGAGACACCCACCCTACGAGATTTCCTACCGTCCCGAATTGGATTTTGTGGTCACCATCTTCTCTGTTGTACAAAATTTTCTTGAAATTATTCATCAACAGGGAAATCAGGAACACTATTCACAATTTGCAGAATCCAAAGTTGACCTGCTGTTCAACAAAATAATAATAATAATATCACGATCAATGTGATAAACATGCAAGCCATCCATATTTAAACACATGATTTGCACAATTGGAATTCTTTTCGTGAACGTGTTTTGTTTTTTTACTTTCTGACTAATATGTGGACTACAATGACTGTTATGAAATGATATGCACAATTTTCCAAAGAAATTTCGTCAATTGGAATGCCAGGAATACAGAAACTTTTCGTACTGTGTTTTGAATTATATAGTTGGACACAAAAGCTTTGTAGCAGATTTAAATATTCCTTAGTAACAGACAAAAGCTATGAATGACAGTGGAATTGAAATTATTCAATGAAAAGACAATGGACTTTGGAATTTGTTAAATGAAAGTGGTCCTCTAGAGATGAATATATTTTAAAATTAAAAGAATTGATCGGTGTAATGTTTTTTTTTTTATTATTGGTAAATAGTTTTTTGAAAGGGACTATACCCTTTTACAACAGTGCTCAAAAGCAATATTTTTCCCCAAAAAGCCCAACAACAGAAAATAATCTGTCAAGAACCAGCAAAAGCAAAACAGCTGCTTCAAAAACAGCTAAAAAACAACAACTTAACAGTAACACAGCTGCCCAACAACTATGCAATTGGCCATTTGCCTAGATGTAACAATAATAGCACCAAAAACGACAAGAATCATACCTTATCTGAAGTGGTGGGGGATTTAGATTTGGCATTTCCCTTCTTTTTCCTATCCACCACTGTCCATTCCGGATTTCTTGCATCCAATGCAATCAGAAGAGCAACTGCAATGGATTTGATGGGGATGTGACCCATAGGAAGGGGGGCCGAAACTTCCTTAAACACTGAATTAGCAATCTGCAGAGAATAGTCTGTAGGTAGTTTCTTTGTGTTGGTCTGTGAATCAACCACGACAGGTGAGTCAACTTGCAGGGGGGCACTAGAATTCTTAGCCGGATCTGAGTCAATTGTAAGATGTTCAGAGAGAGAATCCTTCCACCAGGAAGCTTTGGTCTTTCGTTTGGAATGTTCACAATTGTTTGTAACATGACCAGTTTGGAAGCAACACCGACATCTGAAGGCAAGTCTCTCATAGTCAATCCTCTATACCCAGAGCCTTTCTCCAATCTGAAGATTGATTTCTGCTGGTAAGAGTTTGGAGGTATCAATATCAGCCAGGATTCGAGCAAACGTAGTATGTGTTTGAATGGAGGTCTTATCATCAACTGCCACACATGAGCCAAGAGTATCTCCTATAGCAATGAGACAAGATCTGTTCCATAGTTGTAACGGAAGTCCTGGTAAATGAACCCAAATCAGGTAGGTATCAAAAGACTCCTTTAACGGGTCGAAGGACAAATACCATGGTTTGGACATAAGCCCATGTTCCCCCCAAACCCAATGTTGGGTAAAAATTAAATCCCTATCTGCAGGGGTTTCAAATACAATAATGAAGTAAGCTTTAGCACAAGGATAAAGCTCAATCTTACCTTGTATTTTTTCCCTCCATCTCTGGGCTATCCAGTCATGGAGCTGACAAAGCTTAGGCCAAAATTTATGGAATCTGCATATGAGACCCAGCTGGGAGAGATTTTCCTCCTCCTTAAGAATCTTTAGAAGTAGATCCTCCTCAATTTTTAGCGTCAGGACCTCCTGGGAGGGTTTCAAGAGCTCATTTCTGGTATTCTCCTTTTGTTTGGAGACCGCTGAAGCATAAGATGTGGACTTATCTCCACCAGAGGTTCCTGTGTGACCACTTTTTTGATTGGCGTTGGCAATATTTCCCTTGAGACTTGAAGCGAGTTGGATCTATCCATGCTCTTGAGAGAAGATCCGTCATTTTTAAATGATCCATAACCATTGTTGAGTTTTGTAGGAGAGGCTAAGCCATCTTTCCCTGTCCCAATAGAGAGACCCCCTGTTTTGTGACAGGTCGTAGAAACTCTATCTCGGATTTTCTGAAAAGGGGGGTCTTGGTTAGCATCGAAAGCCATGTCAAGATCGATGTAATGTTATAATAGAAACTAGTCCTTTAATTGTTAAGATGAGTATGTTTATTTATTTAAAAAAATTGGTCACGGTGACATTAACATGGGAGTTATCTTTCTATTGTTGGGATGATTACAACTTATTGATTTGAATGATGGACAAAGAGCTCTTTATGTCAAATTTTATGACCATTCAAACGATTTATTATCAAAACGAATATCTATTCATTTTGATGATGGACCACTTAAATAGCCAAAAAAATATATTAAGAACCATCACATATAATTATCACCCCCCAAAATATCTATAATTATATAATATGAAAATTTAATATTACATCTTAATAAAATATTTATTATTCTAACAAATATGGAGACATTATATCTTATATTAGAATAATTTTATAATAAAAATAAAACTATTGATATAAGTTTATTTGTTTAGACTTTTTTTTCCCTTTTATAACTTGAAAACTGAAAAAAAATATAGTCTCATATGCTTAATCTATATATCAATGAAAACAATTTTTCCCACGTTTATGTTGGTACCAATTCCATAAACTTGTTTAATAGTTTAAAACCTAAATTAAATATTAACTATCATTCCAATAATTAAAGCCTCTTCATTTAATTCTTTTTAAATTTTGAGAGTGGATAAATATCCAAGTGATGAAGACCAAAATTATTAGAATTGTTTAAGGACGTTCTTAAGTAAAACAATTAAAGTGCAGCCTTTAATATATAGAGATATATAAAGCAAATTGTTATTTGAAATAATAATAAGCATTATATTATACCAATCTAAAAAAAGTCATAAAACATGGTAAAACAATGTGAATTAAAAAAAAATATATCAAAATTATATAAGAGGGTAATAAAATGAAAATTGCATTAAGTTGGAATGCGTTAAAAAGAAAATGAGGGTTACTTCAATTATTGGAAATGGATCATATAAATGTAGTTGAGTTTGTCTGATTAATTCACTAATATCAATTCATTTGTCTTAGTAAGCATTTAACTTGAAGACACCTTTTATGCCCTTATGCGATAATTTATTAGAGAAACACATGGACAAAACAAGAATTGTAAAAGTTCATACGTAATATGATTGAATGTAGCTAGAGCTATCATATCATTTAGTCTAGTCCCCACCTAGTACATATGTATTCACAAAACAAGACTTTGAAACAGTTCCATATAACTCAAAATTGAAACTGTATAAAATAAGGGATAAAATAGTAGGCTCCATGATATCCAAATGGGTTAAAGCATTTAGATTTCTAAGTGTTTGAAGGCTTATGACATGCGTGCTCTCTATTTTATGCATATGATGAGTTTTTGCATATGTATTGTACGTTTGTGGATCTTGTACATCTTCTTTCATAAATTTTTTAAGGACCTTAGCATTTAATTATAGCATAGGCTAGTGTGTAAGAGAAAGTTGCATGAACTAACAAGCGGTAAGAACAATGTGTATATAAAATCCCTATAAGGTTTCAAAAGTTAAATTGACTTGTAAAGTTGCAACATGGAGTTGTAAGATACTTGGTACAACCTTAATTTTTAATAACATTTTTTATTATTTATTATTAGTATAGATATCTTAAATAGATCTATTTGAAATATACTAAGATTTCTCCATCTTAAAGTTCTCATTTTAGATTTGTAGCATACAATAACAATTTAAATATTTTATTTTTCCTCTTCACAAACTTATCACTAAATAATAATAAATAATGTCAATAGGTAGTTATTGTACACACCAAAAAGTGTAGGGGATTATCATGTGCAGTCAAATCCTTGTGAGTTTGGGAAAAGGTAATTGATGAGGGCTATAAATAGTGTGTGTTGGGATTTAAAAGTGCACGAACGTAGGAAAAGATTACTCTACCTGTGTTCTTGAGAGAGAAAGACCTTCTCATCGAGGGAAGAGAAAATCATACAAAATTTATCATGGTGGATGGTACACTCAAGGATGATAGTGATGTGGATGCCTAGATATATGTCCTAATCAGTAAAGGGGGAAATATTAGGTTGTTCCACTTGGGTGAAGTATTTGTTTGAAGAAGGTTGGCCCTCATTTAAGAAGGTCATATGGAGGAGAGTGATGGAGGATTTTAAATGAACTAAGAGAACTCAAATTCCCAATGGGATTAGTTTTTTATGATATGTTGAACATGGTTGTTTCCTTATGGGGATTCACTATAAATAACAATGAGTTATGGAATAATGTGCGTGGGGGATGGCGAAGAATGAAATACCTCTCGTTCGATTTTAGACAAGATATCCTCATGGATGTTTTTTCGTTAAAGTTGAGTGGGAATGTGAGGAAAGTGCCCAACTCTTCCAAGAAATATTTGGTTATCTAGAGTCATCCACAATGGAGGGGGAACCATCATTGTCTGATGATTTTTATGATCTAGAAAAAAGCACGATGGAAGTTTATGGTGAAGGGTATTTTAAGATGAAATTAGAATATAATTGGATCCTTGGAGATGTCTTATGGTAATGTTTGTTCAAAAGTATCTTTTGATATCTTACAAAACAATAAGCATCCTTGTCCTGTTTTATCATTCTCTTGTTCTTGAAATAGTGTGGCTATGTGTTTTTTTCATTCTAAGGTTGTTTTTGGTTGTTTCCAGGCTTGTTTAAGTCTATAAGCCATGTTCGTTTGTGTGTTTAACTCAAATTTTGAACCGATGTCCACATTTATTTTATCTAGTTATTATATGATTTGTTTGAAACAAAACTAAGTACAATGAAATGAGTTCAAGTAATTTTAGGAAATGGAACCTTTAGATGTTAAATTTTAGATGCAATGGAATGGAATTTTAACACTAGTTCTCTTCTTTTACTACTTAAATTGGTGGCGATGCAAACACTTGTTTTTGGCATTTTTAATTTTAAGATGAAACGAATCTACAAAAATAAATGAATCTAAAGCAGAAGGATAAAACTATTCAAAATCTAAAACATGTCACAAAATAAAGAAATGATAATGATAATTATCCTTTGACAACTATTATTCTCATATAGAGAGATTTTACGTTGTTTGAATTTAATTTTCTAAACTAGACGCTGATTTGAAAAAAGAAAGTTGCGTGAACTAAGATCTATAACATAAAATGCATTTAATCTATCCTAAAAGTAAATTTGATTTAATTTGTTGATGAATATAAATGTGAATCTAACAACTAAAAATATGATTTTGGGTTTTATATTTTCTAATTGCAATTTTTGAAATTAAACTATTCTCCAAAATTGCCACCCCTTAACTTAGACTTAGAAAAAAAGTCACGAAATATTGAAACTCAATCTTCTATGGAATTCATGAACCTAGTATTATGTGGGTTTTCCCAACCCCAAAAACAAAGGATTAGAACATGGGAATTGGGTTTATTTTAATGGATCTTACTGTTATGCAGGTTCTCCTAACCTATGGAAGAAAAGGAGGAACTTACGAAAAGGAGGAACTTAGTGTTTCGCAGATTCTATAAGTCTACAAAACAAAGTGAGAATGGGCTCGAGTATTACACAACATGGAAACAAAGGTTAGAGCTTCACGGAAAAATCAAAATGTTAGAGTCTGCTCAGAAAAAGATGAGATACACGAAGGACATAGTGTCAAGTGCCACAAAAAATAGGAAAAGAATTTTTAGAACATGACTAAGGTTAGAAGACACGAAACACTATTCTATTATTATGCGGGTTCCCAATTGTAGTTATCTGCAAGTTCTCCTAACCCACAGAAGGAAGAAACAGAGTCACACGGTAAAGGGTAAGAATTTGAAGTGCAACTAGGGTGAAACATTGATGACAATGTTGTACGGATGTTCAAAACACATGGAACGAGGGAACATAGTCATGGGTAATAATTTCCATGGAACACGAGTATAGACCTTTGTGGCATAGTGAGAAATTTAAAAGAAGCATAACAAAGATAAATCCAATGAACCAGATATACGTAACAATCGAAGGCCACATATTTTTCAATTCACAGAGGTAGGTAAAACAAACCCACAGAACACGATGTTTTAACTAGCTGAATTTAATTAAATATGATGTCATCCAGTGAAGCTTGATATCATGCATTTGAATCAAGGAACCCATTCCATGGTGGTTAGATCTCTTCAAGTTGGTTCCCTTTTCTAAACTACAAATCAACACTGTAAAAATTATGGCACCCATGCTTGTTCAACAAGATTTTAGGGATCAATACTACAACATGGCAGTCTCCTTTTCCCTCTTCTCTTTCTATATCTTCCTATAGGAGATCTATAAATGTTAGTTTATTGGAAAAATATATGGGTTATTTTATATTTAATCGAAGCTATTCCTTATGAGCATGTAAATTTGTTACTCGTATCCTTTATAATCTGCATGTGAATCTTTCCTTCCTTGGCCCTGTGTTGTAAAATGGTTAGATGTTTATATGTATGCAAGTGTGATCTCATTCTTTTAAATGTTATGTGCTTGATGTAACTATTTTTTTTCTCTTTCACACCTTCACTCTTTTCCATTTTATTTCTTGTTCAGATGTGTGCATATTTTAAAATTTCAATTTATGTGCTTGCATCAATGTCTTTTATAACTAGAGGAGGTATCCATCTTAGATTGGTGCATCACCTCCTCTTTATTTTTTAGTTTTCTCCTCCTTCTAGATTTTGTTCCTTAGAATAATTATCTTTGGTTTTATATTTTAGAGTAGAAATCTGGTATAGGATTAGTTGCAGTGATCTATGGTGAAGGAAACCTACCATTTCATCTGGAGAAAGATCATGAGTAACCCACACACTAATGCTTTAATAATTTTCCATTTAAATTACTAAACCCAATTTCAATAGGGTGTGAATTTCAGCTCCAACAGTTATGACATGCCTGATGGAACCAATATAATGAGATTTATAACATTTTAACTCCAAGATTGATGTGTGCTTGGTGATATCCCACTTTTGGAGGATTTTAATCAGCACATCTAGTGACGTTTTTGATCTAACAACCCATCTCTTCTATCAATGGATCACCACCCTTTTCCTTTCACTCATGAATTCGTGCAATCATGACTTCGTTCCCACATTGAAGCCCTCATTTTTAGGAGCCATATTTTTTCCCCAACTCCATGTTTCTAGTATTTACCTCAAAATCAATTTTATGACCCCTATTAAAACACATACGCATACAACCCAAAACCAAATAACTCATATGGTTATTATGATAACCATAAATTTTTTTTTTGTCAAGAATAGGGATACACAAATGATGGTTGTGGTTTCATGGCTGATGAAGATATTTAGATGGAAGTCCGAAAAATGGAGGCATGCCTACTTGTGGGAGAAAAACTATGAAAAATTATAGAGGCTCTTATCTTTAATTGACCATATAATATCCACAAATTCTACCTATCCTAATATATTATACCTATCTTTAATTGACCATATAATATCCACAAATTCTATAAATGTAAGTTCTTATGCACATTATAATGTTTTTATGGCTCTTATCACACATATTTTTGAGCTCCTCCTTCGTGAAATCAATAAATATTTATTTTGACCTATGTAATTCATGATTGAAGGTTTACTCACCTCGTCTCTGTGTGTAATTATTAATATTTTATTAATGCAAGTGTGGCACTTTTTTTCCTTCAAATTCTTCATGTTTGACGTGAATATTTATGCCATGCTTGCATAGTTTCCATTCTTTAAATTTTTTTATTAGAGTTATGCACAGTATTCATAATCCTAAAATGTCGAAAAAATTACATCTATGTCTTTAAGAACCAAAGGAATATCACATTTCAGTTTGGAGCATCACCTCCCCTTAATTTTTTAGTTTTCTCCTCCTAACTCTGTCTCTATGGAATAAATAGTTTAGGTTAGACTGTTTAGCGTAGAAATATAGTATATGATTAGTTGCAATGAAGTGGGGTGATGGGAACTAACCCTTGCATTTTGGAAAATATCAGGAGTAACCCACAATATCATGTTCTAACAATGTTGTAATGAAATTGTTGAACCCAGTTTGAGCTCAGAGTGTGAATTTCAGCTCCAACACAAACTATTATAGATTTAACAAGCAAAGGATTTTAAACCTATTCTAAATCTATGGTCTAATCGCATAGATGGTAGAAGCCTAGAGTATGAGAGTGTACACACCAATTTTTAGTACACTTGCCCCTTAATTTGCATTTTTTCCCCTTTGTCATCATCTTGCACATACACATTTCTGTTCCTATTCAAAATTATATTTCCCTCCTAAACCCCATTTGTCCTATCTAATTCCCATTTTTCCACTTCTCTATCTTTATCCTATAATTTTTTTTATCAACCCTACCCTACCCATATTCATATTTAATTACCCCTAAACCTATCCATTTCCATAATATCTTCCCTAAACACTCCATTTATCATCTGTAGGTATCCAATTAAACTTATTCAATGCATTCCTATCCTCCAACTATCATTTATCCTCCATATGCAACCCTAACCCTTTAGGCCCCTTTGCATTGAGCTAATTTCCATCTCCACCTCCCAAATCAAGGGTCAGCTATAGTCAATGAATACCTACATGGTTCATCATTGACTCTATAAGTATGCTCATACCCCCCTCTCTTGAGGATGAAATTTTGAGAATACATGCCTTCTTGCAAGCTTTATTATGTTTCTCTCTCTTCTTCGGAGTTGTATCCATCAACTTGGAGTTACTTTGAAGATATGCATGCCATCTTGGGAGATTTAAATCTCTTTTCTTACATATTGTCCCACCTTTTCTTACTTAGAGCCCCCATCATCACTTCCATCATCCTCTTTTGCATCATCTCTAGAGGTCTAATAGTCCTCTTGTAGCTTTTTCATTCATATGCCATCATTGATCCTTATCCATAGTTATTTACCATCTATTAAATCCCACCAAACCCTAAATCTACCCCTTCGGTTGCTGTTGACCTGATCTACACCACCTATGTTTCTATCCCCTACTCCATCTATTATCTTCCCTAAAATTTCTTTCAAAAACAAGACCCCTCTATTCTTGTGATCTACTTGTTCAGGAGCACATATTTCATCTTTAGCATAACCAGTCACTATCAATCCATCCTAGTCATCATCGAACCTATCTTCATTTATCAGATCTATCAATTTTCTTGCATCCTTTTTGTTTCTCCATCATTTCCACATCAGATCCATGACCTTCTTAGTGTTTTAGATCCTGTTACATACCTTTTTTTCTATATTTTCTTATCTAATCTGTTGGAATCACCATTGGATGTTTCTTCTAGACTCGAGTCACCATCAACCTGATCAAGTTTGTCTTAGTATCATTTATTATTAACAGAGCTTCATCATATCTTATCTAACACATCTTAGATCTATTTTTTAGTTCAATTATCTCCTGGATCCTATAATTTATCCATTATATTTTTATTTAATCCTTTATTAAAGTGGGTTGACATCCATCCCTAGGAAGTTATCACTTCTTGATACTGACATTTTCAAGAAAGCCCCCATCCTATTTAATAATAATTTTCTTGTTTAAGTTTATCTTTTTTGTGCAGTTCATTAAGCTCACTGCGAGGATGATCTTCTGCACCCGTATCTTCACCATCGCCATCTTATCAAAAGGTAGTCTTAATCCCTTCATCATTTGGAGTTTCTTAATTTCTTTGCCACCATTCCACTAATATGAAATAGAAGTAGGAAAAATTGATCAACATTTTGGCATGTCCAGTGGGACCCACCCTTTCTCTTTGGTGAGTTCTTTCTACTAACCTCACAGGTAGGACTTTTCTTGCTTGCATGCATGGTGGATTTATTTCTTGGATCAACAATGCATGTGATTAAATTAAAAATATAAAAAAATGTAAATAACATTATCCAGGTATTCCTGATTTTGTCCCTATTTTCTCTTTTTGCATTCCTCTCATTCCTTTATCTGCATGAAATCATCAAATATAACAATTTGTTTTGGACTTAAAAAGAACATATTCCTATTTTCTTGATAACATAGTCTAACTATGAGGTAACTTGTTACATTCACATTTCTTCCACACAAAACCAAACTCATAAATCAATTAACACATTTGAAACATCTACCAAGTGGAACAATTGGGATTTTATCACCCAATAGGAAAAATGCCATGTTGTTTGGGCCACGTAAGAATTTTTTTGATTATCATCTTAAAAGTTAAGAACCTGACACCCTTATCGCTACGGTGTGTAAAGTGAGAGGGTAGGCCCCAATATGAAGCCACATATTGGTCAGAATAAGTGATTTGAGCTAGACACACCTTCAATTATATCAAGGATGCTAGCCAAAACAACCTAAAACCATCCTTATATTGGTATCTTATTAGGTTCCTTTTGAGCCTCTTTCCTTTATTTTTCACACTTTTTAATAAACAATATAATTAACATTTTTCTACTTTCTTCGCTTGTCATATTAAAAATCAGCATAATTTGTTGTTTGTTGTTTGATGGCTATTATAACTTGCTCTCAAGCCAAGAAACTGGATAACACAGCTTCTTCCAAAAACTTCCCAACTTCCAACAATCTTTCCCAACAAAATTCTACACTTGTCATTGTTTCCTCTACACCTATGATCACCACACATTTGGTTTCCCAACCTATTCTTTCAATGGTCCCTTCTCATGAGACCCATGTCATAAAAAATAATCTCCATCTTGAAACAAATCCATTTCTCTATCAACATTCTATTCCATCTAGAATAGCTACACCCCCATCTACCACATACTTTGGAGCCTTTGGACCTCCCACTATCCCTCATGGACATGCAGAGTTTAAGAGATTATTGATGCCAATCCTATTACTCTTCATGATTACTTCATTTGTAAATCTACCAATATTCCCATTGATGGAAGACCCCTTCAAAAAATTTACGCTTATCACTCACAACTTAAATCTACCCAAGTCATTCCTTCTCAAATTTACATTTCCTTCCCAAGAGCCATGAATGAATTAGTAATGGACCAAGATGAGCATATTTTCCTCAAATATTCCACTATGATCCATCAATCTCATTAATCCACTCAATTGGTGGCCCCTATTCCACCCAAATTACCTTGCATCAAAATCACTGCTATATCTTCTTTCCCCATCATTTCTTCTACTATGGTCATTAGCACCCCTACTCAAACAAATCAATAATCCTATTTACTTATTCCACCACCTGAGAAACATTCTAAAATATTGGTACCCATCTCTACATCCAAGATCCATGCAAATGTCATCATCTCACAACACCACTCTTAAGAGTCTACTTAAAATAATCAATCTCCACTTTGAGGTGCCTTCCAACACATGCTCCCCAATCCAACTATCAACAAATCTCAACCATCCCACATGGAAATCATAGCTCATCCTATGCAAGATCAATCCAATATCCCTATCTCTCAACAAAAATCATTAACCTATCCATATAATTACATCCCATCTCCCAACCTTTGTAGCAGTAGGATTTCCACTATCTTCTTCCTTTTCAAACACCCCCCAAAACTCCCACCCATCCTCAACAATATCAATCTCATCCATAGCCCAACCCATCCACTTCCTAAAATATGCAACCTTTCCAATCGATCCCTCGTCATCACACTTCTAACGACCCCATGAAAGCTTTGCTAAGTAGAATGAAAAGTATAGAATTTGATTATATAAAAATTGAATATTTTATTAAAATATAAATTTAGAAACTACTAAAATGATGTAAAATAAGATACAAATGCTAATAAATTTTTAGAGGTGTGACTGTAAAAGTAAGTGAGAGAGATAGGGCACTTATCTTATTTTCACTTATCCTAAAGTATATTTGAATTCGACGAATTGATGAAAAGGTCAGACATATTAATGGAACTATTAGATATGAATTTTGTAAGCTGCAAACTGGCCTTGACATGGGTGCATGAGTAGAGCGAGGGTGTTTGGGGATTCTGATACCTCTGTGGGATGCTAGAGTTTTATGAAAAGATCAGAACCTGATTTCTTTAGTGTCATTAGGGTTTCACACTTGTTCACTGATGATCGCATGTATGTCACACTTGGATCCCTGAGTTACCTATAAATATGTAACACAAATAGCCTCCTGTAAAACCCCCAGGATGCATCAAATCCTAAAAAATAAAGATGTAAAATGGGAGGTTAAAATTTCCTCAGCTATCAAAAAAGTGAACTTAAGATCAAACATTGCACTACATCTCATACCCAATGTAGTTCTATGTGCTTGTGTGGGAAATAGTTCTCCTAGGATGCCCTTGCCTTGATGACATCAAGATAGTGGCCAGTAGCTAGATAAAATGCTAATTTGTGGATGGAAAAATGAATTTCCCCTTCCTATTCACTGTGTATGTAGATTAATCATCCCAAGATGTAATCCCTTTGATATGTAGATAGATAACCCTTAATGGAAAATTCCCACCATTAGAATGGTATGTATGTTGTGTTCATATAGGGATATATTTATTGAATTTTGACACTAGTGACCGACATGCCGACTAGGACCTCGGGATAGGAGTAAGAAAACAAAAAGGATGACCAAAAATGTGAATAAACACAAAGATGGCACGAGATCCTAGGATGGATAGGAGTGCCTAGGTGCTAGTGTCCAGTCCTAGGCATTGGTATCTAGAGGTAACTAATGAAAAATGTGTAAAGACTGACTGATAGGAATCCTGGTGACCTGACCAGAAATGGGTGGAGAAGTGAGAGATAAAAAAAAGTAAAGACACTCAAAGCAAGAATACAGAATAAACAGTGTGTCACTAGTGAATATTTTTCTTATGAAAAATCCATATATAAAATAACATACTTGGAAGTATAGGAAAATATTAGTAAGTACATGATTTTTTCTCTAAACTTTCCCCCTTTATGCTATTTGAATGAAATTTAAGTAGTGTAAACGAAGTAATGAACATACTTGTGAGAAGCATGGAGAAGCCCTATTACAGAAGTACACACAAAATAAGAGTATATAGCATGGAAAACCATAGAGTGGTCTATCAATACATGTGGTGTAAATAGAGATTCAAACCATTGTAGAGGAGAACTTGGTGAAACTGATGATTTGATTTAGAGATTTTGGAGATTTTGATTGTTGCTAATGGCGATTTGAAGGAGTAAGGAGTGATCAATTACCAACCTAATTTTGTATGTGTGAAATCTTAAGGATTTGGGCATCTTGACGCAAGAGGAAGGTTATTAGGGAGGTAGGTCTAGTTTTACCCTCCAACTATGACTACGTCCTTAGAAGGTCTAACCTCTGTAGACAAAAAAATACCAAATTTTATTCATTTCAATCCATTTTGATCCAATGAGAATAACCCATATAGGATCAATATAGGAAAGGCAATGATGAATCATTACCCCCACTCCAAGGGTGTCGTATTAATCTTTATAATGCAAGATGGCTTCAATGTTAGGTCATTTAGAAGTGATAGAGTAAAGAGTAGCTTCCCATGTTAGGTCATCTCAGAAAGTATTGATGTAACTCCTAAGTTAGGTCATCTAGGAGGAGTAATAAAATACGATGTATTTTCTTGATTGATTAATTTGATTCGAGTAGTAGAAAATTGTGTTGAGATTGAATGTGTTCAATAGATTACTCATGGAGATATGTTTTCACCTACTGCCCCTATATTAGGTCATTAGTGGGAATCACTAGAAAATGGTATGGAATGTCACATATTTTCAATAATGATGAATTAGAAACACAGAATGATCATGTAGAAGTGTGAGGTGGGATTATAGAGTGATCCTCATTGTATGCCCTCCCTTTTGGTGAAAGGGGTAGTGAAAGTAAGAACAAACACTGAACCAAAAGTAGATATGCAATAATGTGATAGCTAGTAAAATGAAGTGTGGTAGATGTCGTAAAAAAATTTGTATATCGATTTGAAAATGTGCCAAATGAGAATATAGTGTTGTAGAATGCGGAAATTATTATAGTAGGAGAAATTTATAGCTGAATGGCATAAATGGGGGAGAAATTAGAATAGCAAGGCTTAAGATATGAGAAAAAATGGGTGGCGTATATTAGTTGGCAGAATATGTGTAAATAGTAACTATATCCAAGTGAGATATTGAAACTTGCTATAAATAGTAATAGTAAAAGGTGAATAGTAACTTCATTTGAACCTTGAGTGAGTATGATTTTGAGCTTTGAGTCTGTGATGATGTTGTAAATTAGAGCAGTGAGATTGAGATGATTATAGATGGTGGTGGCAGTTGTGGCATCACACATCACAATTGAGTTGGTGAGTATAATTATTTTCAAAAACTTGTAAAAATGAGCTCATTTTTGTGACTTTTTGCAAAATTTTAGTTTTTAAATTTTTAGGCATTTTTGACATGGAAAAGAGTGGCCAGGGAGCTAATGTCCTTCGGGACTCCAATGCCCAGATCTAGGCACTGGTGACCCACTCTTGGGTGCCCACATTCTACTTTTGGGAACTGGGGACCCAGGATGCTCTTTTGACCTCGAAACGTGATGTTTATGATAATTGGTGCTTTGTGGTGTTAGTAATAGTTATTTTTGCATTTATGTAGAGTGTTAATGTTATAGTTTCGTGTTGTATAGAGGAATATCCATTTGACATAGTTCTATGGAGGTCGAAACTTGAGTACGATGCTGGGATTAGGACTATCAGATGCATAGTGGGATATACTAGACCGTGTTGTCCTACGACACATAGCTAGACTGGGGGAAGTACCCCATAATATGCCGATGATTACTGCATTATGTGAGAGGTGGTATGGAATCACTTGTAATTTATAGTTTTCTACTTGGGAGGTGGCCATGATTTTAAAGGATTTATATCACATATTGTGACTTCCAATTGTGGGTGAGAGAGTACATGTTATGGCCGTAGAGGTTGCTCAGAGGTAGATGATGGTTGCTAGTCAGTATTTTACAAGGACATGGATATATATAGAGACCCATATTATCTTGGATGTTATATTGAGAACAGGTGTTCTGTAATTGTGGAAGTTCATTGAGGTTGTGATTGCATCATCAATGGTAGTGGAGGGTGGTGGTGTAGGCATTTTGTATAATAGTCATGATATCTGTCAGTGTATAGAGGAGGATGGGACTATATATGCATGGGCACTATGTGTATTGGTGCATTTGTATTGAAATCTATATAGGTTTACACAGGAGGACCATGAGGGTGGGATTTGATCCAAAACATTAGTACATACATGGGCCTATGAGAATATTTCTATATTGAGGCTTCTTGGTGGGCCACGTGTAGAATGGGTTACGCTAGATATATTTTTTACGAGATGGGTGGGTTTTCAGCGTAGGAGGATGGACACTGATACTTATAGATTGATGCTTGATTGCATAGGGCCTAGGGCCATTATATGGTGGCAATATCAAGACTATGGTGAATGGCTCGAGGTTAGAGTAGAGATATGATGTATTCATTGTATGATGTAGTTAAAGGATTGGTTTCTAGCAGTGGCCGAGTTGTTTCAGGTAGAACATGTATCACATCAATTTGGTATTGTTCAGGATATGCCTTTGGAGTCGTATGTATGGATGCAAATGACGAGAGTGCCAAGGAGGCCAGGAGTGATACTAGGACCTACAATAGCACAATGAGTGCCCCGAGGTGCATATGAGATGGATGTAGTGATAGAGCTGATACATGTGGATTATATAGGCTGTACCAAGGCCTATAGTGCATGGTGGGAAGTGCACCGATGGGTGCTATTTTTTCCTCTTGTTGTTGATGTAACATGAGCACTACTAGTTGGAAGTGTGGAGGGGTAGGTGTAAACACAAAATCATGCACTTTAGACATTATTTAGTCCGGAGACCTCATACTACTATTTAAAGGTTTTTTGAGTGAAGAAAGTACTAATTAACCACCATCTCTTAGTCATTTTTATTTAATTTTTGTCGTCATTCCCGACCTCCACCACATACATGCCTAGTCAAGTTTTGTCACTTTCCATCATTTTTTGTTTTGACTAGGGCACCTAGGAAATTACTAGGGCACCCATGGGCACCTTGGTCCCACTGGGGGCACCCCGATCCATTTTAGACTTTTCTGCCACTTTTTGGGATCTTTCTAGCCGTTTGATATTTTTATCTTTTTGATGCTGGACCATTTTGGGGTTAATTAGAAAATTAGATCAAGAGAACCCTATAAATATGAAGTTATGAGACCATAATGAGGGACCAAACACTAGTCACTACTATCATCCACCTAGAGTTACATCCATTTGGAGATCATTTGCATCCATTTGCTCCATCACAAAGACAAGGATGGTTCATTTGCATCACACAAGTATTGGGGGGGGGATTCTATTCTAGTCCATGCACACATTATATTACATTTTATACATATAGTTATTGATTTCTACTTCAGAAATTGCAGCTGACACAATAGCACCTAGGACACATGATGCACACACTCAACAAAACTACATTTAGGTCTGAAATGTAGTGTAGAGCTCTGTTACTAAGCCCACTGTTGTGGTAACTGAGGTCAGTTAGACCCATTCATTTCCATTATTTTTATTAGGATTTTGATACTTATTCTATTCTTTTGAAAGTATTCTATTCATATTAGATTATCAGTAACATTTGGCGCAGTGCAACAAACCTGATGCGACACATAGTGAGGGTTTCAGACCACCTGCCAAACCTATAAAATTCAATTTTAGACTTGTTGCATAGATCAAGGTGCCCATTTCATATACCAGAGTTCCTATAGGTTCCCCAGTCCCTCTCCATGCACTCTATTCTAGCTAGATAGCTCAAATCCATCCTTTTCGGGACCTCTGCACAGTCATTCTTTCTTCCTATTCCTCTAGTAATTTTTGCGACATAGTCTACTGAGATCCTCTTATCAGCTAAGTCACTTCCTCACTCTTCTTACATATTATGTTTTCTTCTTGCATTAGCTTAGTTGTTTGGGTCATCTTCCATAGTCATTTACTACATTTATTTACTGTATTTACATGATGTTATAGATTAGACTAACTATCCTTATGTATATATTTTTAGTTAATCATTTTGGTGAACCCAAATTGATCATTCACACTCTTATGTTCTTCATTCATTGCTTTTCATCCTAGGGTTTGGTCATCACTAGTATCTCAATCAATGATTATTTACTTTCTAATCTTGATTTACTATATAGAGTCCAACATTTTATTACCACTACTTGCATTCATGCTGGCATGCATCCAGACTTGGTTTATCAAGAATTTTCCAATGCATTCTCTTCACACACAGTATTCAAGTCTAACCTTAAAATGATCTGCCTCTACATATAAAATTCCCGCTGATGTTCACAATTTTTATAATGATCCGCCTCTACATATAAAATATTGTATTCAAAATATAACTGTTAAGTGCACTTTGATTGATAATGGGTTTGAACTTAACTTGTGTCCTATGACATTCCTTGAAGTTTTAGGTCTTTCCACTCATGAATTTAGTCAATTTAGTATCTCACTGCATTATTATGATGGTTCTTTCTGTCCATGTCTCAGTCACATTACATTACCCATCACTGTTTGTCCCAAGACTGTCCACACTGTCTTTTTCATTGTCAATTTCCTAGTCTCCTATAACTTCCTACTTGGTAGGCCATGGCTTCATGCCATGCAAGCTGTCACTTCTAATATCCATAATTGTGTCAAATTCCTACATGAAAGCATTGAGTACACCATTTTTTACGATTGCGATCCATTCTTGTATTGTAACCAGGATCATAATACTAGTCTTCCTATTCCACACATAGATATTACAGACGAGCCCCAACCTATCAAATAACCACCTCACTTACCACCACTAGATGATGCCATCTATGTGATAGATGTAGTTTCTTTGGTGCCACCTACTACCACTACTTCTATGATTCCTTATTAGTCCAATCTATGAATATCGCTCTATCACCTACACCTTCACATGTACAACCTACATTAACACTCCCACCTTTCACTTGTACGCTCTTAATGGATGACTCATATTAGGAACAAAATTCACTTTATCCCACATACGATGACACTATATGCACACATGATAGTTTGGCTTGAATAGATTTTTCTTTTAAGGATCTTTATCCTCCTCATGATTCTCATCTCTATTGTGGTTTTATCACTATTACTGCATCTTATGGGTTACATGTCTTTCATCTTACTTTCTATCTATCACGCACTTCTCATTCTTCACCACTTACATTAGGGAAATCATGGCTTGATTATATTGGGGGTACTCTTGATACTGATCATATAAACATCTCTTTCACTATGCCTTTTGGAGGTATCTTTATTTGCAATAGATATTTTCTAGGTTATACAAAAAATATCATTCGTTGGTATGCACACGGTTTTCCACTTCCTCCATTGTCTGATGAGGAATATTCCATAGGTATGTACAACTTACACCTCAATGCCTCATTACATGATCAACAAGACAATATTGCTTATCAAGTCACCAATACTTATTTATTTGACTATGATCCTAAAAGTGATGATCTTCTAGATGACATCACATGATTTGTATCCTTCATCCTACATACCCGGGGGAAATATAATCTAATACGTACCCCCCTCTTCATATGAGCATCACTACATCTCTCATACTTGCATTATCATACATCAACCTTCTCACATATGCATACTCATTCATTCTTTAGCGTCATTATTACCTGATGACACGGTCTTGTGCTTCGGATCAGATATGATTATTAAGGGATTACTACACATGAACCTCACACAATGCACAATAGTTACTACACACCACATCTATTCACACATTACAGCTCATACACCATAAACTCTACATTTAGTCTATAACATTTCGACATTTGTGTAATTATACATCATACATCATATTAGTCTACATACACATCTTTCATTGCATCTTATACATCGTACATTACACATTACACACATCACATGGTCATCTACTATCATAACACATACTACATTGTCTTCTACGTGTTGAACTCACTACCCTATTGCACACTTTAGTTGCTCGGTCCATACTCGACTGCCAAGGGTTTTACTAATCAAATGGAACTTACATTCATCACATGTTTATCATTCGAACTTTCATCATAAAAAATTTATAGGTTAGTGACATATGTTATAGGGTAAATGGTCACCCACTCTATCATCGTGTAGTGGTATATGCTTTAGGCTACATCACCAATCCCTACTATTCATTTTGTAGTGATACATGCTTTAGGCTAAATAATCACTCTTACATTCATTTTGGTGTGATATACGCTTCGGCTATAGGGTTCACACACATACATCATTTATAGGTCATGTATAATCAATAAACATACATAATCATCACAACACATCAAACACAACACACACTAAGACCATTTCCCGATGACGCACTCTTGTTTACAATTTGTTCCTAACTGCTGAGGTGGAAATCCAAATGAACCTCATTGCATACATTTATATTCACTTGAGGGCATGTGACTCTTATCACTCAATCTTTCATTCCACTCCATCCACAACATACTACATATTATGGTGTCTCTTACTCTTGTTAGGAAATAAGGGATAAAATATACAGAATAATCCCTTAATGAATCGCAACAGTAGAAACTAATATGCAGAAAATATTACAGATCTCAAACAAAAGTGTAGAATAAAATAATAGAACACAAAGAGAGTATTTAACGTGGTTCACCCAATTTTGGCTATGTCCACCAAGAATCACTTGCTCATATTTTATTACAAGACACCGCTCTCTCAATAGAATACCCAGATCTGTTTGGAGTTATGCTCAACAAACTCTATAGAATTCACACCCAAATTCAAAACACATATGCAATGTTACATTATACCTACCATATGCATAAAACCATATAAGTAGACAACTACTTAAGAAATTTTACAAAGCCGTGGGTATCAAAACTGTCCCATAAACCTATTGGTAAAAAATCTGGCCCATATGAGAAAAACATGTTTCCCTATATATCGGGCATGTTTTAAGGGAAAAAAAACCCCGCTACTGGCAGCTACCGCCCCTAGACCCCCACTCGGGGCCCGAACCAGCCCCAAACCTTGGCGAGACCACTATGGAAAGTGTACAATACTCTTAGTGTATAGTCTTCAACACTTTCTCACATGAAAACAAGCTCCACAACCTAAAAATCTCCCACTTGGAGACTAGTTTTCCTCTGAGAAAGCTTCTCAACCCTTCACTAGTTTCCATGAAGACCAATCAAAGCTGAACACAACTTCAGTTTTTCCCTTGCGACCACCTTGGTCATCATGTCTGCAGGATTTTTACTGGTATGAATCTTATCTAGCTTCAACTTCTCTTCGTCTAAAGTTATCCTGATGAAATGGTAGCTTAACTGTATATGCTTCATCCTAGAGTGGAAAGCAAAGTTCTTAGCTAGGTGTATAGCACTTTGACTATCACTATACAACTTTCCTTCCTCCTGCTTATGCCCCAACTCTTGAAGTAATTGTTGTAACCAAATGATTTCTTTTCTTGCCTATGTGGCAGTAACATACTCAGCCTCTATGGTTGACAAAGCCCCCAGCTTATCTAGTCGTGAAATCTAGCTCACTGTTGTCCCACCTACATTGTAAACATAACATGTTGTTCTCTTCATGTTGTGTACACCTCCAGTGATATCTGAATCTACATAGCCACACGAAGTGGTGTCTGATCCACTGTAGCACAAAACTGTCCCCATGGTCCCTCTCAAATACCGAAGGATCCACTTTACTTCTTTCCAGTGATCTCTACCTGGATCACTCATAAATCTACTCACCACTCCCACTGCATGGGAAATATCAGCACTGGTGCACACCATGGCATACATCAAACTGCCAATCGCTGATGAGTAAGGTACCTTAGACATCTGGTTTCTTTCCTACTCTGTCTTGGAACACTACTCCTCTGATAACTTGAGATGGCCTGCCGAAGGAGTCCCAACCGATTTAGCATGATGCATATTAAACCTCACCAAGACCTTCTTAATGTACTCTTTTTTAGATAAATTCAGCTTTCGTTCCTTCCTATCTCGAGATATCCTCATACCAAGGATTTGTTTGGCTGCCCCCAAATCCTTCATGACAAAGGATTCACTTAGCTATTTCTTGAGTTATTTTATTTCCTAGATTCTTTTACCTGCAACTAACATGTCATCAACATACAAACACATGATAATAGAACTTCCATCCTCAAATTTCTTTGTATACATGAAATGGTCAGAATGACATCTAATATAACCTTGCTCCATCATGAATCTATCAAATTTCTTATACCATTGACATGGATCTTGTTTCAAGCCATACAAGCTCTTCTTCAGTTTGCACACCATCTCCTCTTTACCTTTGGTCTCATAGCCCTCTAGTTGTTGCATATATAGCTCCTCCTCTAAATCACCATGGAGAAATGTAGTCTTTACATCAAGCTGTTCTAAGTGCAAGTCTTCTACTAAAACTATTCCTAAAACATTTCTAATAGAAGTCATTTTTATTACTAGAGAAAAAATCTCATCAAAATCTATACCTTTTTTCTGTGCAAACCCCTTGACCACTAATTGGGCCTTGTATCTTTTCTTGCCTCCTTCTTCTTCTTTGAATCTAAAAAACCACTTGTTTTGTAATGCTCTTTTAACTTCAATTAGCTTCACCAAATCCCATGTCTGGTTATCCATGCGAGTCTGATGCTCCTCATCCATGGCTTGTTTCCACTTCTTCCTGGCATCTACCTGCATTGGTTCATCAAAGTTCTCTGGCTCTCCACTGTCAATGAGTAATAAATAATAAAGAGAAGGAGAAAAATGTTCACGTTATCTTCTTACCCTAGAAGACCTCCTCAATATAGGAGTTTGGGGTTCCTGTTGAGGAGGTTCCTGAACTGATTCATGTGTCACTTTCTCATCTAGAAGATCCTCTACCACTGCATATTCTTTTTTGGACTCTTCCCTATTTTCCTACAACTATTGCTTATACATGAATTTATCATTAAAGAACACATCCCTAGATCGAATGATTTTCTTGTCCTTAATACTCCAACATTTATATCCAAAGTCGTCATCACCATAACCATGAAAGTACATTTTTATAGTTTAGCCTCTAGTTTGGTCCTATCATCCTTGTCTATATGGACAAATACCTCACATCTAAAGACTTTAAGAAATGAATAATCAAATTTCTTACCATACCAATCCTCCTCAGGTATGCCTCCATCCAAGGAACTTGAGGGTCCTCTGTTTATCAAGTACACAATTGTTCTCACCACTTCTGCCCAAAAAGAAAGAGGCAGTCCTGCATGTAACCTCATGCTCCTAGCACGTTCCATTATTGTTCTGTTCATCTTTTCTAACACCCCATTCTACTATGGAGTTCTTGGAATCATGTTTTTCCTATGGATTCCATTCTTAGAAAAGTAATCATCAAAATCATTGCTGTAATACTCCCCACCATTATCTGACCTGAGAAATTTTTCTTAAGACTTTTTTCATTCTCTATCAAGGCTTTCCATTTAACAAAAGTGTCAAATACATCATATTTGTTTCTAATGCAATAAACCCAAACTTTAATTGTTGTATCATCAATAAAAGTAACATAATAACTTGAACCCCCAAGAGATGATACCTGAGCCAGCCTCCACACATGAGGATGCACCAGCTCTAACTTACTCTCTTTCTTTGGAGGTCCAACCTTGAGAAACCTTACTCACTTTTGTTTCCCATATATGCATTCCTCACAGAACTCCAAACCTATTTCTGCATATCCCGGAAAATCCTTATTTATGATCTCCATGCCCTTATGTCTCTTTATGAAAGTGTATAATACTCTTAGTGTACAGTCTTCAACACTTTCTCACATGAAAATAAGCTCCACAACCTAACAAATCTTGCTTACTTTTTCTTATTCATGGTAGCTTTATTACACATGCTAGTTGGATTACTTGTATGTAATTTATCTATACCATACACACATTTGCAATCATTCCTTTTTCTATTTGTGATCGTAGATACAAGTCTTTTTCATGCAACATAGATTCTCGCCTTCTACCCTTCCTACACCAGTCATTGGGGGCATCCAGATTTGTATCTCACAGGTGATACTGTTTAATTTTGTACTTAGCCCTTTATATTACTTGGTTGTACATGCTTTTCACGTACTAGTTATCTTCCTAACATGTTAATGGGTGCTTCATGTGTAAAATTTGTTATGCAGGGATATTTTCTTCCATACTTGTTTGTTACATTGTCTTCTCTTGTTTTTCCTTGTATGTGGGCCTCCCTATGTTTGGTGTGCACACTTTTTTGTTTATTAGCGGTTATGATGGCCTTGTATGTCTTGTGACATCGTTAGTGATGTCGTATGTTTGCAACCCACTTTGTGTGGCTTACTTTTTCTTCTTGTGTGTTTACATTACTAATGTGCTTAGTAGCTTATACATTGTTTTCTATATGTATTCTTGTTTGTATGAACACTTGTATTTGGATAGCCTTTTTATTTTTGCATTCCTTTCTCCCTAAAGGGAAGAGTTACAAAATTCATGCAACTAGTCCTCTTTTGGGGCTCCATTCTCCTATCAACAACGTCGTATGTGCCTCCAAAGAGGGGGACATAATCTGGGGTTTTACATACTACACAATGCTTCTACACTGGTTTAGTTCGGTGCACTTTCTACCCTTGGCATTATGAGTTGCATACAACGAGTGGGTTTGGGATAGTCTACGAACCCTGTACATAATGGATTTTACATGAAATGGTGTCTTTAGAATTTTGGAAAGCAATTATAGGATAGGAGGTTACAACGGGTGTGCCTCCCTATGCTACTTCGGCTAGTGGCATCCAATCTCTTTAATAACTAGGATGTATAAAGATCTTCTCACACACATTCAGGGAAGCAGTTACATGATTTAGAATAATGTAGCTTCCTCCCTATACTTCTTCAGCTAGTGTGGTGTGAGATTTCCCAAAAAAATTACATTACAGGATATACTTCTATGCTCTCTTTCTCGACATGGATCAGGTGCATATGTTCCATTTACATTTTTCGTGTACGTGTTTTGCATTCACATGATTTTTACATTGATATAAATGTTTATTTTACGTTGTGTTGTTACACATACACACATACATACATATTTGACTACTTGATCATTTTCTCCTGGTAGGTTCATCCTTATGTGAAACAAGTAGTCAAATAGAGGAAACAACAACAACAACAAAAACACATCTTGTGGTAGCACAAACCATACTAACCATACAGGTACATCACATCAGTAGTTATACACACATTTCCACTGTAGGTTCACTCTCATTACCTTTTTTGTACTTTTTCATCTATACTTTGCATGCAACCATCATCTTTTTGTCATTCCATTCTTTATCTAGTCCTTCAGCGCAGTTCTACATCAATCTACATGGATTATTAGGTATGCATCTCTATCTAGTTTATGTTACCAAAATTTCTGCTCACCAGCATAAAGTGGGGGAAAATGTAAGCAGACAATCATGCACTTTAGACATTATTTAGTCTTGGTCTCATACTACTATTTAGAAGGTTTTTGAGTGAAGGAAGCACTAATTAACCCCTATCTTTTGGTCATTTTTATTTGATTTTTGTCATCATTCCTGACCTCCACCACATACATGCCCAGCCATTTTTTTCACTTTTCATCAATTTAGATTTGACACATGCACCTTGGTCCCACCATGGGTGCCTTGATCATTTTTAGACTTTCCCACCACTTTTTGGGCTCTTTCTAACCGTTTGAGATCTTTATATTTTTTTTGGTCAGCCATTTTAGGGTTAGTTATGAAATTAGATCAAGAGAACCCTATAATTAAAGTTATGAGACTATAATGAGGCACCAAGTACTATTCACTACTATCATCCACTTAGAGTTACATCCATTTGAAGATCATTTGCATCCATTAGCTCTATAACAAGAACAAGGTTGGTTCATCTACCTCACACAAGCATAGGGGGAGTGATTCTATTCTATTCTATGTACACATTCTATTACACTTTATACACATAGTTATTGCTCTCTACCTCACAAAGTGCGAATGACACAAAATAACGTAGGAAACATGATGAAAACACTCACTAGAACTACATTTGGGTCCGAAATGTAGTGCAACAATTAGTTAGAAATCCCAATGTTGTGGTAGTTGAGGTCAATCCTAACCATTCATTTGCATTTTTTTAGGGTTTTCATACTTCTTCTAGTCCTTTACACATCTTCTAGTCATCTTGAATTATCAGCAACATTCAATGGAGTGCAGTGAACTTGATGTGATACGCAAAGAGGATTTCGAACCACCTATCAAACCTGTAAAATTATGTTTTGGTTTTGTTGCACAGACCATGGTTCCCATTCTGCAGGCTAGAGCACCCATAAGCACCCCAGTCACTATCTTGGTGCTCTAATCCAACTAGATAGCTCAGATCCATCCTTTTTGGTAACTTTGCATAGTTCTTTATTCTTGTTCTTCTAGTCATTCATGTGACATAGTCCAATGAGGTCTTCTTATCAGCTGAGTTACTTCCTCACTCTTATTGCATATTAGGGTTTATATTTTAATTAGCTTAGTATCTTGGGTTATCTTTCATAGTCATTTAATACATTTATTTATTGTATTTACATGTTGTTCTAGATTAGATTAACTATCATTATTTCTATATTTTAAGTTAATCAATAGGTACCTATCCCTAACGATGATGGTATAACAAAAATGATAAAAGAGCCTGAGTATTGTGTTGTTGTTGGTTGTTGATTATCACTAAGTTATTGTATGTTTCTAATTGAGTTTGCTAACTAATTTTGTGTTTTATGGTTGCAGGTGAGGCGTATTGGACCTTGATTATTTATTCACCGATCCTTAAATTGATGTGGAATGTACCTCCAAATATGCTCAATGGATGTGTCATGCTAGAGTGAGTAGACGATATTGTGTGCGAGCATGCCCATCTGTTTGAGCTAATGGAAATAGTGGTAACCACATATACAATTCTATTGAGCAAGTGGGATGAGATCCAGGCAGAGACACAGTGAGACAAGGAGTTTGTAGGAGAAGGATCTCTAACATAGGATGTGTTTGCAAAGTATGTAGAGCTAAAGGGATGATTCGAGGAGTAGTTAGTCAAGCTAGCATTATTGCGGAGGTAGGTTTAGAGATATAGGGGCATGACCAATGACATAGATTGAGAAGTGAAGCTTCTAGTTATAGAGCTCACACAACTATATATAGTGATAGTGATGATGAGATATGATGGATATGTATGCAGGGGATTTCCCCTTAGTGATTGTATTTTGGTAACGATGATTTTTGACGATACATATAGATGGATGATTGGTATTATTGTGTTGTGTTGATGTTTTTTATATGTGATGCGATGATTTTTACTCATATGTAGATGTTTTATGTGCCTTGTGTAAATGATAATGTTGATTAGAGTGTAGATAGATAAGTGATGACAAATTTGTATTGTACGTATAAATAATGATAGATGGTAATAAATGTATGTATAAAATAAATGATGTGAAAAAAGAAATGTGAATGAAATGATTGTAAAAGTGTATATAATCATGTGTTAGTATGATGAAGTGAGGGGATATTATTTATGCACCCCAGCATATGTGTAAGAAGATGAAGTTCATTTTTATAATACCCCTCAATAATCAAGAATGAACCAAATAACAATAGTGCGTCAATAGGAAATGGTGTGGTAGTGTACACTAGATAGATAGATCGATGAAGCATATAACATAAAGATGGATATGGGTTATTATTGTAACAGATCCATCAATAGTAATGTAAGAATTGTAAGAACATGAGTGCGTCATCGAGTTGTGAGGTGAGAAAAGTCACCTACCAAAGATTAAGTGGGCATAGAGTGGTGGAAGCATGTGAAGTGGAAGTGACATGAGTTTATGAACCAAAATGAACACATGATGAGATGGTGTCAATGATGGGAGATCAAATTTTTGGGAAGCATAGATGCTAACAACTTAGGAAGCCAATGTGCAGGAGGAGAATTTTGTAGCAAATGTGATTATGCAAAAGTCGATGAGTGAGATGGAGACTGTGCATGAATACTGACCTTAGGTTGTGAAATAATAATTTCCTTAGAAGGAGGAGAAGGAGACAAGTGAACCAAATAAGTACTACGCTCACATTTCCACAGAATTAGAGAAACAAACCACTGAAGAGAGAGAGTACAAAATATGACTCCTTTATCCTCTAATTGTTGTAATTTTTCATGAAGGGCGTAATAGTCAATTTCATGATGGCCATTGATGCGATGAAAGTTATAATAATGATGATTGCACTGGCGATGCAAGTGATGTTGAAGATGATGCTGATTAGAAGGTTAGAAAATTAAGAAATTATCAATCAAAGCACACAACACATCATGAGGGCTAGCAAAATGTGACAAATGCAATGGTTCTTGAGGAGGAGGTGGCAAAGAATTAGGAGGAGAATGATGTGGTGGTGAGGATAGTGGAAACTTATGTGAAGGAGGAGATGGAATATTCTTGCGGGGTGGAGGTGATGGAGACCTTGGAGGACATTTAATAGATGGAAGAGGTGAAGAAGTAGTAGGAGGAGAAATAAAAGGTAGATCTATAACATGTGTAGTAATTAAATCTTGTTCTAGATCAATGACCTTATAGCATAAAACTGTAAATGATTCACATGTTTCATATTATAAGCATTCTTTTAAAGAAAGAATCAATCCATGAAAAAATATCAATTTCTTTTCTAAATCAACTGGCATAAACACTAGTTAATGCATGCAAAAATTGAAGCATAGAATGTAATCAAGAATGGGTTCTTTCTTTCCTTGATGTAAGCAAGGTAGTCGATCATGTGTGACTCTAGCACCACTTTTTAGCACAAAGAATATAAGAAAAGCATCTTCCATGCCATAATATGTGTTGATAGATCTAAAAGGTAGATGAGTGTACCATTGAAGAGCTTCACCAACTAGACTATGATAAAAATAGTCTAGCAATAATTGATCATTTGAATAGGACAACATAGTTAAAAAATAATGCTTAAGATGTAGATATGGATTACCAGAGCCATCAAAGAATAAAAATGTTGGCATAATAAAATTCTTACAAAATGCTAAATTGTAAATTTTCTTTGGAATGGGAATTCCATGAAGAGAATTATTATCAATAAATGCACAGTAGGCTTTTTTTTTAAGAGTGAGAAATTGGACATGAGATTTTAATTTTCCAACAATATTCATGAGTGATAAAATATCATGTAAAGGAATCATAGGAGATGTGAGAGGCACATTGAGAGGTTGCAATTTTCCATTATGAGTGATAATAGGAACTTAAGAAGAAGAAGTGGAGGATAAAGAAGTAAGATGTGGTATACTAGGAGGAATAGAAGAAGCAAAAGCAATAACATCAAAAGAATAAGAAATAGGTGGTGATGAACATGGAACATCAAAATGAATGATATTCAAAGAAGGAAGAGGAGGAATAATAGGAGGAGGAGAAGATGGAATATAGATAGAAAAATTATGAGTATCATTAGAAGAAGTGATAAGAGGCAAAATAATAGGAGGAGAATCATCATTCACGTTAAATTATATACAACCTCAGAAATAGATGAAAGTGGAGTAGAAAATTTACATTCAGCAGTATTAAGAGACACACCATCTTCACTAACATGGTCATGATCAGAAATAGTATCATTATCACTATTAGACAGAATTTCACAACCAAGTAATGTTATCCAAAATAAGCCCCTTGCTTATTTTATGGCTAACTCTCTTTCATATCTTCCTTCCTTGTGCCTCAGTCAACTTTTTTCACTTTTTAGGCACTCAATTTTTTTTTGGAAATGGCTTCATCAGATAAAGAATTTTCTTAGCTTTCTAGAAAGGTAAATTTTTCCTTCTAACTCCTTGTATTTTGCAAGTTATGAATTAGCAGAGTTTTTGAGGGAAATTTTCCCTAGGAAGGTCTCCGCCCAAACAGAGAGTGCCACATGGTGGCAGAATGGCAGATCGGTGGAGGTAAGTTAGAAAAATTTCTAAGGGGTCGGCGGGGGCGAAAAGGAAAATTTTGGTTTGAAGCTCCGCCAACCAAATGGAGGATACCACGTCTCCATGAGGCTAGTGGGAGTCAGGGGGTAGAGTGAATTTTGGCTTTTCACCAAAATTGTTAATGGACAAAAAGTTAAAACCTGGCCTGAAAGTCCATAACCAATAGGGGCATGCCATGTGTCCTATTCTTGGCGGAGGTCGGAGGTGGGGAGAAAGTTAGAAAAAATTTCCAAAGGGTCCAAAGAGGTGCAAAGAAGAAATTTTTCCCAAGGGCCTATAGTGGGAAAAGAGTTGATTCAGGCTTGTGCCCAATCAAAGAGCGCAATGTGGCATCAGAGCAGCGGGACGCAGAGGGACAGAGGAAAATTTCCCAAAATCTCAAAAGGCGTAAAATGATCATGTGAAATGCGCATCTAATCAGGAAGTGCCACGTGGCATCAAAGTGGTGAGGGGCAGAAATTTTTGGGAAAATTTTTCAAAAATTCAAAAAGGGGAAAATTTTAAACTTTCGTCCCGCCAACCCAATTTTTGCCCAATTTTTGCCCTAAATCTTCAGAGGGGCATAACTTTTGATCCAGATCTCAGATTTTCACGTTCTTGGTGTCATTGGAAATATGGTGAAATTCTCTACATGATGGAGGGTCCAAGTTTGTATTTTAATGGATAATTACGGTAGAAAAATGGAGAAATGTATCTGGCACAGAAAAAAATAGAATCGACTTTCAACCACCAAATTTAATGAAGTATGGTCATTTTTATGGATCTGCAGAACAATGTACTTCAAAGTATGGGTTTGTCCATGAAGCCCATCACTTTTTAGGGTAAATTTGAGGGATCTGGTTGGTGGTTGAGTTCATAAATCCATTTTTCCCGCATTTTTTACTTTCTCTCCTTTTGCTTTACCATTAAAAGCCAGATTTGGCTCATTTGTAAAGGGTTGGACATATTTTTCTCTTGCAAGATTTTTTTTCTTCCTCAGTAGGTGGATTTGTAGAGTTTCATACCTTTCATACAAACTACAACACATATTTTGCCTCCTGGCCATTGTAATGCATTGTATTGGACTTGGGAATGATAATGTATGTTCTGTGATTGATTTTCTCAATCCTCTCATGTGTTTATCATTGTATTTTGATCTCTCATTACATTCTAGCAATCTGTGCATATTTTGTGTTGTATTTCTTATGATCTGTGTCAATTTTGCAAAGTAGATGTTCACCACTCCCTTGGTGTATCTCCACTTTCACTTAGTTTTATTTCTTCTACATCCTTTATCTTTGTCTCCTTGGAATTTAGAGAAGGATCTAGTATTAAACCTCTGTAAAGTTCATGCATATACCTGATCAGAGGAGTGAAGGAACCAACCTTTAATCTGGAGATTCTTTTCCCAATTCTGCAAGTCCCACACATGGGTACAATATTCAATGTTGTGCAATCACACTGGATGTCCATTATCAAACTAGAAATATGAGAAAACATACAGTGGTGCTGCTAATTTGCACTAACAGTTTTGGCATGCCCGGTGGGACCTTAGAGGTCTTCATATTCATTGCAACAAAGTTGATGTGCTTTTGTTGTAATTTCTTGCTTGAAAGAGCCCTGATTTGCACATCTGGTGACTCTAAAGAGAAAAAAAAATCAACTGGTTTTAGCAGTCCAAGTCTGAAGATTCATGAGAAGGATCCAAACAAGGTCAAGGGACAGAGAAGAGGGATTGTCTGAGTATCTGCAGTTATCCCCAGGAATAAGACAAAGAGGAAGAAGGATTCAAAGGTCCCCATCTCCACTAAACAAAACTCTATCAACCCCTCCACCGGGTAGACCTTTCACCCAATCAACAAGGGTTCTCTGGCTAATCAGAATGACACAAAACAACCCTTATGTCAACTTCACTTGTAGCATCCCACTTGTTCTCAATGCACAAAATCCAATTCCAGTTACAGCATTGAAGAACATCCCATACTTTACTGGGGAAAATCAGACCACTCCTGGTGATCATGTCAAAGATATTGCTAATGTTTGTGCAATCCATGAGATTGTTGAGATGTAAATTTCTATCAAATTGTTGGCATCTTCATTCAAAGGGAAAGCCTTGCAATGGTTCAGGAGCCTAAGGGTAGGCTCTATCCAAAATTGGAACCAATTGTGCATAGCTCTACATGAGTTAGTTTGGAGAAAAGGGATATAATTTGTCTCTACTGGAACAACTGACAACTATCGAGAGATCTCCCAATGAGAAGCTAACAGACTTCAACTTTAGATTTCAAAGGACTTGGGATATAATCCCAGTGGCAGTAAGGCCAACAACTAAAGGTTCTTTCTTATACTATCTCAAAGCTTTAAATTCTGATATTTCTATGTTAATTCAATCCATGGGAGGTACAACTATACCTGCAGCTTATAACATTTCCATTAGGGTTGAAAATTGTTTGATTCAAGCTGGTAAGCTGGCTCCTAGGCCTCCCATGTCCTTGTATCCAAACTTGGAAAGCCCAAGCACTAGTCAAGCACCTACTTTAGCTCCTATTCCCACTCCTAGAAATTAGAGTTCAAATGAAACTTCTACTTCATCCTTTAGTGTGTCAAATGAACTTTAAGAAGTCATGAAACAATTACAAAATCTAGGAAATGAGCTGGTTACACTCAAGAGGCAACAGACCCAAAGTTTTAGACCTTCTTATCAGTCTCAAGCTCAGCCTAATAGGCAACCATATCAGCCTAATAGGCCACCTAATCCAACTGCAAATCAAAACCAAGTAAGGCCTCCTGCCAATAGACCATTTCAGCCATATAACCCCAATGTTGCATCTACCTCTAAAGCCTTCGTGCTAGTGAAAAACAATATAGCCCAAGAGTATGATTGGTGTTTCCCATGTAATGAACCTCACAACTAGTCTATGTTCTTCAATGGTGCTTTGAACCAAGCCTTGATGGTGACAACAACTGGCGTAGAGGGTGAGGTGAGCCAAGAAACAAACCAACAACAAGGAACACCTTAGCAAAATACAACTCCAAATGAGACTACACTTGTGAATTGGTAGGCTAAGGATTTTTGTGGTATGAATCAAATAATTTCCTAGAATGTAGCAGCTAACACAAGGTCAAAGAAGAGGAATATTGGTGAAGGGAATTCATTAGCTCTAGGTGATCCATAACCTTCCATCACTCCACAAAGTGTTGGCAAGAAAAATGCAGTTCCAAATGTGCAAGGACAGCCCAAGCCACCTTCTAGACTAGCTCAAATACCAGTTATTGCAGCCCATGTACAAGAAAAGAGTGTACATGCTAGGGGGGAGCAAAGAGATGTTTCATCCCCATTTAGCATCATTGAACAAATGAAGAAGACAAATGTGAATATATCTATGTGGGAATCACTATCCATCCCAGGCCAAAGGGATCTTCTACAAGCTGCCATGAAGAATTGGTCAACTTCAAATCAGAAAGCTCACATGCAAGAGAAGGTACTCACAAATGTTGCTCAACCTGATGGGAAACATGGAGGATAGCAAGGTAAAGTCTTGAAACCCCCTCCATTCTATGTTTCATTGATCATTGGGGATAAGCTAGTACATAATTGTATGATTGATTCCAGGGTAAGTAGTTCTGTAATGCCCAAGCAAACAGCTGATCAGTTGGGTCTCCAATATGAATTCATATCCAAAGGGGTGGTGCAAATGGATGGGATAGTAGTAACAACAGTGGGAGTAATTAAATATTTGGAGCCTTACTTTGCATGCATGCCCCAATGTCACTATGTTGCAAGATGTGTCAATGATAGATTTACCACCACTTTTTTCCCTATGTTTGTCAAGGGATTTCACAGTTAGAATTAGAGGCCACTTATTTACTGATTGGTCACACATGTTGTTTAGAACAAGATATGGAACTAAGGCCACAATCAGGTCTGAACCTATTGCAAACTTTCACATTGAGCCTCATACTCCAAGCCAAATCAATGCCAACTGTTAAGCATTTGATCAAGAGGATTATCCAAGCACTGATGAAGCTGACACCAAAGTTGGAAGCATCCCAAATTTGACTCTTGATGAATGGGAAAGCAAGGTACATGCTTTTTATCCCTACAAGGAAATAGAGGAATCTGAACTAGGAGTTTATTGCATGCATGAAGAAAACCAGCCTATTCCTAGCATCACCAAGCTAGACCATAAGGATGACAATGAGGTATGGCAGCTATTCTTTGATGGATCAAGAAGTAGGCAATGTGCAGTTGGGAGAGCTATGCTTGTTTCACCTCAAGGCATTAAGTATTATTCAACTTTTAGATTTCAGTTTGCATGTTCTAACAACACTGCTGAATATGAATCTTTGATACAAGGATTGCATTAGTCAAGGAAAAGGGATATAAAAAACTTACAAGTCTTTGGTGACAGTGAGCTGATTGTTAATCAAGTTAAAGGGAAACATGCTGCCAAAAATGACCTGCTCAAGTGTTATAAGAATAAGGTGTGGAACCTCATTGAGGATTTTGAAGGCTTTGGCATCAATTCCATCCCTAGGAAAGAAAACCAAGCTGCTGATAGACTTGCAGTAGTTGGGGCAACCTTTGATGTTGTGGAAAGTATCAAGGAAGATAAAGTGCAGCCAAGCATTCATGTGATTGTAAGGCCATCAGTGCCAGAAAATAATGTAAGTTGGCAAGTGTTTGAGAGTGACCAACAAATCATCAATTTCTTGTAAGAAGAAGCTGAGTTCTTAGCCAAAAATCAAGAAAGATTAGAACAACAGTATGGTGATCAAGTAGTACAGCTAAGAACCAACAAACTGCTAAAAGGACTTATCACTTTGGAGTCCATCTTTAATTATAATGATCAATTTAGGAAAGAGAAAGCAAACATCCAAGTCAAGGGAGAAGATTCAGTGCCCATCTTAGTGGGAGAAGGAAAATCACTTCAAATTGGTAAAGTGGCAACCAAGCAAGAAAGGTATGAGTTCATGCAACTTTGCCAAGAGTTCCCAGACATATTTTCTTGGAGCTATGAAGACTTGAGAGGTTTCAATCCCAAGCTAGCTCAACATACAATTGAATTGGATCCAAGTGCTAAACCCATCAGGAAAAAACAAAGGCCAGTCAATCCACACATGGAGCCTCTCATGAAGAGGGAATTGAATAAGTTAATAGAGGCAAGTATCATATTTCCCATCAAGCATTCTAGCTGGGTAGCAAACTTGGTTCCAGTTAGAAAGAAGAGTGGAGAAATCAGATTGTGTGTAGACTTTAGAGATTTGAATAGAGCATCCCTCAAGGATCACTACCCACTTCCTTCTATGGAACAGATTTTGCAAGTTGTTGCTGGCTCTGAGAGGTTTTCATTGCTAGATGGTTATTCAGGGTATAATCAGATCATGGTAAAGGAGGATGATCAGTTCAAAACAACCTTCACCACCAAATGGGGGACTTATGCATATAGAAAAATGCCATTTGGGCTGTCCAACACCGGAGCTACCTTCCAAAGGGCAATAGATATGGCGTTCAAGGGATTGATCCAAAAAATGGTGCTGATATATCTAGATGATATTATTGTATTTTCTAAAGTGCAGCAACTCATCTCTTTCATTTGAGACAAGTGTTCCAAAGATGTAGAAGATTTGGGGTATCCTTGAATCCCAAGAAATGTATTTTCCTAGCTCATGAGGGAAAGCTCCTAGGCCACATTGTTTCCAAAGAAGGATTAACAATTGATCCAGAGAGGGTTAAAACAATAAAAACACTACCATTACCAAGTCATAAGAAGGCCCTTCAAAGTTTCTTGGGAAGAATCAATTTTGTTTGGAGGTTTGTTCCAGATTTTGTAGCCCTTGTCAAGCCAATAACTATGATGTTGAAGAAAAGTATGGCTTTCAAATGGACAGCTAAAGGTAAGGCAAGTTTTGAGGCAATCAAAGAGGTTATCTCACAAGCTCCAACTCTCATTAACCCAGATTTCTCTAAGGACTTTATCCTTTATGCATTTGGAGGTGATGATACAATTTCTGCAATTTTAGTACAGCAGAACAAAGAAAATGTCAGAGAAGCTAATTTCCTTCTTTAGCCAAAGCTTGGAGGACTATGAGGTGAGGTATTATTTCATTGAGAAGCATGTTCTTGCAATGATTAGGAGCTTGAAGAAATTTAAGCATCTAGTTTCAAACAACAAGGTTCAACTGTTGGTTTCTCATGTGGGAGTTAAGGACTTCCTCTTCAACAAAGACCTAAATGAAAAATGTGTAGGGTGGATTACTCGTGTCATGGAGTATGACATTGAGATAAAAGTCACCAAGTTGGTCCAAGGAAATGGATTATGTGAACAGTTGGTCTTGAGTAAATCAATGGAAGCAAGCAATGGGAAGGATGTTGTTTTGGCATTGTAAGACAACTAAGAACCAAGAAGCATTCAAGAAGAGAATGATGGTGTGGTCACTCCTTGCTGGACCTAAGACATAATGCACTTCCTACAAATAGGCCTATTCCCTCTAGAGATGAACAAAACAAAGAGAAGACACTTCGGATTGTAGGCTGTCCCATATGCACTTGTTGATGGTGTCTTGTTCTAGAAGGATGTAAATGGAGTGCTCTTGAGATGCATTGGGACAAACCAAATTAATAGAATGCTAGAGGAACTCCATGGTGGATCAGTTTGGGGTCATTTTACTCCAAGAGTGACAACCCTCAAGATTATGAAGGTTGGCTATTATCAGCCCAAGGTGTTTGGTGATTGTTATGCATGGATCAAGAGGTGCAAAAATTGTGCATTCTTCACAGGCAAGGAAAGATTAGCTGCCCTTCCATTGCACCCAATTTTAGTTGACCAGCCATTCATGCAATGGGGTTTGGACTTCATTGGAGTCATTAACCCAAACTCAAACCAAGGACACAAGTGGATTCTAACAACAACAGACTACTTCACCAAATGGACTGAGGTGGTGGCACTCAAAGAGGCAAATGAAATATAGCATTCTAGACTTCTATGAGGGGATAGTAACTAGATTTTGTATACCTACCACTATAATATTAGATAATGCTTTGGACATTCATAGGATCAAAGGTAACTGAATGGGCTGTTAAAAATGGGATTTATCTTAGCACTTCATCAAATTATTACCCTCAAGGTAATGGCCAAGCTGAGTTTACCAACAGGAACTTATTAAAGATCATCAAGAGGAATCTTGATGAAAATTCAGAGGACTTGGCACACCAAATTGAAATCAACCTTGTGGGCTGATAGGATAACTCCCAAGAGATCCATAGGTAACTCTCCATTCAGACTTGTTTATGGAAGAGAGGCAATCTTGCCCATGTCACTTGAGTTACCAATGTCGGAACTCGTGAAGCAATTAGAGTTGTTGGAGTTTGAACCCATGGAGGTTAGATATGCAGAATTAATGGAGCTCCAAGAAATCAGAGAGCATGTAGCCCAAGCAATGGAGAAGGACCAAGCCTTGATCAAGAGAACCTTTGATAGGAAAGCTAAGGCTAGAACCTTCCAAGTTGGAGATCTAGTGTTGAAATGGGATGCAGACCGAGCAAAGCCAGGAAGGCATTCAAAGTTTGATTCCATTTGGAGTGGCCCCTACATGGTCACAAAATGTAAGAACAATTCCTTCCAATTGTCTACATTGGATGGTGGAGAACTGTAGATTCCAGTTAATGGAATCCATCTAAAGCATTGCTACTAGAAGGGAAACTCTCCACCTTGTACATATTAGCTTAGATTTTCATTCCTCCAAGTGCTTGTGCACATTGTTCTGTTGTAGCTTAGTTTTACATTTCCCTAAGTGCTTTAGCACAAGCTTGCTGTCCCAAGGATGCATTTTGCAGACCATGTTCCACATCAAGGGATGTTCTACTCTCACAATCTTTCTTCTTGGAATTTTTCTAATGAGTTGGGGATACCAAGCAGTTAATTTTATGACTCCATGCCCAATGGATTGTTTCAGGCAACTAGTAACTTCATCCAATAGGCAGATGACCCCTCTGAGTCGCTAAAATTGTTATCCAAAATAAGCCCCTTGCTTATTTTTTGGCTAACTCTCTTTCATTTCTTCCTTCCTTGTGCCTCATTCAATTTTTTTCACTTTTTAGGCACTTAAAATTTTCTAGAAATGGCTTCATTAAATAGAGAATTTTCTCAACTTTCCAAAATGGTAAAGTTTTCCTTCTAACTCCTTGTATTTTGCAAGTTATGACTCAGTAGAGTTTTTGAGGGAAATTTTCCCTAGGAAGGTCCGCACCCAATCAGAGAGAGCCATGTGGCAGCAGAATGGCGGGTCGGCAGAGGTAAGTTAGAAAATTTCCAAGGGGTCAGCAGGGGCGAAAAGGAAAATTTTGGTCAGAAGATTCGCCAACCAATTGGATGTTGCTATGTGTCCCTGAGGCCGGCGAGAGTCGAGTGATAGAGTGAATTTTTGCTTTTTGCCAAATTTGTTAAGGGACAAAAAGTTAAAACCCGTCCTGAAAGTCTCTAACCAATAGGGCACACCATGTGTCATGTTCTTAATGGAGGTCGGGGGTGTAGGGAAAGTTAGAAATTTTTTCCAAAGGGTCCAAAGGGGTGCAAATAAGAAATTTTACCCACGGGCCCGCAGAGGTAAAAGAGTTGATTCAGGCCCACGCCAAATCAGAGAGCGCCACGTGGCATCAGAGTGGCGGGATACGGAGCAATAGAGGAAAATTTTCCAAAATATCAAAAGGCGCAAAATGATCATGTGAAACCCGCATCTAATTAGAATGTGCCACGTGGCATCAGAGTAGCAAGGGGCAGGACTTTTTGGGAAAATTTTCCAAAAATTCAAAAAGCGGAAAATTTTAAACTTTCGTCCCACCAACCCATTTTGTGCGCTATTTTTTCCGTAAATCTTCAGAGGGGCATAAATTTTGATCCAGACGTCAAATTTTTGTGTTCTTGGTGTCATTGGAAAGATGGTGAAATTGTCTACACGATGGAGGGTCCAAATTTTTATTTTGATGGAGAATTGTGGGAGAAAAATGGAGAAACGTCCTTGGCATGGAAAAAACACAGAATTGACTTTCAACCACCAAATTTAATGAAGTATGGTCATTTTCTTGGATCTGCAGAACAATGTACTTCAAAGTATGGGTTTGTCCATGAAGCCCATCACTTTTTAGGGTAAATTTGAGGGATCTGGTTGGTGGTTGAGTTCATAAATCCATTTTGCCTGCATTTTTTTACTTTCTCTCCTTTTTGCTTTACCATTAAAAGCCAGATTTGGCTCATTTGTAAAGGGTTGGACATATTTTTCTCTTGCAATATTTTTTTTCTTCCTCAGTAGGTGGATTTGTAGAGTTTCATACCTTTCATACAAACTACAACACATATTTTGCCTCCTGGCCATTGTAATGCATTGTATTGGACTTGGGAATGATAATGTATGTTCTGTGATTGATTTTCTCAATCCTCTCATGTGTTTATCATCGTCTTTTGATCTCTCATTACATTCTAGCAATCTATGCATATTTTGTGTTGTATTTCTTATGATCTATGTCAATTTTGCAAAGTAGATGTTCACCACTCCGTTGGTGTATCTCCACTTTCACTTAGTGTTATTTCTTCTACATCCTTTATCTCTGTCTCCTTGGAATTTAGAGAAGGATCTAGTATTAAACCTCTACAAAGTTCATGCATATACCTGATCAGAGGAGTTAAGGAACCATCCTTTAATTTGGAGATTCTTTTCCCAATTCTACAAGTCCCACACTTGGGGAAAAGATTCAATGTTATGCAATCACACTGGATGTCCATTATCAAACTAGAAATCTAAGAAAACATCCAGGGGTGTTGCTGATTTTCACTAACAAGTATTTCATGTAGTGAGTCATAACCATATATAGATGGAGGAGAAGAAATATCAAAAGATGTATTGTTACAATCGTGAGAAGTATGTTAAGAAATAAGAGAAAAATGAGATACAACTTAACATTTATCTTGATTATTATGAGAACTAACATGATTTAAATGTATATTTTCATCAATATTTTTAGCTACAGTATCAAAATCAAGAGCAAGAATATAATCAATAAGAGCATCATCAAGATTTTTAGTAGAAATAAAAGAAGGTGGAGTATTTCTAGTGCCCATAGAATAAAAAAGAGTACAACCAGAAATGATTTTCTCTAGAGAAATAATGGTACAAGAAGAATGGAAGAAGCTAGTAGGAATGTTGCATTCATTGGCCAGAAGTTATCTTTGAATATTTTCATGAACTCGAGGAGTGTGATAGAGAGTGCTAAGTTTAGCCTTAGTAGCCTCATCATAAATAGGGTTAACACTCTCATGATGTATAGCTTGCCTAGGAGAAGAAGATCTAGTTTTTTTCATTAGAGTTTAATGGATACTAGAGAAAGGAGTTATAAGATATGGGTTCACCAAAATGATTCAATTAAAATTTGAATATTTTATTAAAATATGAATTTAGAAATTGCTACAATGATGTACAATAAGATAAAAATGCTAATAAATTTTTATAGATGAAACTGTAAAAGAGAATGAGAGAGATAGGTCACTTATATGATTTTTACTTATCCCAAAGTATATTTGAACTGGATGAAATGATGAAAAGGTTGGTAAGAGTGAAATAACTACTCGATATGAATTTTGGAAGCTACAAACTTGCCTGGATATAAGCACTTGTGTAGGGACGAGGGTGCTTGGGTGCCAAAGACCTCTTTGGGGAGTTGGTGTCTTTTCAAAAGGCTGGAACCTAATTTCTTAATTGTTGCTATGGTTTCACACTTGTTCACCAATGATCATCTATATGTCACACTTGTAATGCCAAGGTTCTTATAAATCTGCAACAAAAATTTCCTCCTATAAAACCCCCAAGCTACATCAAATCCTAAAAAATTAAGATGTAAAATGGGAGGTCGAACTATCCTCAGTTGTTAACAAACTCAACTTATGATCAAGCACTACACTATATCTCAGACCCCATATAGTTTTATGTACTTGTGTGTACAATAGAGCTCCTATGTTTCCCTCGCACCGATGACGTAAGGATAACGAGTGGTATCTAGATAAAATGCAAATTTGTGAATGGAAAAATGAACTTCCCCTTCCTATGCAGTGTATACGTAGAGTAATAATCCCAAGATGCAATCCCTTTGATATGTACATAGATAAACTTAGATATAAATTTCCCACAATTATAATGGTATGTATGTTGTGTTTATATAGGGATATTTTTCTTGAATTTCGACACTAGTGACCTGACATGTCGACTAGGACCTCAGGATAGGAGTAATAAAATAAAAAATTCCATCTAGAAATGTCAAAGATGTGAATAAGAAAAAAGAGGACATGGGCACCTAGGATAGATACGAGCACCTGAGTGCTAGTGTCTAGTCCTGGGTACTGGTGTCTAGAGATAACTGCTGAAAAATGTGTGAAGACTTATAGACAGGGATCCCTACGACATGACTTGAAATGGGTGGAGAGGTGAGAGATAAAAAATAATAGAGACATTCAAATCAAGAAGATGGACTATATAGTGTGTCACTAGTGGATACTTTTCTTACATAAGATCCATGTATAAAACAACATACTTGGCAATATAGTAAAATAGCAGTAAGTGTGTGATTTTGTGCCTACAGAAATCACTACTCTAGGTCCTAAAAGATATTTCACCTATGAGAAAATATGTAATGAGCCTATCAATCCATCAGTTCCCATGAAGCCATATCCTCCACATTGGGAACTCCCCAAGTTTTCTAAATTCAACAGTAAAGAGGACTCTCAACATCACCTTCATGCCTTTAGACATACATGTTATGTTATCACCCACAACCAATATCTCATGCTTCATAATTTACCCATGTCATTTTTTGGGCCCACATTATAATGGTACAATGGCATTCCACAACATTATCTCTTCTCATTCACCCAACTTGCACAATTGCTTTTAGAACATTTCTCAATTAATATTGCGCAAAATATCACCATTACCAATTTCTATAGCATTAGACAATTTGATGATGAATTCATCACATATTTCATCTCTAGGTGGTGTGGCATCATCAATTAGTTGTCTTTATCACTTCCCCAAACCGAACTTATCGAATTATTCTCTCAATCATGTGCGAAGTATATCTCATCAACTATTAAAATCTAATATTTTCAAAGCTTTAAAGAAGCCTTCACCATGGATCGTGAACTAGAACTCTGTGCCCTTGAGAAAGGTCATGTTAAAATTAGATCAAACAAGCCATTTTATAAATTCACTAAGACATCCACCCATAATGATAACTATAAAAATGTAGCTAATGCCATCGTAGTCAAATCTTCGTCTGCATCTACCTCTCATACCGAGCCTTCGTAAAGAGCTCCTAGACTAACTCCTAATTACACTCCCCTTGGGGAATCTTACAGTTCTATCTTTGATAAAATTATGGCTGCAAATCTAATCCAACTTCTCCATATCCGACCCGTTGATGATTCACATCCCAAAATCACATGGTATCACAACGACCACAATTGCAAGTATCATCGAGTCCGTGGAAATGATTTTAAAATATGCCTAATTTTAAAATACCTCATACAACATCTCATCAATCATGGGGATATTCACTTAGAAAATCCTAACGCTCCCCCCAACCAACCATTAGATGTATTTAATTATCCCTTCCCCAAAAATCTGCCAAAAAATCAAACTAATTCTCATACATCACAAGCACTCAACTCCCATATGATCAATACTTTTAGTCAGGATCCAACATCACCACCCACATCTCTTACCCCCTCTACTTTAACTACATCTACTCCAATATCCACCCCTATGCTAAAAACGATATCGCTATCAACTCCCCGATCTACATCTATCATACCCATATCCAATTTACCCACACCTATTACACATACATCTGCCACTTCCACACCTATCTCAACACCTATCTCTATACCCATCCCTATTTCTACATTTTCTTCCCTACTAGTGTCTACAACCACATCCACAACTCCATCCATCAATACATCTACCTCAACATCTATCTTTACATCTATACATAATCCTACATCTACTTCTTTTTCCACATCTATGACCATATCCATACCTACACCAATACCCAAATCCATATCCCCATCAATATCGTCCCTTAAAGAATCTACTAGATAGATATTCTCACTTAGTACAACCACTAATGATGTTCCTACCCCATCTTAATCATCAAAAATTCCAATCACTCCTACACCAACACCTCCAAGACTCACACAATTCACAATTCCTTCCGATCTCATTAAACATGTAATCAAAAAACCACTTCTATCTTTAATACCCCCATCTACAAAAAAATATCCCTCATTTGGTTCTGTCTTGAAAGATTCCCTAGTTGAAATCATCTTGATCCCCGCCATAGGTAAATCATCATAAAAAAAATATAAAAAACTTATCATCCCTACTCAAAAGTATCTCACTCACCCACATAAGAAATTGGAGTTCCTTCCTCCGAAGCCCCAACAATCCAAACCATCTAAACAATCCAACACCTCATTTTCTGTTTTAGGACCTTGCCCATTCATTTTGGGGTCAGGCCCTTCATCTACAAAACCCATTACTCCTAATAAAATTGAATTGAAAAAATCCATCCCTCTTCCCAAGTCAAAATCGGAATCCAAAGCTCTCAAAAATCCTCACAAAAGTTAGGTACCCCTTTTTCCTTCATTGTCTTCTCCCAAAATCAATTGATCTACAATCCAAAAAACCCTCTCATCAAAAACCCCCATCGGGTCATACACCAAAATATTTCAATGTCTCGTCTAAGAATATTCCATCACTCTTCCTCATATTACATCCTTCGATTTATCATCGCACCGATAGACAATATATTGAACATTATAGGGCCCTCCAAAACCTCATTGAAAATATCATAGGACAGGATGACCTTCTCATTGAAGAAGATCACCGTCTTCAATCTACTAGCTCATCATCATCATCGAACCACAATCTTATAATCAAATATACACCTCTTAAGGCCTTTAAATATGTATTTTCATCCAAAACATTTATTGTGACCCCTCCTCTAAAAACCACCCCTTCCAAGGAAGGTCCCCTATTTTTATCGATGTTGTTAATATCGCCACGTGCACTCAATATTATCATCCTAAATCATCCACCCAATCCAATCCTAAGTTTTTATCACTTATCCACCTAATGATCCTATTCCATCTTCATCTTCATCTAAGGTCAAGGTATCCATTTTAGCCACTCTGACCACCCTGAAACCTGTTGCTATTGAAAAAAGTATCAGAAAGAAGCTCCATTAGGATCCTTTTAATATTTTCCTCTACGATCTCATCCAAAACTTTTCCAATCATTTAAAATCTCTCACTAAATCCTTGCATTGTATCCTAATCACTAAGGATGAGTCCCAACCTTTCACGGCCCTTGTTGAAGTTCTCACAACATCTATCACTATCCCTTTTGGTAATTCCTAAATTCCTGACATCTTACCTAAAGACCACATCCTTCCTCTTTTCATTACTGTCTACATCAATGACACCTTCATCCACTAATTAATGATTAACAATGGTACAAACATTGATTTCAACTCATCGCATACCTTTGATCAACTCAAAATTCTTGAACACATTGTCACTCAATCACCCATGGTTCTTCGTGATTTCAATGACGTTGTTGCCCCAAATTTGGGAAGACTTATCCTCCCCATTCGCATTGGTGAAAAAATAATCCACGAGCTCTTTTCCATTATTGAGGGGGAGTTTCAATGCAACGTCTTTCTTGGACTCCCATGGATCCACACCATGCGTTGTATCCCTTCTACAATCCATCGTTGTATTAAATAAGAGCATGAGGAGAAAATACATACACTCCCTATAGATCTACCTCCATTCAAAACATGCCATATGACATTTCAGCTAAATGATGTGCTCCTCCCTAAATAAAAATCATCTTCTCAAGCCATCCACTATATCATCTGTATCTGTATCTAATCTACATGTTGATGAATCCCTTGATACCATGATGCAATGTCTTTCATCGGGGGAGTTCCAACTTCTCACCCTCAATTATTTCCCCACAGCAAATTGACTTAGTAGGCCCAAATAACCAAATGTTAAGAATATCATTTTCTTCTATCCACCTCACCTCAAAACTAATCTCATCTATGGTTGCATCAATATACCCTCTTCTCAAATCGACGATCAACCTCACAATAAGTCATATAACAATGGTTTTGAATTCCTCTATGATAAATCCTTTTCCTATAACTACCTCCATCACTACACATGGAAGGGATTCATTCTTGGACGTTATGAAAAAGGTGTTAGTACATAATCATAGCACCCCCAGATGAGCTCTTAAAGATCTACTTTTCTAAGGCAGATTCATCTGGTGTGATTGCATAACATGGAACTTTTCCTAAGGTGTGGGACCTTATAAATTGGAAAAGCTCTCTAGATTAAAGGTTGGTTCCTTATTCCTCTGTTTAGGTGCATATATGTGGATTTGTAGAGGATCTATTTCTCATATTTAGTCTAAACTTGCCAAGGGGATAGGGATAAAAGAATCCAGGAAATGATAAATAACTAAACTACCAAGTGATGCACCAAAGGAATGATGAAAACTTAGTTTTATTTTGACATGAACCAATAAAATGCATACCATAACAAAGCACAAATAGCTAAGTCTGTAATGAGAGACCAAATAGAAGCAAAAGAAACAAGAAGGATCTAAAAATGATCACAAATGTATTTTATTACTCTATAGATTGATCAAGTTCATTACAAAATAGCCCTGAACCCTACAAATCCTTTGCTAGAAGGAGAAGAGAGCCTGTAAAACTAAGAATATCCAACCCTTTACAATGAACCCTACATCCGTCTTTATAGATTCAGCATGAGAGAAGAGAGAGAGAGAGAGAGAGAGAGAGAGAGAGAGAGAGAGAGCAGGAGAGAGAGAGAGAGAGAGAGAAGTGGGAAAATGTGAGTTAAGGATTAACCACTGCTGTTAATGCCTCTGCTAAAATCTAGCCTAAATCCATCTTTACTACATCGATCCTTGGTTCGGCGCCTTGAAGGAAGAGGAAATGGCGGAAATATATCGAATCCGATCTAGTTGTTGAGACTAATGATCCTGAGTTGAAAGCTAGAAGATGTTTCTCCATTTTACCTACACCTAACTTCCCAAAAATTAAATTTTCAGACTTCCATGGCATAGACAAGATTGAGATCTTTCCAACGGTGTCAGATTTGCAATATTTTGAGCCCTGGGTTGAAATATATGCCCCTTTGAAGTTTGAATCGATTCCATACAAATGGGTAGGGAAACAATTTCAAAAATCGGTCCCCCTTTTGGATTGGGACATGTGGTAGCTAGATTGGAACAAAATTTAGGCCCGTGGGTCCGTAATTCACCTTTTATCCTTTTTCACAAAAAATGCAAAACTTAAAAAAATCCCGCATCCCCGAAGCTCCGCACGAACACGTGGCTCCTTTTGGTTGGATGGGAAATGTGCTCCCATTTTTACCTTTTTCCCCTTTGGGCAAAAGGAAAAGTTTCACCTTTTTCCCCGACTCCCCGGCTTGGCTTTGACTTGGGTATAAATGTTGACTTTTTCCCTGGGCAGATTTGTAGGTCATTTTGTAACTTTTACTCCCTTTTAAGGAAAAGGGCAAAAAATTAACATTTTCCCCAATGCCCCACTTTCCTCTGGGAAATGTGTCACTCTAGAACTTGTTTGGAAACCTTTTCTCTATTTGAACCTTGAATCAGCGCCCTTAAGACACTTGGCGTCCTCCGCTGGATTGTTGCACATTGACTATTCAACTAATTCTGCCCTCGTTGATAAAATACGTGGAGGCACCATGCTTGTTTACAAACCCGACCTAGAGTTTACCTTTGGAGGAGTGCCGAGTTGACACTTGTCAGCCTCTACTGATCTATGGAATTTTCAGCAGTCTATTAATTTTAAACTTTGGGCTACATGGAAAGCTTGCACTTGTTTGGGTCTCTGTCTTTGGGCCAACTCTTGGAAATGCGCCAGGATGACACTTGGCACTCTCCACTTACACTTCTATACTTAGTTGATTTTAAGGCCTAACTTATCTTCCTTTGACTATGTTTGACCATTTGACCCTACCTCCATTCCACCCTGGGACACGTGGAGATGCGGCATGTGTTTGAGTCTCTTCTGTTTTGATCCATCTTTGGGGAAGCGTTGTGTCAACACTTGTCTCTCTCCACTTTCTCCTTGACTACCTTTGACCATTTGCTACATGGAGGGCTGGCACAAGTTTGAGTTCCCCCTTTTGGATTCACTTTTTAAGAAGCACTGTCGGGACACGTGGTCTCTTCCTCTTACACTTTTATACTTAGTCAATTTTGTTACTTTTCGTGAATCTTTTCGAGCCCGAGGACTTTGAATATTTTCTATTCTTCCTCCTTTTTGATTCTAGGTCCTTGTAGCATTGATCCTCATTGTCTGACCCTACAATTTCATAGTTTTGCATTGCCTGGACTTGAAGAATGGATTATAGATGTAGAAATGGCCCAATAGAGTTGTTTCTTTCTGTGCAGGATCCTTTTCTCTTTCTTTATCCCCGCCACTTCATTGTTGGATCCTTTTTTGCTTCCAATTTGAAGGATTGAGTGTGTTTTCTCGAGTTTCTCCTATGTGGGGTTATTATTCGATCCAATATTGAGCCCAGGGTGAAATATGGATAACAATTTGGTGACTCATGGGGACATCTACCTGCTAGATGAGGAGATCAGTTACCTTGTCATATCTGTTGGGTATAGAGTCAAGAATAACTATCAGATACTAATTCAGCCTCTGGTTCACGAGCCCAACCACTTGCATTCTCAAGTTTTATAAGAAAATATCAAAATGAAGATTTCTGAGAGTAGAAAATTATTTTGAAACAGGGCTTCATCTATCTCTCTAAATGAACTATCATAAAGCAACAAAACAACAACATGACTATGTACAAAATTGAATATCATACATGCTCCAAATGGAACATGCAAAGAGTGCAAAATCACTTAGGAGAAAAGAAATCTATACTACAACAAGACAATGTGGAGAAGCACTTTGGGGAAAAGAAACTAATCTAATATGTACAGGGTAAGACTTCCCTTTTAGTAGCAGTGTTTAAGATAGATCCCGTTCACTAGAATCCACAACTCCTCACCCTCCAATGTAGACAATTAGAAAGCATTGCTACTTTTGCATATTTTTTTCATATAAGGACCACTCCAGATGGCATCAAACATAGAATGTCTCCTTGGTTTTGCTCGATCTGCATCCCATTTCAAAACCAGTTCCCTTTCCTGGAAGGTCCTTGCTCTAGCCTTCTTTTCAAAGCATATTTTTATTGAGGCCTAGTTCTTCTCCAATGCTTGGAGAGCATTTTCTTTGGCTTCTTCTAATTCTATCAGCTCCATGTACTTGGCCCCCATCGATCCAAATTTAGAAATTTCTATTTGCTTCACAAGTTCCAAAGCTGGTAACTCAAGTGAGATAGGCAACACTACCTATTTCCCATAGACGAGCTTGAATGGGGAGCTTCCTGTAGATCTCTTGGGTGTTATTCTATCAGCCTATAAGGTTGATTTGAGCTTTGTATGCCAGGTCCTTTGATTCTCATCCAGAGTTCTCCTAATGATTTTTAACATGTTTTTGTTTGTAGACTCAGCTTAGCCATTACCTCGAGGGTAATAGTTTGATGAAGTACTCAAATAAGTCCCACTTGTAACACCCCATCCTGTAATTTTGAAACCTATAAATACTAATGCATTGTCTGAGATGATGGTGGCTGGTACTCCAAATCTGGTCACTATCCCTTCATAGAAATCCAGGATACTAGAATCATTTGCTTCTTTGAGTGCCATTACCTCGGTCCACTTGGTGAAATAATCAGTTACTGTCAGGATCCATTTTTGACCTTGGCTTGAGTTTGGGTTGATGAATCTAATGAAGTCCAATCCCCATTACATGAAAGGTTGATATACTAAGATTGGGTGTAATGTAAGTGCTGTTAGCTTCTCTTTGCCTTTAAAGAATGCACAACTCTTGCACCTTTTGATCCATGTGAAATAGTCACTAAACACTTTGGGCCAATAATATCCTGCTTTCATAATTTCGAGTGTTGTCACTCTTGGAGCGAAATGGCCTCTAGCTGATTCAACATGAAATTCTTATAGCATTCTCTCCACTTAATCTGTTCCAATGCATCTCAACAGAATACCAGTGATGTCTCTTTTGAATAAGACACCATCAATAAGGACATATTAGATGGCCTGTAGCCAGAAATGCCTCCTTTATTCTTTACTCATTCCATGAGGGAATATACATTTTTGAAGGAAGTCCACCATATCTTGGGTCCAACAAGGAGCAGGTATATCATCTCACCCTTCTCCTTGATCATCTTGTAAAATAGAATGACCTCTTTATCACTGTTTTCATCATCTTGTAGAGAAGAGGCTAGTTGCTAACACAAGCCCCTCCCACAGACCAGCGTGGTGACCTTAATCTCAATGTCATATTCTATGACACGAGTGATCCACCCTACACATTTCTCATTCAGGTCCTTGCTGAAGAGGAATTCTTTGACTCCTGCATGGGAGACCAATAGTTGGATTTTGTTGCTTGACACAAAATGCTTAAACTTCTTCAGTCCCCTAATCACTACCAGGACTTACTTCTCAATGAAGGAATACCTCACCTCATAGTATTCTAGACTCTAACTGAAGAAGGAAATTGACTGTTCTGAGTTTTCTTTGTTCTGCTAAATCAGGATTGCAGAGATAGTGTCACTGCCACCAAAGGCATATAGTATGAAGTCCTTGGAAAAATCTGGATTTACAAGAGTTGGGGCCTATGATATGGCCTCTTTGATAGCTTTAAAGCTTGCCTTTCCTTCAACTATCCATCTGAATGCTAAGCTCTTCTTCAACATTAGTGTTATTGGCTTAACTAGAGCAACAAATTTTTTGGGACAAACCTTCAAAAAAAGTTGATCTTCCCCAGGAAGCTTTGAAGAGTCTTCTTGTGACTTGGCAATGGCAGTGCTCTTATTACTTCAACTCTTTTTGGATCAATTTCCAGACCTACCTTCATGGGCCAAGAATATGCATTTTTTATGGTTCAAAGATACCCCAAATCTTATGCATCTTTGAAACATTTGCCTTAGATGAAAAATGGGGTCTGTTGCATTCTTGGAGAACATAGTGATATCATCCAGATAGATCAACACTATTTTGTTGATTAGCCCTTTAAATGTCATAACCATGGCTCTTTAGAAAGTAGCACCAATATTAGACATTCTAAATGGCATTTTTTTGTATGCATAGGTGCCCCATTTGGTGGTGAAGGTAGTTTTGAACTGATCATCTTCTTTCACCATGATTTGATTGTATCCTGAGTAGCCATCTAAGAGATAGAATATCTCTGACTTAGACACTACTTGTAAGATCTATTCCATTGAAGGGAGTGGGTAGTGATCTTTAAGAGAGGCTTTGTTCAAATCCCTGAAGTCAACACACATCTTGATTTCTCCATTTTTCATTCTGATTGGGACCAGATTTGTAACCTAACTTGATTGTTTAATTAGAAATATGATGCTTGCCTCTATTATATTGTTCAACTCCCTTTTCATTAGAGGCTTAATATGTGGGTTGACTAGTCTCTTCTTCTACCTGATAGGTTGAGCAACTGGATCTAGTTATATTGTGTGTTGTGCTAGCTTTGGATTAAACCCTCTTAGGTCTTTATAACTCCAAGCAAACACATCAGGGAATTCTTGACAAATTTGTATGAATTCATACCTTTCTTGTTAGGTTGCAACCTTGCCAATTTGAAGTGTTTTGTCTTCTCCAATTAGGATTGACTCTGAATCCTCTCCTTTGATCTGCATGTTAGCCTTCTCTTTAGTGAACTGACCAATAGGATTAAAAATGGATTCCAGTGTCACTAATCCTTTGGGAAGCTTGTTTATATGTAGTTATACTATCTGATTCCTGTACCGTTGATCTAGTTTGCTCTGGTTTCTAGCTGAGAATTCAGCTTATTCTTGTAGAAAGTTAATGATCTACTGATCATTCTCAAACACCTGCCAGCATGTATTATTATCTGGTACTACTGGTCTCACAACCACATGGATATGTGGTTGTTCTTTGTCTCTTTTGATGTTGTCCACCATATCAAATGTTTCTCCAACTATTGTAAGTCTATCAGCAGCCTCATTTTCTTTTCTGGGTATGGACACAATGTTGAAGGCTTCAAAATCCTCCATGAGGTCCCATACTCTATTCTTATAGTTCTTGAGCAGGTCATTCTTGACACCATTAAGTCCTCTAACTTGATTGGCAACCAATTCACTATCACCAAACACATGTAAATTCTTGATTCCTAGCTTTCTTTCCCAATGAAGACCTTGGACTAAAACCTCATATTCAACAGCATTATTTGAGAAAGAAAATTGAAATCTAAAGGCTAAATAATACTTCATACCTTTGGGAGACACAATCATAGCTCCTCCTCCAGCTCATTGTCTACTCCTTAATACATCAAAGAATAATTTCCATACCTCTTTATGTTCTGGCTTGATTAAGGTAGGAAAGGGGTGATTTTATTCATGTAGAAGGTAGAAACCCAGCTCATATTCTGCCATTTCTTCATAGGGGTCAAAAGCATGTCTTTTGCTAGCCCACTCATCTAGAGTCAAGTTTGGGATACATTCCAACTTGGTATTTGCTTCATTAATGCCTAGGAGGTCTTCTTGATCAAAAGTTGAGAAATTAGCATTGATTGGGCTAGGTACATAGGATTCAATATGATAGTTAACAATAGGTTCAGATCTGATGGTGGCCTTTTCCCCATACCTTGTCCTAAAGAGAATATGTGGTTAGTTAGCAGACAGGTAGCCTCCAATCTTAGCCATGAAGTCCCTAGATAGATACAAAGAAAAATGTGGTGAAAAATCTATGATGGACACGTTTTGCAAGATAGTCACATTGGGACAGGCATGTAGGGTAAGGATCAGATCTTTGATGATTCCCACAATGGTCACTACTGTCCCATCTAATTGAATTACTCCTCTAGAGATAACCTCATATTGGAGACCCAAATGGTTGGCTATTTTTTTGGGCATCATAGAACTACTAGCCCCATAGTCAATCATATAATTGTGCACTAATTTGTCCCCAATAAATAATGAGACATAGAATGGAGGGGGTCTCAAGTTCTTACCTTGTTGTTCTCCTTGATTCTTCTCAGGTTGAGCTGCATTAGCAAGCACTCTCTCTTGCTGATTAGGGGTTTGATTTGAACTTGACCAATTCTGCATGGTAGTTTGTAACAGATTCCTCTGCCCTGGAATGGCCAATGACTCCCATAGTGAAATGTTCACACTTGTACTCTTCATTTTCTGAATGATATTGAATGAGCTATATTTTTGCTGACCCTTTCCAGACACAATTCTTTCTTGCACATGGGCTATTAAAACTGGTGCTTGGCTGGATTTAAAAGGTGGCTTAGATTGGTTCTACATGTAGGGGTTGTACTTGGAACACCAGGACCTTGTGAAGTGATGGAAGGTTGAGGATTACTTGAGTTCAATGGTTGGCCCTCTCTAATTCTTCTCTTTTTGGACCATGTATTAGCAGCCACACTTTGAGGAGGGAACTGATTCATCCCAAAAAAATCTTTAGACTTCCAATTTATAAGCATGGTCTCTACTGGAGGTTCACCTTGTTGATCTCTTTGCTGCTGATCTTCCTCTTGACTAGGCTCTTGTGACACCATACTAGTTTTCACCATTAGAGCTTGATTCAGAGCACCGTTAAAACACATGGATTAGTTATGTGGTTGACTGCATGGAAAACATCAATCATATTCTTGTGCCATAGTGTTCTATGAAGGGACCAATGCCTTTGATGTTGAGGATGTACTAGGATCATAAGAACTACAAGGTCTAGCAGCTAGAGGCTATCCTTGATTTTGATACTAATTTGCAGTCTGAGGTGGTGGCCTATTTTGATGGTATTGGGGTCTAGTTTGATATTGAGCCTGAGGCTGATATGGCTTAGAGCTCTATGCTTACTGCCTTTTTATGGTCACTAGTTCATTTCCCAGGTTCTGTAGTTGCTTCATCACTTCTTGAAGCTCTTTATAGGTGTTAGATGATGAAGTGGAAGCTTCAGCTAAGCTTTGACTCCTAGGGGTGGGTATAGGAGCTAATGTGGGCACTTGGTTAGTATCTGGGATTCCTAACTTAGGGTATAGAGGCATGGATGGCCTAGGAGCAATTTTTCCAGCTTCAATCAAATGGTTTTTAGCCTCTATAGAGAAGTTATAGGCTCCAAGTAATGTATTGCCGCCCTTTTACTGAATCATTAGGGAAATATCATAATTTAAAGCCCTAAGAAAGTATAAGAAGGAAGATTCATCAGTGAGCTTTACTACTGTTGGAATCCTATCCCAAGTTCACTGAAATCTAAGGTTGAAGTCAGTCAGCTGTTCATTTGGGGCTCTCTTGATTGTTGTTAGCTGCTCCAACAAAGACAAGTTGTCACCTTTCTCTCCAAATTGGTTGTGAAGAGCGGTGCATAGTTGATTCCAATTTTGAATAGAGCCTACCTCAAGATTCCTGAACCATTGTGAAGCCTTCCCTTTGAGTGAAGAGGCAAGCAGCTTAACTGCTATGTCCATTTCATGAATCTCATGGATTGTGCGTACATTTGTAATATCTTGGACATGATCACCAGAGAATTTTGGTTCTCCCCAATGAAATATGGGGTACTCTTTAATGTTGTGATAGGAATTAGATTTTGTGCATTCAAGGTAAGTGGACTACTTCCAGTGAAATTAACATAAGGATTTGGATGAGCCATTCCGATTAGCTTGAGCACTCCTCTTGATTAAATGAATGGTCTGCCGAGAGGAGGTGTTGATAAAGCTCTGCTTAGTGGGGATAGAGACCTCTAGACTCTTTTTCTTCCTTTCCCTATGTCTGTGGATAAGTCGAAATAGACAAATACTCCCTTTTCTCTGGTTCTTGATCGTGTTTGTATCCTTCTAATGAACTTACTTGGACTGCTGAAACTGGTAGATTTGTTCCTTTTGGAGTCACCAGATGTACAGTTTTAAAAGCTTCTTAAAAGCCAGAATCATAGCAAGTGTACATCAATCCCTACTATAATAAGTTGGAGATTTCTTATACCACTAGGTGTGCCAAAGCTGTTAGTGCAGAATAATAGCACCCCCAGATGAGCTCTAAATGATCTGATTCTCTAAGGTAGATTCATTTGGTGTGATTACATAATACGGAAATTTTCCTAAGGTGTGGGACCTTATAAATTGGAAAATCTCTCCAGATTAAAGGTTGGTTCCTTATTCCTCTATTTAAGTGCATATGTGAGGATTTGTAGAGGATATATTTCTCCTATTTAGTCTAAACTTGCTAAGGGGATAGGGATAAAAAATATAGGAAATGAGAAATAACTAAACTACCAAGTGATGAACCAAAGGAATGATGAACACTTAGTTTTCTTTTGACACGAACCAATAAAATGCATACCATAAATAAACACAGATAGATAGATCTGTAATGAGAGACCAGATAGAAGCAAAAGAAATAAGAATGATCTAAATTTGATCGCAAACGTATTTTATTACTCTATAGATTGATACAGTTCATTACAAAATAGCTGAAAGGTAAAAATGTGTTACAATTCTAATGGAAGGCCTGAACCCCAAAAATCCTTTGCTAGAAGGAGAAGGGATCCTACAAAACTAAGAACATCCAACCCTTTATAATGAACCCTGCATATGTCTTCATATTCAGCCTGAGAGAAGAGAGAGAGAGAGAGAGAGAGAGAGAGAGAGAGAGAGAGAGAGAGAGAGAAGTGGGAAAACATGGGTTAAGGCTTAACCACCACAGTTAATTCCTCTGCTAAAATCTTCCCCGAATCCATCTTTACTACATTGATCCTTGGTTCAATGCCTTGAAGGAAGAGGAAACGTGGAAATAGATCGAATCCGATCTATTTATTGAGACTAATGATCCTGAATTGAAATTTCAAAGACGTTTCTCCATTTTACCTCCACCTAAATTACCAAAAATTAAATTTTTAGACTCCCATGGCGTAGAAGAGATTGAGATCTTTCCAACGGTGTAAGATTTGCAATATTTTGAGCCCTGGGTCGAAATATATGCCCCTTTGAAGTTTGAATCGATTCTGTACAAATGGGCGGGAAAATAATTTGAAAAATGGCTCTCCCTTTTGGATTGGGACATGTGGCAACTAGATTGGAACAAAATTTGGGCCCGTGGGTCTGCAATTCACCTTTTACTTTTGCGTAAAAATGTAAAACTAAAAAAATCCCCGTAGCTCCGAAGCTCCGCACGGACACGTGACTCCTTTTGGTTGGATGGGAAATGCGCTCCCATTTTTACCTTTTTCCCTTTTGGCCAAAAGGAAAATTTTCACCTTTTTCCCCGACTCCCTGCCTTGGCTTTAACTTAGGTCTAAATGTTGACTTTTTCCCTGGGTAGAGTTGCAGGCCATTTTGTAACTTTTACTCCATTTTGAGGTAAAGGGAAAAAACTCAACTTTTTCCCTAATGACCTACTTTCCTCTAACCTTTTCTCTATTTGACCCTTGAATTAGTGCTTAAGACACTTGGCAGCCTCCATTGGCCTGTTACACATTGACTATTCAACTAACTCTTCCTTTGTTGAGAGAACACGTGGAAGCATTGCGCTTGTTTACAAACTCGACCCAAAGTTTGCCTTTGGAGGAGCACCGAGTTGACACTTGTCGGCCTGCGCTAATCTGTGGACTTTTCAATAGTCTTTATTACTTTTAGACTTTGGGCTATGTGGCAAGCTTGCACTTTTTTGGGTCTCTGCGTTTGGGCCAACTCTTGGAAATGCGCTAGGCTGACACTTGGCACTCTTCGCTTACACTTTTATACTTAGTTGATTTTGAGGCCCACCCTGTCTGCCTTTGACTCTGTTTGACCATTTGACCCTACCTCCGTTCCCCCTGGGACATGTGCGGATGCAGCATGTGTTTGAGTTTCTTCTATTTGGATTCATCTTTGGGGAAGTTTTGTGTCAACACTTGTCTCTCTCCGCTTGCTCCTTGACTGCCTTTTACCATTTGCTACGTGGAGGGCCGGTGCAAGTTTTAGTTCCCCCTTTTGGATTCACTTTTGGAGAAGCACCATTGGGACATGTGGCCTCTTCCACTTACACTTTTATACTTAGTCAATTTTTTTCCTTTTCCTGAATCATTTCGAGCCCGGGGACTTCAAATCTTTGTTATTCTTTCTCCTTCTTGCTTATGGATCCTTGTAGCATTGATCCTCATTGTCTGACCCTGCTATTTCATAGTTTTTCCTTTCTTGGACTTGGAGAATGGATTTAAGATGTAGAAACAGCCCGACAAAGTCATTTCTTTCTATGCAGGATCCTTTGCTCTTTCTTTATCCCCACCAGTTCATTGTTGGATCCTTTTTTACTTCCAATTTGTAGGTTTGAGTGAATTTTCTTGGTTTCTCCTATGCGGGGTTACGATTTGATCCAATATTTAGACCGGGGTGAAATATGGATAACAATTTGGTGACTCATGGGGACATCTTCCTGCTAGATGAGGAGATCATTTGCCTTATCGTATCTGTTGGGCATGGAGTCAAGAATAAAAATCTTATACTAATCTTGCCTCTGGTTCATCATTTCTATCAAGGGTATTGAATTATACCTTTCCAAAATCAAATGTATACTTTATATGCCTCTCCCCTATGATCTAAAGGAACCTCAGAATCTTTAAGGATGACTTCAATTAGCTTGGTGTTTTATATTGCATTTTTCATAGCACTGCCAACCTTTTCATCATCTTACTTGAAAATAAATTCATGTCAAGGAGGATATCAACTATCAAAATTCCATTAAAGAACTCAAGCATTATCTTCTATCTCCACTCATGCTTATGCTTCCACACAAGGGGGATCCTTTTTATCTCTATATATATATACCTTTGATCATAATATAGGTGTCATGTTGGTACACCACGATGAGAAAGGTAGATAACAAGCCATCTATTATATCAGCCACGTCCTTCACTATTACAAGACCTACTACACTAAAGATAAAAAATTGTGTTGCACTCTTTTATTTTCCACTTCTAAGCTTCACCATTATCTTCTTAATCATAAAACCTTCTTCGTCAGTAGCTTTAGTCATCTTAAAACTAGGAATTATAATCCTTACCACAATGATTGCATCACTCGATGGCTCATGCTCATGACCGAGTTTGACCTAAAGTTAATCTCTCATATGTATATTAAGGGCCATGTTATCATTGATCAACACATCAAAACCCCTCTTATAGACAATCATCTTCCTCACAAATAATTCCTTGACAAGTCTATCCATACCATTGATCATGAATACTATCCCCTTAAGATGACACGTTTCTTTAATGGATCTAAGTGTTAGAAAGGGGTAGGCATTGGTGTTATCATCATTCCTCCTTGGGAAAATCCTATCTCCATGGCTTACAATCTTAACTTTGTGTGGTCTAACAACATGGTTAATTATGAAGCCCTCATCATGGATCTCCAAACTACTATCATGCTCGTCATTCAAATAATTAATATCTATGGTGATTTTCAACTCATCATTAGTCAAATTAATGGAATATATCAGTGCAAAAATTAATTCCTTCAAAACTATAAGGAAATCATCAACTTCCTTCTCGAGCCCTTTGATTAGTATACCATTCAAATCATGCCTCGTTCATAAAATCACTTCATAGACATTATGTAATCACTCATATCCATCATCCCTTGGACAATGGAACAATCCATAGTCTTCATTGTTTTCCATCGCATTGATCAACCATATCATACTAATGATCTTTCTCTCATTAATTTGGTCAACTCTAATTAGTTTGATATCTGGTAAATTCAAATCTTTGATTATCTATCTCAATATATAGTTCCCTTTGACCTATAAAAAATGGTAGGATGTCATTTCTTCAACGCACTAACCTCTATTTCATTCTTAGTAGCATTCTCTACAAACATGGGTTTCATGGCATTTTTATACGTTCCCTTAAATCCCATGAATCCATCCATGCTATCTAAGAAGTCCAAAATGATATCTGTGGTGGAAAATTTAGTGGTTTGGTAATTGCTAAACCCATTCATCGGATGGGTTATTATTGGCCCACCTTTAATCAAGATTGTTGTAACTACATCAAAAAGTTTTTTGAATTCTAGCAGCACTCTAATCTCATCTACATTCCTAGCCAGGTCTTACAGCTGACTCAAGATCTTTGGCCTTTCTCACAATGGGGCCTCAACCTTATTAGTCTAATTAATATGTGGTCTTCTCAGTGCCATCATTCTATCATCACTGCTACCGAATACTTCACCAAGTAGGTGGAAGAAATTCCACTTGCATACAACAAACCTAATAAAATAATTGATTTTATCTATTAACATATCATCGGTCACTTTGGCATACCTCATAAAATCATCACAGACAATAGAAAGTCCTTCAAAAACAAATATATTAAAAATATTTGTGACTCTTTCAACATCAAGCTTAGCTTCTCATATCCTTAATATCCTCAAGTTAATTGCCAAGCTAAAGCCACTAATAAGACTCTTCACAATATCCTTGCAAAAATTATTCATAAAGAAGGCCGAAATTGACATCTTCACATCCCTTTAACTCTTTGGGATTATTGGACTAGCATCTGCACCTCCAATAGTGCTTATATTTTATCTCTCATTTACGGATCTGAGGTCATTCTTCCTCTTGAAATTTAAATCCCATCCTTGCAAGTTTCTCTTCGTAACTTGATCTTTGATGAGGACTATTTTTAAGAGCATCTAACTTGACTTGAATTTCTAGATGAACATCATTTAATATCTATCAAGAGTGCATCAAATGTGCGTATAAAAAAAATCTAAAATAATGTAATTTTAATGCTAGTGACCTTGTCATAAAAAAAATTAGATTGTCACTACTCTAAAAAGGAGCCAATGAGGAATTTTTTTTCCCAAATGGATTGCACCATATTTTATCACGCATAAATATCATTTTGGGGCCTATCATTTAGTGTCTCTTGATGTTAAACTAGAAATTAAACCTCTCAACACCTTGCACTTACAACCTTTTTAATGTTAATGCATCTACCAACGTGATCTTAGTCACATTCTAGGATCTCATTCCCATCACTAGCCTTTCCATATCTCATCGTAATGATTTGGAATTATTTGGTCTACCATCACTATACCATATGTTACCATGAATATGGGCACCATGGACCTGTTCATAACGTATTCCTTATGTAAAAGTTACTCCTTCTGGTTCGAAACCCCGAAATCATTACATTCATCACCTTCTTATATACCTGTTAGAACCATGATAAGGGTCCATAGGTGTCATTTGTACATCTTATCTTTCCCTCCCTTAGTGGTCTACTTGGCCATCCAACACTCTATCTTATAGTCAAAATTTAGGATTCTCATATCGAAATATATCTTACTCAAAAATAGACTGCTCCCTCAAAAGAAATTTATTCATATAAAGAAAATAATATTAAAATATAGGCTAATCCCTTGAAGGACAACTATCATGCATATCTTATCTTGCTATATAAAAAGCTAAAAAATTAAAAAAATCAAAATCCAAAGCAAAAATATAATCGTAGACCACTCCCTCAAAGGATGGATACTTTCTTATGTCATGGAAGTGAAGGTTTCCCGCATTGATCAAACTTCTCAAAATCTCAAAATCAAAAGCAAAAATTCAAAAGAAAGCATCCCCAGAAATATTCCTACATCGATTAACTTTCTTATCTATAGAAAAATTACCACATTGATTATTTTGCACCATATTTCTCAGAGTTTTGGCATAGACCTAGGAAAACCACCTAAGGAGAACCTACTTATCCCATACAAGATATATCTAAACCCCTTGTTGTGTCGACAATGCGTTTGTAAGCACACCTTCTACACTTCCCCTCCCAATCTAAAATATGAAACAGTATAATTGGTTATGTGTTATCACCAGCTATAAGACGTAAATGCATCGCTTTGTGTGTGTTCCCTTTCACGCTTTACCCTCGATCTAGTTAAAAAGCATATATTCCATGTGCACTCTTTCCTATAATGTAAGTGTATTTCATTCACTTTACCCAAGGTCATGTTTTGTTTATCTTAGCTTCATCACACCTAATCATCCATAAATAATCTAATCTAATTTGAGATCTATATCTTATCCAACATGTCCATCACTTATCGTGACCATTTCCAATCTAAATTCATTGCGCTCACCTAGACATTATATCAGATTTACAAATCAACCACTAAACACATATAATCTACATCTATCACATCATATAATTTAATCTAACATCTACATCCTATCCAACATATCTAAATTACATCTTCTCTAATATATTTCTAAATATCTACTACACCATTCCATCATCTAAACATATAAGTTCATCACGTCAACAATATCTCATCCATACATCATATCAAATATATAAATCGTCATCATTATCTAATCATATCCAATCCATCACATATAATCTACCTCCAATCAGTATAGCATATCACATCATCAATATGCATCACATCACATCTAACATCAAAATCAACATCTATGGTCTAATCAAACATATAATTAGACATCCATCATCTAATCACATCTAATCAACCATCAAAACATATAAATCATCACATCCATCCTCAACACAACACATGGAAGTCACGACAAAATCATTATATATATCGTAATCCAAATATGTATACATCAACAATAGGCCTCAATCGGGCTCTATCTCAAAGTCTATACTTCAAAATAAATGTCAAAATATATATACAACATTCACCCACTACATGGTGAACTATAGGTCAGACACTCTACGACTTGAACCTTGTACTCCTGGCGCAGGGGAATGTCCTCCTCCCTTACCACTGTCTTGCCTTGGATGCACTACACTATTCATGGCCCCTAAGGCCACTTAATAGGTTGATCTCCCCGATTTCCTCTATCTTGCTAAGTAGGTTACATAACGTGAAACATTAGGTAATCTTTCTATGAAAATGCACTCATAATAGTGTGCCTCTTCCCCTAGTGCCTGGTATGGTGCTAGTGACAAACTCCTTATGAATCTCCCTTTGTGGATTCATGTGCCTCACACCCTATCACCTTGGATGTGGCACTAAGATATCCATACTTGTCCATGTAGGCATCTCTTTTCCTTCAGTATCTGTCCTACTACTAAATACTCAGGTTCCTCTCCTGGTGCATCCCCACTAGTGCCTGATGAGATGTATCTCTCTCCTTGAACATTATAGCTAGATGGACCTGTAGTCTGGATATCTCTACAACCACCCCTTCATCTCCACCCTTTTCACCTACAAGCATTGATGCCTCTCCTCTTCTACACTCTGCCACTTTTTCTCCAACCCGCGTGGCCTCCTCCATGGCCTTAGCTACCCACTGATGCATCCACCACTCCCACATCATTATCATTATTGTCTCATGGCTCCCCCTCCTCTACCAATGCATCTTCCATAATTTCACTAGGATGATCCCTCTCTATCTCATCTTGTCTGTATCTAATGGTAACTCCCACCATTTTTTGCACCATTATGACTTGTTGCATCATTCGTGTAAGTTGGATGGCCTCTAACCTACACCCATATAACTCTCTACATCCCTAAAATATGTATATCTATCCTAGACCATGTAGGGAAGCCTATGTATGGCCTCCAAATCCCTCAAACTCTCCTCATACTAGTCATAAAACCTCTCATACCTATCTCCATGCACCTGGTCGGATCACCATCTCATAAATCCAACATAAATATCTATGTGATCTCATATTATCCATGGAATCAGTGGTGGACTCACCATGGATATGTGTTCATAGCACTAAAAAGTGTAGTAATAATCCTATGTCCATGCTTGACCTCCTCGTAGATACATGCATCCATAGCTCATAATATATATGTGCTAGGAGAGATGATCCAGAAGAGAACACTGTCATGTGCTCAATAATGGATTCTAAAACATCTGTTAATGCCCATGGGACTCATTCCCCACATGAGTTTGGTAATTCATAACAATAAATCACCATTGTGATCAAGTATATCAACCGGATCGCTGATGTTGTTGGCTAGTAGTGGGTCTCAATATGGAATTCCCCATATACAAATTCAATATGAGGGGAATATGCTCCAAACACTCAAGTCAGTGCATCCATCCTACCCTTCTCTATAATGGGCATTATCGGTGACCCTTGAATCAGTAATTTCAAGATGTGATACACGTCCTCCAATGTGATGGTCATCTATCTAGCTTGAACGAGAAGATGTTAGTCCTAGGATCCCATTTTTCAATTAATTCAATAATCAACCCTGTGTCCTAGGGTAGCCTATGTTAGTGGCAGAATCCACCCAATCTCACTTGGCATTGGTAACATCATATTTCATCATCCCTAGAGAGGATGAGACTCTTTCTCTTATTTATAACATGTTGCGAGCCTTCAAAATAAATCAAACAATCATCCATTAGCATATGATCATCCGAAAATCATCATTTATAATCAAAATAATCCTTATCTTAGCTAGTCGATGCTGAACCTAATAGTGAAGGAGTGTAGGATGAAGACCTGGAAGGAATTCACATGCATCGAATAGTTGCACTTCACCAAAGTGTAGGAGTTGCGAGATTAAAGCAAGCAAGCTTTGTAAAGAAATGTGCATGCATATGAGAGCTCAATATTCTAAAAGTGGAGTGGAATGGAAGCCTTAGCTTAGCTTGTATTGGCTTATCATAGATCAAAAGAGATGGTGTACATATAGGGGAGTGAATGTGTAACTCCCATGTAAGAAAATATTCCTCCGTAATGGAGAAGAGGAGTTACTTTCCGAAATGGGAATGTAACTCCTATGACACACTTACACATATGACAGATTCTGTAAGAGAATCTATCATAACTAAAATGACACATAGATCCATGTCCACCTAAGTGATATGACTCACCTGGTGAGCTAGAATAACACTAAATAAGTGAATAAATATACCACCTACACCAACACCCCCACTTCATTGTAACTTAGGATGAGGCGGAAAGTCAGAAACAAGAAATAGGTCCTGGCACAAGGCCTGATGAGGTACCCATGTACAAGAAAGAAGTCCCAAGTAGTGAAGGAAAACCTAGTGGGAAAAACATCTACCACAAGAGAAATACACACTCTCTAATCTAAGAAAGATGCCAAAAATGTGTCCTGGCCATAGACGAGCCTGAAAAGGTACCCATGTACAAAGAGGAAATCTCTCGAAAATAAGAAGAAGAGAGAATAAGAGGGAGACGAGAGGAATGCAAAAGATGCCATGGATGGATCTGAACTCTGCATCTCTAGGAGGTCTCCCAGAAGAATGTCGATGACCAGATCCTCTACCTCTGGACTGAAGAAGAGCCACCTGCACCGAACTATGTGCCTACCCTTAGGAAGGACATAAATGACGTGCTGGAAGTCCGTCCACTCCAGAAAGGAAACTGAAGGTAGCAACACGAAGAACTCTGAGTTTGGTGCAAGAAAGTGTGACATAGGTCTAGGGAGTGAGTGCCAAGGAACCGAAGGTAATGCCACGTGTGTAGAACTATTAGAGTGAAGAGGAACACCCGCAGAAAGGATGTCCAAGTGATGTGAAGGGAACAAAACATCCTCCACAATAAAAAAGGGATCCACAACTGAGGGTGGATCAATGAAGGTCTCTGGAAATGTGGAAGTGACATGATTCCCGGAAGGAGCACTCCCAACAATAGAGATGATGAACTCGTTTGAAACACCTATAGATGGATGAGGGACCTGTAGTGCATCACGAGAAGAATCTGTGAAAAGATGACTAAGGTCAGGCAGATACTCGTCCCAATGAGGGGGCTCAACAAACAGAAGAGCGATGTCAGATAGGTATGAGTCATCCAATGAAGGTAGAGGAGTGGAACGGGCCTCACACACTGGAAGTGGAAAGGAGGTGGGTGTGATGACTATATGAGACTAAGAAGGGGACTACTCAATATCTGATGAGATGTGGGAAGTGTCAACACTCTCTAGAATAGTGAGAGAAAGAGTGAAGAGTCCTCTGTAGTACTCTCGACATCAGAACTGGATGTACAATCCTCGTCCTCAGAAGTATAACCAAGCGATCATGTGTCAGTGAAATTTTCATCACATGAAGAAATGGAGGAGACAACTGAATCAACATCAGCAACAATGCAGTAGTATGTGAATGGTCTCCATAGAAGGACTGAAGAATGCTCTAGACATGGTGAGGTGGATCTGAGTCTGCCACATGAAACCATAGAGAACGAGAGTATCATCATGTGACCAAATACATGGTCACAAGTGTCGAGGAAGTCCTCTAGATGATGATGATTAGCGGGTGCAGGAATTGGCCCAAGAAAGAAGGGTAAAAGACCCTCATGGGTGAAGTAATGTTCCATGGAAGCATGTCAGGCTGAATAGTTCTCTCTCCCGATGAGAAGTGGTGGAGGATGTAAAGCAATCGTATGATGCTCACGTTTAGGAAGAGCACTCTTTATGATGAAAAAAATGCAAGATGCAAGGTGTACAAAAGAAATACGTCGAACTCGGCTGATAATGCATCTGCGTGTGTAGGACCAAGAGTATAATCAACCCCCCTAGAATGTAGAACTTTATAAAGTAGTGCATTTACAAAACTAACAATTCCATCACATAGTGTGTGAAAAATCATGCAACTTTGACCAAGGAAGCACTCAGAAATGAGCAGCAAGTCAAAAGTTATAGCATTAAAATGATTCCCGCAACTGATGGAAAAATACACTAGATGCTTCAAATGCATTAAAAAAGTGCTCTAAATGGGTGCAAAGGGTGTCATGTGACTACTCATTGGAAATGACATCAAATTTTAGGCATAATTGGTTTTGACTACGAGGGGGGATTAGCCTCCTGCAAACCCCAGACCTCGCTCTCCATCTTTGACATGTGTAGGAAGGCAATAATACAAGAAAAAATGAGAGCCTAAAATTATTTACAATGCCATGAATGTTTCTTTTATCTTAAAACATTAAAAAATAGAGTTTTTTTAATCCTCCAAACAAGACTAAAAGGTATGCATGGGGCCCATGATGATCTGGTTCACAATTGACCGAGCTAGTGGGTTGTTTGCACTGAACGAAGAAGTGAACTACCTGAGTTTATAGGGTCTGATGTGGAAAGTTGTATGCCATTGAGTTGCCAAGCCAAGTGCCAAGAACTACCTGGTGAGGGTGGACGAGTGAGCCACGTGTTCAACAGTTAAGAGCCACGTGTTGGCGGTGCTACGAGTCAAAGCAAGGAATCCAACACCAAGTAAATTAGGAGCAGAGGCATTGAATGAGAGGTTGTTGAGCTGTTGGGAGATGTTGTAGGTCTGCCATGTGTCAATGCTGCAGTCAGAATTCACCTTGGGTAATCATTTCACAACAGAAGAAGGGGGAGCCATTTTAAAACATATACTCTCGAGGCAATTCCATGAAGAGCGTCGAGCAGCCAGAGACAACACACCAATGTCAGGAAAAGGTGGAAGCAACTGGTGGTTTCGAAGCTATAGCAAAAAGGATATATTTGAATAGCTCGAGTTGTAGGATACCAGAGAGGACGAACTAAGTAGTCGCAGCAAGGAAGGACAAACAAGCCAAGCAGGTGGTCAGTTAGAATGGAATCCAAACACAATCCAAAAAGAGCTGAGCTGCTATTAAAAATGTTTTATCCGAGCTTCCTGTATCGTTGAATGCAGAGAAAGGCATGCCAGTGGAGAAATACGCAAGGCATGAGCCACGAACCATAGGATAAATGAGTACAGGGATAATGCAAAGCTCTATGGTGCTTGAGAAACTGAGTTGAACACACAATAGTAAGCCACGGTCATGAAAAACGTCAACACACAGGTAGACCCAAGCCAATAGTGAAAAAACCAAATCACAGCCAAAACAAATGCAGGAGTGAAACAAGGAGCCAGAGGAGTCGAGGTAAGGCCACAACAAGAAGGGCACAGTGGAAAAATGAACCATGACCCAAAAAAAGTATGATCCATGAATCACAACGAACCAGTGTAGTCAAGGCACAAATCACAGCAAAAAAGTAGCGACCAACAATGGCGAGGGTAGTGCGTGAAATTTCAAACAAGTTAGTGAGCTCCTAAGTAACTTGAGCCATATAGGGCAAGAAGTATCAAATAGTGAGCATGAGGTCTGACAGTCCAACACGAGCATGAACTAGGATGGCAAAGGAAGGTACCACCCGAACGGTTGAAGAAGGGTTCAAAAAACTAGAAACACAATAGCCGTCAGGAAAACACCTTCAAATGTGCATGTAAACATGAAGAATCGAGTGGTGAAAGACACTAAACTCGAAAAACACTAGAAACTCAAACACCTGAAGAGCACAAACACCCAAAAAATACACCCACAGAATCTCAAAATATGCAAGTAGAGCACATGCAAAAGTGAGAGCTTGCACAAGCAACTACACATTGGAGCAATGATGGTGAGCAACATGATTCCGGTCCCCATGCTCTGATACCATGAAGGAGTGTAGGACGAAGACCTGCAAGGAATTCATGTGCATCGAATAGTTGCACTTCACCAAAGTGTAGGAGTTACGAGATTAAAGCAAGAAAAGTTTGTAAAGCAATGTGCATGCATATGAGAGCTCAAGATTCGAAAAGTGGAGTGGAATGGAAGCCTTAGCTTAGCTTGTATTGGCTTATCATAGATCAAAAGAGATGGTGTACATATAGGGGAGTGAATGTGTAACTCCCATGTAAGAGAAGATTCCTCCATAATGGAGAAGAGGAGTTACTTTCCCAAATGGGAATGTAACTCCTATGACACACTTACACATATGATAGATTCTGTAAGAGAATCTTTCATAACTAAAATGACACCTAGATCCATGTCCACCTAAGTGATATGACTCACCTGGTGAGGTGGAATAACACTAAATAAGTGAATAAATATACCACCTACACCAATAAATAGGTTGACGCTGACTTTCCCCAAGTCAATTAGAACTTGGCTCAGTTGACAGATATTGTACCTAGCTACCTGGGACCAGCCCTTGATGCTCATCAGTTTTAAAAAAATGAAAAAAATAAAAAATCATGCAAAAATCAAAACTAAGATTAGGTTTTCAGACTTACCACTCTCTGTGACCTTGGATGCTTCCTTCCTCCTCTACTCACCTCCATTTCACTCAAATATCATGTTTTTATACCTCTATGATCTCTCGATCATCAAAGTTTTATCACATAAAGGAGCTTATTTAGATGACTTTGTTGTTTGTATAGGCATGTTGAACCAGTCTTCATTGACCTTCCAAGTCACCATCGAGCCAAGCTAAATCACCATCGACTCTACCCAGTCACCATCGAACCAATCCTAATTTTCATCTTTTTATCATCTCATCTAATTTCTTGATAAAATTATCTTTTCTTCCACTTTTGGCTTAAGTGTTACCCATCACAAACCTTTGTTGGACCTATTGGGATTAGTTGGTTGTCTTTTGGCTTATCTATCTCTCATCACACATATTTCATCCCATCTATCAGCATACCTTGTAGCCATCCTCATGTTACCTCTTAGGGCAACAGATATTATCTTAAGCCCACCCTTGTGGCCATTTTTATACTCGTCCCAACCGGACACATATTTTCAATTCCTCAGGTACGAAGGATATCACATCCACATCTTGTTAGACCATTATCCTGACCATCCTCACATTTGTTTGCACATATTTTTGATGTATTCATTTGACCCATTGGTCCCATGACTTACACATCCATCTAAGTGGATTCCCTTTAGAATCCCTCTATCTTGTAGTGATTTTCACTGACGCACAAGCCTGTAAGACATTGTCATTGTCTCCATTATGGACGAACTTTGTTCGCTACTTATGTGATTCCAAAATCATTTCCATATTTTGTTTTTTGTTTTCTTTTTCCTCTAAGGGAATTAATTTATCATCCCTTCCATCCTTCATATATCTTTTAACCTAATGATCGATTCTTCTTCGAGTCATCAATCCCTAGTTTGAGGTAGAGCACATCAGACATCTTCTTTTATCATTTCTTGTTGTTGTCTCATGGCTTGCCCAGTGCAAACCAATCAAAAAAAAGGAAAAATGGAGACACGAATTTTTGGTACATTTTTCACCTAGCCCGCATTTCCCCCCCTTCTTCATCATCTTGCAAATACATATCTCTCTTCATTTTCAAATTTCTATTTCCCTCTTAAACCCCATTTACACTAGCTAATTCACATTTTCCCACTTCCCTATCTTTATCCCATCATTTATTTTATCTTCCTTAATCTACCCTTAATCATATTTAATCACTCATAAACCTATACATTTCCCTCATCTCTTCCCTAAACACTCCATTTATCATCCCTAGGCATCTAGTTATCCTTATTCAATGCATTTTTATCCTCCAACTACCTTTTATGCTCCCTATGCAACCATAACCTGCCTAAATATCCTAAAACCCTAACTCTACCCCTTTAGGGCCCTTTACATCAAGCTAATCACCATCTCCACTGCCCAAATCAAGGGTGAGTCATAGTTGATAACAACCCATGTGGGTCATTGTCGACCTTATAAGTATGTCCATAGCCCCTCTCCCGAGGATGTAATTTTGAGAATACATGCCTTCTTGTTAGCTTTATTATGTTTCTCTCTCTCTTATTTGTACCAGAACCCATCAACTTGGAGTTACTTTGAATATATTTCATGAAATCTTGGGAGATTTGAAGCTCTTTTCTTGCATAGTGTCCCACCTTTGATTTTTTTGAGCCCCCATCAACACTTACATCATCCTCTTTTGCATCATGTCTGTAAGTATACCAGTTCCCTTGAAGATTTAACATTCATCTACATTCTGTTATTCTTATCCATAGTTCTTTACCATCCATTTAATCCCATCAAACCATAAATCTACCCTTCTGTTCGCCATCGACCCTATTTTAACCACCTTTGTTTCTATCCCCTGCTCCATCTATTATCTACCCTATAGTTTATTTTAGCAATCAGACTCCTCTATTCTTGTGATCTACTTATTCAAGGGCCCATATTTCATCTTCATCAACACCAATTGTCATCGATCTAGCCTAATCATCATCAAACCTATCTACATTTATCATATCTACCAATTTTCTTTCATACTTTATGTTTCTCCAACATTGCCACATCAGATCTAGGACCTTTTAAGTGTTTCAAATCCTGTTGCATACTTTTTTTGTATATTTTTGATCCACTCTATTATATTTTCCGTCGACAGTGCCTGTCAATCTCTAGTCACTGTAAACCTGATCAGGTTTGATTTAGTATCCTTTATTATTATTAAATCAACATCTTATCTTATCTAGCACGTCTTAGATCACTATTTTAGTTCACTTATTTTCCGCATCTTATCATTTATCCATTATATTTTTATTAAATTCTTTATCAAAGTGGGTTGACATCCATCTCTAGGAAGTTATCAATTCTCAGGACTAGCATTGTTGGGCAACCCACCATACTATCTATGGATCATATTCTTGTTCAAGTTTATTTTTGTTATGCACTTCATTAAACTCACCGTGAGGAGGATATCATGCACCCGTATCTTCACAATCGTCATAGTATCAGGTGGTAGCCTTAAAACCTATCATAATTTAGAGTTTCTTATTTTCTTTTCCACCATTCCACTAATATAAAACAAGAGTGGAAAATTTTGATCAACACAAAGTTTCAAAATATTAACCTACAATGCGATAATTCAATCAAAACATATGTAATAAAACATTTGTATTTCCTTTTTATGGTTTTCTGATTAATACTCAAAGAGAGATAATTAAATCTAAGTTAATGATGTAAAAAACTTTATTTATAGCTAACACATTTTTGTCATCATAATAGAGCTGATCTAGACCTTGTGTGCATATACTCTTAAAAAAAACTCCATTTGAGCTCGTTAAGATAAGTTTTGTAGCTAATGTATTTAGTCAGGGAGAAATAGACGGTTGGTGCACCTTGGAAGAGGAATAGATAATTGATATGTTGTTGGTTCAAGGGGGAGACAAAGGCTAGTCTAAAGGCGCTTGTGTTCTCTTTTGACTAGATGTAATAATAAAAAATCCTTAGGGTACTTCATATTGGAAGTAGTCTTTTTTGGGCTTGGTTTCTCTCTATAGATCAACAATACAATAGTAACATGTTATCGAGAAAATATGGATTCAAAAGTATGGGTAGAAGTAAATGAGAACTTAATTATTCTTAATAACAATCCTTTAATTAAGTGATCTCAATCCTAACTATAGATCATAAGTCAAATCTATATCTTAGATAGAATCACTAAGAAGAAATATCAAGAGCTAACTCATAGAAGTAGTGTAATGCGCATTGATAATGAGGGGAAATGCATGAATGGGATAAAAAATGATGAAAAATCATGCATGTAAAGTGTGTGTTGAATTGAATTTTCTAAGGTAACACAACTACCTATTCCTATAGGCGGCGGTTAAACAATTGCTTGGGTGAGAGACAAAACAACTGGTAGGTGTAGAAGAACTATTGCAATGGCTATATAACTAATGAAACTGCTGGTGTGTGTGACATGCCTAGTCATTTTCCACATCACCTGGTGAGTCATCTCACCTTGTGAGAGTCATAGGTCTTAGGAAGTCAATTGACAAGTGGCAGATTCTCTCATCGAATTTGTCATTTTCATTTGTGTTAGTGCGTCATAAGAGTTAAATTCCTTATTTGGAATTATAACTCCACCTTTAGTGGCATCATATGCGTTAGTCACGTCATATGTGTTAGTGGTGTCATTGATATTCTTTCCTTGTTTAGGCATGGGGGTTACACAACACCCCTATTTGTACTTCCTTTTTTGATATATGAGGATGAGCAGACCTGTTTTCCTACTTGCATTTTCTTTCCATTGATTTGAATTTTTCTTATTGCGTTGGAGCTTGACGTTACCTTTGGAGTGCAAATTTGTTGTGGTGTATTGTTTTCGACATCGGTTCTCATTTTACCCTCTTTCATGGTATTAGAGATGGTTTCGGTAAAACATGCACTCTTCATTTATCAGTTGCTTATTACTTCTAGTTTCTTCTTATTTCCTCATGCAAGTTTTTTTATTATTATTTTGGAATTATATTGCTCACCTCATATTGAGGTTTCAGTAGTTGCAAGTTTGAAGGTATTTTGCATTATCCATTGTTGAGTTTGTGATTGCTTCTATTCTCATGAGCTCGGACTTTCTTTGATGTGGACTTATAGTTCTTTGTTATTTCCTTGTGCAGGCTCTCACCTTAACTACCTTTGCATGTGTTATCATTCTTTTTGGTTGTTTTGTGTATTACTTGCTGGTTATGGTTGTGTTCAGGTTCAGATCTTGCAAGGTAAGAGGATTGTCAGTTCTTGGTATTTGAGGAGTGTCGGATCCTATAACCAAGTTGGAATATAGATTGTAGTATTGTCCTCTTATCAGCTCGACTGTATTCCCTCTTTCACGGTTTCAAGGTCTCAACTTGGAACTTTTGCTTAAGTTCTTCCCTATGGTGATCTAACTGACCTTTCCTTGGCTTCATTGATCTCAGGCATCTCGTACCTTGTTACAACCTTGACTCATGACCTGGTTTTCCACATGTATCTGCACTGGATTTGCAGGTTTTACTTTTACATTGGCCTCTATCTTTACTGCCGTGCAGAGGAGTTGAATATTTTTACAACCTGCTTGAGTGGAATGCTTTTCGCTATGTATTATTGTCGTTACCTGCCATGGAATCTGCAGACTACCCTGCCACCTTGCTCATTTGTATTTCCTTTACAATGTGGGTTTTAGTCTATTGTTCTCACTTCGTAGTTGTTTCTGTCATCCCTGACCCACCTGCATAGCTGCACGGCCATCACCTACCCTCTAACACGTGGCCCTCCCACTCAGCAGCTTCCTTGGAACAACTCAGCCTGCAGTCAATTTTGGAACAACCATTACCATCTACACGTGGGCCGTTTCACTTACTTGCAGAAACAACGGATCACACCTGACACATGTTCAATACCCCCTGGCTCTGTCAACATCCTCACAAGCATTTTTTAATCTCTCCAAGCTCAAATAAAAAATTATTTTGATAGTGGCTCAACCAATTTTGGAGTATTTTTTGGCTTCAGCATGATTCCGGGCATGTTCTTTCCTTGGCGGCTTCCTCGTTGCAAAACACTCAACTCGAGAGTGCATGCGTTAAAATGTCTCTCATTTCATTTGCTCACTGACACTCGTTAGAACGGGCTCGGTGTTGGTTCTAGCTTATTCTTACTTGGCTCGATCTCTTCCACATTGCTCTGTCTCACTCTTTTCGCTTAGAGTTTTCTTTCATGTTGAATGTGCTTTCACACGAACTCAGCCCTAACCTTTGTACTCTGCAACTTGGGTCTTATGTTCTTCCTAAACATGTACTATTTTAGCACAACTCTGTGACAGCAACTGACTGTTTCAACAAAATTTCCAATAGCTCGATTGTCTAATTTGGTGGTTACAACATCTTTGCATGTAGCCCCCAGTCTCCCTAACATTGATTTCTTGTACGAAAACGACTCGGCAAGGATAACTAGACCCACCGTGGTGGCATTTGACTTGGAGGCTCCTTCAATCAACTTGGTTATGTGTGAGGCACTTAAACCAACTCAATTTCGTCATAATATGTTTTAGTATTGTTCAAAGGTTAAATCAATTTCTCCTTTTAAATATTATAAGGTTTAAATCTTTTATTTAATTGGCATTGTAAATTTTTTGGGGTCTTTTGCTTGTTTTATTCAACCTTCCTTCAAGTGTCGACGATAGAGGATGAGGTCCGGGGTTAGAAGGAGGTTAATCCCCCTTTGCAATTAAAATAAACCCTATCTAAAATTTGATGCCATTTCTAACGAGCATACATATGACACCCTTTGCATGTATTTAGGGTAGTTTTTAAATCCGTTTCCAGGCTGATTAGCATTTTTCCATTAGTTGCGGGAATTATTTTTTGCTATAACTTTTGACTCGTTTCTCGGTTTTGATCACTTCTTTATTCAAAGTTGCATGTTTTTTCACACTCTAGTTGATGGGATTATCAGTTTTTTAAATTCACTAGCTTTATAAAGAGCCGCATTCTAGGGGGTGTCTTTGTATTGCTTAATTCAGCTCATTTTTTCTTGAGCTTTGTTCTATCCCTTTTATTGCTTGTGGACTTGTGAGCACGTCCGCCATAATATTACATCAAAGGCATTATTTTGTGTGATGTGAGATGCTATTTCTCACAAGGCCTTCTCTTCCCCTTTTTGTTTTCCCTCATTCTTGTGCTTACTTACAGTGTCAAACTGTTGCGCCCAATGAACCTTGATTATTGTCTCCACTCTTGCGCGTTATTACGCTGATTGAAAGGTATGTGACATAATGGTTTTCAAAACACAATCGCATCTAGTTGTAATCAATGCACTAAACTATAAAGTACCACAAAAATGGGGGTTAAACTTGTGTTCCTTGGAGGCTCCTCTCGTCATGGACATTGAATTTGATCGCTCTGTTTTTCAACTAGGACCAGGAAACTACCTATAATGGAAGAATGGGATACTCTATCATTGCATTATGTACAACTTGTTACCACATCTTCTTGGGTTGGCACTTGAGCATATTGACCACATTTCTCACCAAAATTGGTTGAACAAGAATGATATGGCATACAGGCTTCTTTGTCTTACTATACTGGAGGACCTTCAACGTCGATTAGAATTCACCAAGTCTCCACACCGAGCCTGGACCTTCATTTGGAATTTTCATGGAGACTATGATCCTCCATCTGGTTATGGATCTTATGATGATCTTACATCCATGGAGGAAAGTGAGTTCACCAATACTTTTTCTTATGAAGGGCCACCCACACATATTTTTGTGCATGCTCCTTTAGAACTTAGTATTGCTCCTATCACGGTTATTAGTGACTCTCCTCCATAGGACTCATTGGGTGAATTCTCACCTGAACACCATGCTACCTTGGATCTCAAGTTTTCCCCTTCATGAGCATCTACTGATTTTGTTGATTATAGCCTGGAGATCCTACCATCCCTTGTTGCTTCCACAAACTTTGAGATTGCTTCTTCAAAGGGTTTAAATAATCCTCCACAACAGGACCTTGATTTCCTTTACTCAGACTTGGATGATATGCTCAAGGATACCAACATCATAGTGCAACATATTCTTCCACCTACTGCCTCTTCAGAGATCAGATTTTCCATCACACTAGATTCCACTGACCCTCCACCACAATAGGTTCCTTTTCCCCTTCAAGGCTCTTCTTCATCACAACTCAACTCTCATATATATATATATATATATATATATATATTTGTGGAATCCCACCTTATGGAGATTGATAGGATTGTCACCGCTTCTCTTGATATATTATATCCTTCCCATATTGGGCCACCATCAGGCACACTCCATGTTCCTCCTCCTTCTGATCACAGACCTTTGGTCCCTTCAGATTCATTAGGAGTCCATTGGAAGTCATCTTCTAGAGGAGATAGATAGCTCTCTTTACTTCTTCTCCTCTTCTTCTTTCCAGAAAGATGTTGTTTGTATATGGGCACCTTATCAGGCCTTTAGTTTCCGGGCCCCATTGACACATCTTTCTTAGTTGTCTAGGGGAGTCTTCTTTTCTATTCTGGCTTACCATGACCTCTTCCTCAGCCTCAATGAAGGGGGTGTGTTGGTGTGTGTGACATGCCTAGTCATCGTCCACATCACTTAGTGAGTCATCTCACCTTGCGAGAGTCATAAATCTTAGGAAGTCAAATGACAAGTGGCAAATTCTATCATAGAATCTGTCATTGTCATTTGTGTTAGTGTGTCATAGGAGTTACATTCCTTATTTGAAATTTTAACTCCTCCTTTAGTGGTGTCATATGCACCAGTCACGTCATATGCGTCAGTGGCATCATTGATATTATTTCCTTGTTTAGGCATGGGGGTTACACAACACCCCTATTTTTACTTCCTTTTTTCGATTTATGAGGATGAGCAAACCTTTTTTCTTACTTGCATTTTATTTCCATTGATTTGAATCTTGCTTATTGCATTGGAGCTTGACATAGGGTAGAATAGTCATAGAACCACCTCGGAAAGAGAAAAAAACTATCACCGAAGTACTACCACATGTAAGATAAGGGGAAAAGAGGAGCAAAAATAAGGAAAACAAGGTTTCAAGAATATTTGGAAGGGATAGGAAGAGATGCAAAGGGTTTGAAAGTGAGATATGAAAATGTATTTAACATTTTGAAACATCTCATCATGTTTCTAGATATCATCATCATCATTGAGTACTTTTCTTTGGCACCGTGAAAAATGGGGTGCAAAAGATTGCCCCCATAGGTAACAAACCATGTTATGAATTGCATAGGGTGTAATGCTTGAGACGTAAACATCAAAATTAAAAAATCACTAAAAAAGTTACCTTACCTACCTATCTTACCTTGTAGTACAGTGAATCTAGTTGCGTTCCACGTCCTCCTACAAGGAAAAAAAAAACATAATCAAGTGCAATATACTAAAACAAATTATAAAAAGATACGTGATAAAAATCAAATGATAGGACTTACCTTATAAGAAAGGTTGAAAATAATACCTTCATGCCCATGTTCATGTGACCTGTAAAATTTTTGAAAACAAAACTTTATAGTAATAAACTAAAAATTAAAGTGAAAACCAAAGTATACAATGATTCCAAGTCTTCTATGGAGTTCATCACATGGAAAAACATTGAATCAGTGATTGAAATTTTGAGCTCTAAAGAACTAGTTATCATTTAACAAAAGAAGATAAGATACGAAACAGAGAGGATGATATGATGGTAGTGACATCAACAATGGTAGTTAAAGAAGTAACCTATAAGGATGTTTTTGTTTTTGGGGAAAACTTTGTTTTATTCTAATCAATTGTTTAGGGAAATCATTTGTTATCAAATTAGAATATAAATGTTGGGTAGGATAGGTAGGTTTGGAATGTGTAATATAATTGAATTTCGTTGGTATTTTAGGTAGTTTCAGTTCAATTTTAATTTTTTTTTCTTGTGAAAACAAAATCCATTCACATGATGGAATAGTAAGTTTGAGAAGACCAATAATTATGTAGAGAAGACCAATAATTATGTAAACACTACAACAAGTACGTAATTGTCACCAACATTTACATGTTTGACAATTTTAAACATGTAACCACAATGGCAGGGTAAAAAATATCATGGTGATTTTGAAATCACCTATGGCGAACGTGAAACCACCTTTTATAGGAAGCGATGGTTCTATAACATATAGTTAAAAATTATATTTTTTGTTTGGAAATTAGGAAATTTATGTCAGTAGATTCTAATTTTTTTTGTTTTTGGTGTTTTATAGGGGAGATATGTCAGGTGAAGAAGAGTTAGGGATATCAACTAGTTGCAATCCATGATAGGACGATTGACTCTAGAGGATACCATTTTGTTTGCTAACTCAAGGCTCCTAAAGTTGGTGGAGACTTCCCCATTTGTCTCTCTTGTAAGCAAGATACTGTGTGATATGATGACTTATTGGATATGTTATCCCATAAAATTGGAAAGGGAAATTTTATGGATAACCCTACCAAAAATTTTGTTCTGATCCCTCATTAGGGATTTCTTGCGTTCAAAACGTTGCAAAATCGCTTCCCGGGAAATCTAGATTTTCGAAATTAGTCATTTTTGGTCTTTTTGGGCGGGCGCATATAATTACTATGCAACATCAAATGTTCATGCACCCCCTTTTAATCCTTAAGCACAGGTTTTCTTGTGTCAACAGCTCTTTTGGTGCGCCACTTAAAAGGTTGGTGGCACATTTATTGCTACCTCGCCTATATATAGGCGCGCATGCAATGTCATTATCACCAGAGCTATCACGTGATTATTTTTAAAATATTGTTTTCTCTGAGCCTGTCAGCGCACCTGCCCTGTCGCTTTCGATCACATAGTGGACCCGTTTGCACGTTATTTTCTATTTATCTGGGTAAGTGGTCTTCTTTCTTTCGTGCGTTTTGTTTTTGGGGTTTTTGAATGCTAGGTTGGTTCAGTTTGGATTGAAAAGAATGAAATCATGAACTTGCTCCCCCCTGCTGTCTTTCCACATATTCCTCCCCCTCTTTCTAGATCTGTTGGTAGAGGGAGCTCTCTCCTAAAATAATAGCTTCGAAACCTTTGTTTAAAGCCATTTCTATCACCCCAAGGTACCTTGCAGAAGAAGTTTGAAAGAATGAAACCCCTCTGAGAAGAATCATGGCTTGAAATGAATTGTATTTTTGTTCCCCTTCGGCGCATCTGTCACCCCTATTACACAAAGAAAAGATGTGCCCTCATGGCGCACTTCCCCCACTTGCTGCAAATGCTTCCCATGCACCCTCTTGGCGCATCAAACTTGAGTGCAACATTACAAATTCATGTGCCCTTTGACGCACCCAGCATCCATGTAACAGTCTTTTCCTATGCGCAAAGTGCAAAGCTATAAATGGCGCTGGCGCGTCCCTCACCGCAATAACATCATGTCATGTAGACCCTTCATGCACCGCACCAGGTTCTCTTAAGCGCACAAAAAGCATATGTTACACACACCTTATATGTGCCTTTGGCACACCGAAGTTCCATGCAAAATGAAAGATATATGCGCCAATGGCACATCATGTTCCCGCGTAACATAAAGAATCCGTGCGCCCTTATAAAATGCATCCATATGGTGCAGGCGCACCTATGATTACAACAACAAAGAATACACCTTGCAGTGTCTATGTGCCATGTGCTCTTTGGTGCTGATTTACCCCTTGCAGCATCCCTTCCCTGTGCGCCTTACTATTTAGCCCTGTAGCCTGCAGTATTCATGCGCCCTGCGCCCTGAAGCCTTAAAATTACTAACTCTTTCTTCTGTCAGCATTTCAATGGAAAATCAAACAGCTGACACGACTTTCTTCAATTGGGTTTCACTTCTTATTCTTGCAGATCAGCAACTAAGTTCAGAAGAACATATGTCAACATCAAGCAAGAAACCTATGAAATCTAAAGGCAAGGCCAAGCTCACAGAAGAAGAAATGAAGTATAAGTATCAGAGGGTCAAAATGCCTGAGTCCCAAGCAGAGTGTGACCTAGATATCAAAGACTCAGAACTGGGTCATATTGACATGGAGGAATTCTGGGCTAGAACCCAGAGGGTCACGAAAAGTCCATGGATGGACAAGCTGATAGGCAGTGCCCTGCACCTTACTGGTGGGATCCCAGTCAGTGCCGTAAACAATGAATTTATGATGGTGGTATCCCGATGCTACAACAAGGACACAAGATGTGTCCATGGGGAGAAAGGCGAAGTTATTATTAACCTCACTGCCTGCCACTTTGAGATGATGCTCTGCATTCCTCATCACCGACACTTTGTGGCCATCAACCGAGAAGACTGCATTAAGGCCTGGGACGATAATGAAGATCAGTGTATGCAGCTGATGAATGAAGTTTATCTGAAGAGCAAAAAAGTAGTGACTCGGTGGCCACAAGTCGTTCATCGCAGTGACTTTTCAGAGGAACTCAACGACACCATTACGTTCCTAAGCAGAGTCTTTGGGCTTCCTGACGCCCATTATTTTCACAAGTGGATACTGCGGTACTTGGAAACAATGAACAAAAATGTGCTCGATCAACGCTTTGAATGGGCAGAAATTATAAGCAGCACAATCTCTGAGTAGCTACAACAACTCAACACAACGGGGAAGTTCTATATGAACTCCTACATAGTCTATGCTACAGCTTCAGAAAGGGACTATCCAGCTCTGATGCGGTGTGGGGTTTGGCCCCAAGTCAAAATTTATGAATACTATCAAGAGCTGAAGCTGGAAAATAGCATCCCCCAATTCACAAAGATCAATGATGCATTCTTCTACTTCAACATCTTCCTGTTGAGGTCAAATATGACTCACGGTCGCATGACCAAGAGCATAGTGGCAGCCATAGAGAAATGGGGGGCCCTGTTCACTCAATTCCCCATATTCACTTATCTAAGGGTGGCTAACTTCTTGGGGGAGCTAACTAGAGCTGCCAAGGTATGATGGGTCCCAAATTGATTATGCTAGAGCTGTCAAGACATCTAATCACCTACCATGAGAAAGTGCCTCAAGAGAAAGAAGGGTGGAAATCCTTTCCCCCTCACAGTGGGTAGGTATACATGTCTCACTCACCACAAGGCAAAAGACATGTTTGTAGAGCTGGAGCTGTTGAATCTGAAACATAATTTCCCAGCAAGGCCCACCTTTCGATCCTGAGAAATTGTCTACCTAGGGCCAAGCTCGATCCGATCCATATCCCTTAGATCAAAGATATCTACATCGACTATATATCATGAGGTTGAGCTCAGGAGGAAGGACCATTCTCATCTTGGCCTTAGCAAAAAATCATCCAGTACAGGGTGGCAATCGTCCCCAAAGGCTACCAAACTACTGAGCAAGAAGTAGATCAAGTGTATCTTGACACCGGTGGGGACGATTGGCCTTTCGCAGTTGATTGATAAAACTAAAGCATCCTCAGAAAACTGAGGAAAGGGTCAAGGAAACTCTGCGCAGGACAGAGCATTGGTGTCGAATGAACGGGCTCATCTACCTCAAAGTCGATTTCACAACCTCTCCGTTGGGTAATGCACCTCCTCCATGCAAAACAGCAACCAAAAGGAAAGGGTAAAGGGTAAAGAGGGTGAATCTAGTCCCACCCAAGAAGGAAGCTCCAGAAAGCCCTCCTTCCGCTTCACAGGAATGGGTTGAAACTCCCGAAAAGCACAGAGAGAAGAAGTGGCGGAAGATGTTCCAATAGGAATATCCACTCAGGATGTGGCCACAGCTATAACAACTGAGGTCCCTTCTGTTCCTTCTCCTTCTCATCCTTCTCCTCCTCAGCTGACCCAAGCGACCATTCCTTTTGTTGATGTCCTCTCCTCTCTTCTTCTACCATGTCCCTCCCGCTTCTTCGTCCATCTTCTCCTCTCTCAAGGAGTTTTCTCCCTCCATTTCTTCCCTCATCTCTAAGCTCCCTTCCCTTCCTATGTCTTCCTCTCTTGCAGTATCCCTTCCTCCCATTAGCACTTCTTTGACTTTTCTCTCTATTCCACCGCCACAGTGTCTCCACGTTTTTCCCTTCTACTACTGCAGCTGTCCCCCTTCTCTGTTTCTAGCCCTTCTTCCATAAGTCCAGCTTGGATCTCCTAACACCTGAGTCAGCAGAAAAGGAAAGTTCCCATCACTCCGATGGACTTGTCCGTGATCCCGTCAAAAGGGGCAAAGAAGCAAAATCCTATCACACGCTTCTCTCAGAGTGCTTCGGGAGAAAGGGTAATGAAGATCGTGTACCCCAATCCTCTGATGGATAAAAAGGATCTGTCTTCGACAGATTACACAGTGACTCAAGTCACAATGGGGACGTCTTATGAAATCCTCCAGGGAGAGGCCCTATCTGCAGTTCGACGCCCTCTGCAAGAAGCTTCAGGAAGAAAAAGAAGAAAAAAGGCTACTAAAAGGGCAAAATAAACATCTTCTCCACGCCTTACAGAAGATGGGCAGTGCACCTCCCACAACTGCCCGCCGAAACTCCTGGGCCTCTGAGTCAGGATAAAGATCGATGAATATGCAAAGATCGGCGAGCAGGACATGGCAGTTTCCGCTTGGAGGAGCCAGATCCTTAAGGATAGTGAACAAGTGATCTCCAAGTTCACTGATTTATATCTGAACATCAGCAAGGTGAATAAAGAACTCCAAGTGCATTAGCGGGACCCATATCTGAAGAGCTGGACCATGCTAGGCTGCAATGCATGAGACCTTTCAAAAAAAATTCGACTGTTCAGTCGAAGATCTGGTTAAGTTTTACGTTTTCGGTCATCCCAGAGCCCTCAATAAAGTCCTTTCTACTCTAGATTACCGGATGGATCAACTAGAATTCATCCTTGAAAAGATCGATAAGGTAAAGGAAGAAGCCCTAGATGTAATGCACCAAATGGAACAGATAGTTCTCAACATGTCTCCAGGGTTTCTTACTCCTTCCTTCACCTTAAGGAAGGTTGATGAAACAATTCAGATCTTCAAGGAGATCGTTTCACAAGGGCTGGGGCCAGAGGTCACTTTTGACGCAGAATCCATCAATAACCTGCTGGCCTGTCGGGACTTCATCGGGTTCCTAATAGAAGCAGAGAAAGAATATTCCAAACTCCCAGAGAAGCTCATAGATGAGCGGGAGACTTGCGAGGCGATCAACGAGCGACACAAGGATCCTTCCCAGGATCAACTAGAGCCCATGATCAGCAAGTTCATGGAATACCATGCCCAATTCCACATCTCGTCACCTGAGCAGCAGTAGAAGCAGGATACCCCCTCTTCGGCCGCTGGTTGACGATGATGAATAAATTCTCTCTTCTTCTCTCTCTCCTCTGACATTTTTTTTTGTAAAATATCTAGAGTATGTTGGCACAAATGATGACATCATCCATGTTGCACCATTGGATGATGTCATCCATCAAGTTGTCAAAAGTCAACATGATTTTGAGATATTTTTGTAGATATTTTGTAAATAGGTGGTTGGTTCCTTTTTTCCTTCCTTCTTCTCTTTCTTCTTTTATAAATACTCGAATACTTGTTGTATTCGAGGCAGTGGATATTTTTCAGATGAAGAAATAGAAGTAAGAAGAAAAGATTTTGAACTCCTTGTAATAGAAAGGAACTTTTAATACAATATATTTAGACTTTGTGCTAAATACATGTGTTATATATCATTTGACCTTTCTTATGTTAGATCTGTATGGTTGTTTTGTTGATATTTGCTTCTACTTTGTTGTCATTTATTCATCAGTATTGCTTTATTCGTTTATGCAAGTAGGTTTGGCTTTGTTTACTACCAATCCCAAAACATAAACCCTCTGACCTTTTTTCTTTGGAATTCATTTCTTTTTTCCCTTCGGAACCTGATCTTTCTTCATCCTCTCTTTCATTCATTTCTCTTCCACAGTCTGGAAATAAACCTATTGGGATGAGATCCTAAACCCCCGAAGGTAGAATATTGTGAGGCTTGCGCAAGATTCCTGCTAGTAGAATATCAATAAACTAGTTTCACTTTGCTGACTCAAAGAGAGGCTATGCCCTGCACACTGCTGGCTTGTCTATCCATAGATCCGTCGCTCAATTGAAAGATTTTCGAACCAACGGGATAAAAACCGTCACACTCTTCGTGATGAAATAATGGCTCACAAGACTCAGGATATCAATTTTGAAAATGGTCATTAGATGGACTAATCTCTGGATCAAAGTGATATAGGTTTCAATATTGGATACTATAGGGTTTTCACATACCTTAGAGTGTGAAAACTAATTTGGTTATTATCATGCACTCGAAGGTGGTTCCAAGTAGGAGGTTATACTGGAAACAGTTTGGAATGATTGCATTCTAAAATTTCGTAAGGTGATCATTGACATGTTATTCTCCCAAGTAGTCAAGGATAAGGGCATAGATAATATTCTCTATTATTGGGATCCCACCATCAAGGAGAATCAAGAGAATGACTATGCATTAAGATGGGATCAGGATACACTATCCTATAACTACATGGATTTATACATGGTGGTGAGGTTGGGAAGTCAAGGTTTGTGTTTGCCAACACTAGCTATGACTTGGGTAAATGAAATTTTCAAGTAATATGACAAGACAATTATGTAGACAATAGAAAATGAACCTTGTGTATAAGATCACTTATTCAAAAACACCAAAAACTAAATAAACTCACAAAATCAAATAAAAAACATAAAACCCCCAAAAAAGGGGACAAAATACAAATTGCCACCCATTTAATAATCATCACCCACTAGCATTTCATTTTATCCCATCATACTTACCCATTTGCATGCCTAATGCACTATGGACCTTATCATTGTAACCATGTTTGCCCCACTCCCCTATACACTCCAAATGTATAAAATAACCCTCACACACATCATTTCATCTCTCCTAGTAACTTTTTGTCTCTAACTCTTAGTGTACTACTTGACTATGCTTGATTTTTCTTTCTCTCTTACTTGCATATCTCAGTCTTGTAGGGTTTAAAGAAGGAAATGTGAAGCACAAAGGCTATTTCTAACTTGTTGTACCACTGTTATAATGAAATATAAACATATGTGGGAAACACAACTACGATTGGATTGAGATCTTCATGTGAGAAACATAACTGGGATTGTAATGCAATATGATTCACGTTAGATTTAGATATGAAAGAGTTTTACCCACTTTGTTCAATGAAAGAAACCACAATTGTTCCTCTCTTCACAATAACAACTTAAGATTTGTTTTGAGTAGCATTGATTTGGGATCATTAATATTAACTAATCCATATTTTAGGTGATCCAAATCTAGGTGTACATTTTCACAACCACGATGAGAATATTTTGGTTGTGAGTAACTCTTTTTATTTTTTGAATTCAACAATGTTTTTATATTATTTAGGGTTTTGTACTCTTTTTCATTTAATTTTATCCTTTTTATAACATATGTTGTAGACATAACATCTGATTTTTGTAAGTATGCTAAAAATAAAATAAAAATCAGGTTGCAGGCCAGTCGCAATTACAACTAGGTTGTGATTTCTGACACAAAAAAATCTTAAAATCTGGTTATAGGGTAGTTGCAACTTCGACTATGTAGTAACTTTATTTTTGCAAAAACTTAAAAAAACATTGTTTTTTCTTAATGGAATGAATTAGGAATGAAATAAATTTTTTATTGCAAGTACATATAAGGGTAAATATTTCTTTGCAAAACTGTGGGAAGTGCATGGGCATAAATCCAGAAACTTATTGTGAGGACTACTACATGAACCCCAAACTAGTTGGCACATTGAGGGAACTGGCTAATGAAATAGGTAACCCTACCTACTTAAATAATACAAATGTGAGGCTAAATCCAATGCCATCCTTAGTGATGGGCCCATTTTTATTGATTGAGTGGAGTAAAATTGAACTTGGCTAATTAAGCGGGATAAAGTAAAACTGAAGACTAGATATTTTTCTAGTGTACCGAGTTCGTTCAAATAGTCTTGGTATTTAGGGAGAGAAATTATATAGGAAGAAAAATGACCGAGCCCCTATTCCACCTTGAAATAAAAAAAACAGTTTCCGAGTCACCCCTGTGGTTGTATCTATTCTTCATAAACCCTTTTCACACTACCATATTTGTTTCTACCATCCATTTTGAGTTCTAATTTTCCTGGTCCCAAATAGAACTACCAATTTAATATGATTTTTCCATCTCACATTTTCCTAAAGTTAGTTGCAAATACGAATGAATTGTATTGTTCCAAATCATACATTCTACATTCTTTTCTGAATACTGATTTATCCCAGAGCCAGTCACAACTATGATTGACCTGCGATTTTCTAGTTCTACCATGTTGCTAACATTTTCCACTTATGTTACAAATTCCTATTACTTTTTATTCCCCATGTCTTCTAGTGATTTCCAAATTGATTCACACTCTAATTTTTTCAACCAACACCTTTTTGATCAAATCTTAAGATATCTTAAGATGTGTAAGAAATACAGCCCAAATGAAATTATCAAAGGCTCGCCTTTACTAACATAGATAGAGAGTTTAGGAGAAAAATAAAAATGAGGAAAAGGATAAGAAGTCATTTTAGGTGTAAGTGGGATATGAAGTAACTAAGTAAAATCCAAGCATGAGGAGAAGAGGATGCACCTTGTTGTAATTGGAAGATTTGACATCGTAATGTTTGAACAAGGATCTCAAGATCATGTGTGCTAAAGGAATAAATGTAAAAACCATTATGATTTCATTGAGGGTGTGTAATAATAATAGTAGTTATGGGAATCGACATAGATACATTATCCATGGAAATATTAGGTTCCCTTAAGGATGTAGGCACTATAGAGGTAGGAATAGTAGACATATCTATATGAGATAATGAAGCATGATTAAGTTGACCTCTTGAAAAATGTAGAAGAATGTCAATATTTTCACAATTCTCTTGTAAAATTCACATGATTTATCGTGCCTCACCTTTAGGAAGATCATGAGAGTGAGTGTTAGAGTTATTATTAGATCTTTCACCTTGGAAATAATTGGTATTAATGGTAAATACATCATTGAAAAATATATCAATGTAGGATAAAGATGAAACATCAGAATCATGTTTATATGCTCAGGAGAAGGGTGAAATAGGTGGTTTCCTTTGTAACACCTATTATGAGCATATGGGCTTGTAGTATTGATTTGAATGTCAAAGAAAATTGGAGGAAATGACACGACGAGATAAAGTAGAGAGATAAATTCAACATCAAGAGTAAAGAGAATGAGTATGAAAAATCCCTAGTGAAACTAATGTTTATGAAAATATAAAACTACAAGTTGGGTTAGCCAATTTTTGTTACAACCTTATTATATTATACAAATTTAGTGAGTTAAATACACTAAAATTATGTAAAGGGGAGAACATGAGGTTATTCATAATAATTAACTTCAAACATTAATTATGCATTATCATAACAACACATTAATGCTTGTAACTAATGTATACAATATGATATGAAATTAAAAATGTAATGGGGAGGAGTACACTTAGTTGATTTCATATGATTCTAGGAAGTTTTGGGTATGTGAAATACTAAGAATACGATATATGAACCAAAGAGTGCTTTGTTCTTGGAAATATAGTTGGAAAATGAACTAGTGCAAGACCATATAGAAATTCCAGGACCGTCTCTACAATTTTACATATATCATACATTTTTGGACCTTCTCTTAATCTTAATCTATAAACTTCATAGGGTTTTAACCTTATTTGAAATTTTTTTCTCTATCAAACCATAATATTCACTCATTTTGCAATGTCATTTCAATATTAGAAGTAAGGTCTCAAACCCTAGCCATGGTGTGAGACCCTACAAAACAAACATTAGTTGGATTAAATTGCAATCCTTACACTACTGACTTCGGAACTAATCAAAATATGCCTCAAACAAAATGTCATTCTTCATCGAGAAAGTGATATATAAATAAACACAAATAGATTTAGCAATCAAAACCTCCGTGACAATGATTGATTTGAGTTTGGATCTTGCTAATACTTAAAGTGTAGATGTTTGAGTGCTTAAACATGATGGAAGATGATCCATTGACATGTTATAATGGTTCAAATATTTATTTATTATTTCCCTAATGATTAAATGCATGAGCTTTGGCAATATTTAGAGATCATTTGGTGCGTGTTTTGCTAGATTTTGTAATAGGAGTTCATGAGAATGCTAAGTTGTGCTACGTTAGTAAATGAGGTAAGTTTAACTTTCCTGTTTAGGGTATCAAAGGTAAATTATCATAAAAGGCCGACCCATAAAGAGTAAATGACGCACCGAAGAATATGAAATTAAAATATCGGATGGAGGATATGTCGATTGAAAACAATACAAGTTAGAAAGGACTATATTCCACAAGCCAAGTAAAGTGGACGTTTATGAACATGGATGAGAAATATGAAAATTGAAGGTTGCATCTTGTCAAGTGGATTTTGTCTATGGAGTTTATGCATTTAACTCTAAAAAATGTTCGACATATCAATGTATGTGAGTAAAAAAGTTATATAAGATACCTTGGGATGTAGGAAGTGGGGATATAAAGAGTGTGTTTTTCTTAGCAAAAGTGCAATTTCAAAACTAGTAGTGTCAATGGGTAGATTGCAAAATTTGAGTGTTTATAAGAGGAAATTGGTAGGGTTATATGTTAGTTAGAAAAATTAATTATAGATAAGAAATTATTTTTTAATAAATAAATATTTGAACAAATTTGTAAGTTCTATATAAATTATGAATATAGTTATGTCTATTAGTTTATATAAATAATTAATGTATTTAGTATTAACATACAGCTATTTTTACAGGAAATTTTCTATAAGAAACACTCAATATAAAAAGTTATTGTATCATTAAAAAGCATGGGATGCGAAACACATTCCTTTAACAAGTGGGCTCATTATAATCATTTTGTGTTGATAAGATGTGTAGTGTTTAAATAGTTATGGGTTATGTAAATTATAAATTAAAATTAAATAACTTTTCAAAATTATCATTAGGTATTTGCAAGTCAAAATAAAATTAGAGGAGAAGGAAGGAATAAATGATGATAAAGAAGAGGAGGAAGAGCAGAGAGATGATGAGGAGGAGGACGACATAAGGGCGATCATCGTCAAGGTCAAGAGGAACAAAAGAATGAGGAGGACGAATATCACTAAAAAATTTAGGATGTAGGCTATATGTATTTGATTTGTAATTTGGAAGTGTTATTTTAGTACTCCATCAAAATGAGGTGCTACTAGGGTCATGCAAAAATGTCTAGTTATTTTTTTTTGTCACTTTAAAACTGCCAAAAATTACATTTTTCTCCAAAAAGGTATAATATAACAAAAACTTTTCCAATTACTAAGAAAAATTTAACAAAAGTGAATTTTTTTCACTTTATGTGATAGTGAGACTATAACTAATTTATTTGAGTATTATTTTATCAAGAAGGCACTAAATTTCATGAATGGAATAATAGAACCTTTGTAACATCTAAAAATGTGCCCTATTTTTTGTCAGTTTACATAACTAGTCCTTGCATTAAAAATAGGTGTAATAGTTACACTCAAAGTAATATATATAGAGGTTTAGAGTTGTAGAAGAAATTCTTAGGTGCACCAAAGAGGCATTCTAACCCGAGTAATAAGATGGCATGTATGATGAGGCAATTGTAGAGGATGTTTTTGGGTTTCTGGTAAGTACTAGAGAGGAGAGGGAAATGCCAAAGAAGAAAACATACTGATCTCAAAACCAATAAACCATTATATTGATAAGTGGTCCACTTCAATTGGGACATCACTCCTATTGGTGTAAGGACCATGATATATTGATGTTTATATAATAGCGCAAGTTAGGCCAGCAAGTTGATTGGGGTTATTTTGTTGATCCAATGATTTTTGGAATCGTAGAAGTAATTCATAGATGCACTTAAGAGTCATATATAATATGGGTAACAAGGTAATAAACATAAATAACCCACAAATAATCAACTAATATGTTAGTGAGAGTGACACTTCCATTACGTAATCAACCATATTGGCATAATGTTAAATTGGGGTTTATATGTTACTACACCCCAATCCAACCATCCAATGTAGGATTTTTTTTTATTGAATGTGATTTTAAGAGTTGTAAAAGTAATTCCAAGATGCACTGAAGAGGCAAATCCAACTTGGGTAGCAAGGAAAAAAACACAATTATCCCAATACTAAACAACCATTATGTTAGTGAGAGGGACTCTTCCATTGTAGCAATACTCCTATTGGCATAAGGATCATGATAGATTAAGGTTCATATGTTTCCACAACCTTGGCCAACTAATCAATGCATGATTTTTTTATTGAATTCATGTTCTTTTATAGACAATCAAGAAGAAGACCTAAAAACCAATCAATAACAAGTGATTTGATGTTTGATATAGCATATTGTTTAAAAAATAAGAATTGGGGTGACAATTTGGATGATCTTGTATCACCTCAAATTGTTCTTATTTCATAAATTGAAGCAGTGACAATTATGATGATCCTCCATTACCTAAAATTGTTCTTATTGTATAAATTTCTAGTTATGTATTTTGTTCCCATGATTCATAGAGGTTTTCATTAAAAAAATCTTTTATTACATTTTAATAAAATTATTTTTAAGTAAAATATTACATTATTAAAAAATAACGTAGTCTTTTTTTAACACTTTGAGATCCATGCAATATTGTAATAGAAGCACATTCCATCTATTTTTTGATATGATGGAATAATTTTAAGTTTAATATGTTTTTTAATATTGTTTTTATCTCACTTTTTGGTTAATGCTATTATGTATTAAATTTGACATTTTATTAAAAGATTTTTTATTTTGTTTTAATATAAATAAAATAATTATGTGCATCTAATTTTATATATTGTTAAAATATATTAATTCTATAAATATAATTTATATAAATTTAATGCGAGGAAAATTTTTCTTTCAGTTCTTACCTTTCCTTTATAATATGATAAGATAATTATTTGATTACCATATATTGTTAAGAGATATCAACCCTTTAAATACGATGTATATAGATTAAATATGAGGAAAACCACTGTTACAATTTTTTTTAATGGAAAATAAAAGATACAAAATACGGAAAAAACATTGTTGCAAAAGGTTAAAGAATAAGAATAAACAACACATACCATAAATAAAGTTAAAGATGGGTGCAAATGTAAGAGAAGATAAATAAAGTTAAAAGATGGGTGCACACTCATGAATCTTTTATGTGTGGAGGGGGTAAGCATCTCGTGTAAACTCATTAGTTCCTTGTATGCTGCTGGTCATGAATTTCTTATGTTGAAAATGGGTGGAGGGGAAAGTATATCGTGTAAACTCATTAGTTATGTTGTACATTTCTGCTTTCGTATTCATATGATATGATATGCACCCACTTCTCACACTCATAACTGATATGAACTATATATATATATAAATATAAAAGTGTCATGGATTCACAATGTATGTTTTTATTTTTACAATATGTAATTATATTTTATATCTTAAATTTAACATAAGTATATTATTGATAAAACAAAATTGATGTAAGAAAGGATACCTAAAATAAATGTTAGCTATGTATTAAATCCAGTAATAGGTTTGAAACATTAAAGACTTACAAAATTTTTAAAAATTGCAAATATATAAAATTAAATGGTCATAATTATATAAAATTTAAAAATTAATTAATGAAATATTTGTATCTTATATTAGGCAATCATTGTCAATAATCTTGTCAATGCAGGAAGAGGTGATGTAACGACCCAAAAGATTCACACACGAACAACATAGTAAAAGACAGGATATTTTTTTTTTGACTTGCCTGAAGATAATACGACACAACACAAGTTCTCTAGGGAATACAACCAACTAAAGACATGCTTTCCACAACACGGACCCATACTGGTTACAAATAAACATGAGGCACACACTTAGGACACAATGGTTCATCTAAAGTATGCAATTTTACAACAAGGTTTTCCCACAGAAGGTTTCTTTAGAATCATGTTTTAGCTGTAAGTGCTTTTACATTCTTTACTTTTCCCAGAGGAATCATGATAGGAAAATTTGAAGTTCATGTCTCCTTTGAAGAATTTTCTCTACCTTGTTAAGGTTAATATACAGTGTAAACCAATTATTGGATGGTAAGAGGTTACTTCATTTACTTGATTAACTTATTCATTTGTGAGGAGGCAGTTAATTTCTCAAGGCTCTTAACTTCATCAATTTGTTTTCGACGTTGTGCTTTTGAACATATATGTTTTATCTTTTCAAGCGGTCAATTTTATTTTATTTTATTTTATTCCAGTACGTGACTGCCTAAATCTTGGATTCATCATTAAGATTTTATTAGTTGTTAATAAGGTTTCATTGGGGTCAAGAGTCTAACAAGAAATATTAAAGGTTTCACTTGGGCTTCACTTGAAGAGATAGACATAAGTATACTGTTTACATTTCCAACGGGTAAGATAGATCGAAGAGTTTCTTAATCAAGTTCCTTGTATTTATTATAATTTTATTATCTTCCAAGATTTTCAATCATTGATTTCTCCTTAAGACCGTTCTAAGGATTCACCACAATAAGAGATTGTTGATTAGTTTACGTGGGATCACAAGGTATATTTGTTTCTCTTGTTTTCTTTTTGCTAGGTTCAAAACATAGTCCTCTACCAAACGACACATGACCAAAGGTAACCAAAGTGATATAAGTTGATTCAAGTTTAGATAATTATAATTAGGTTTGAAAATTCAAGGATAAATCATATTCTGAAAAGTGAAAATTCAACAAAGGACACGCATGTCAAAACAAGTTCATTTAATCTTATTGACAATAGTATTTCTCAAATTGACTTTCAAATGATAACAACAACCTACATGAGAACAATACAAAATTATAACGCAATGCCTTCTAGATAGTCTCCACAATTTCCATACCAATGCTGTAAAGAAAAAGAAAAACATTCGTATAACGGCAGTTCCTAAGAAGGCTGGAATCCACTTTCTACACGTGTTTCTTTTTCTCTCTCTCTCTTTTTTTTCTTTTCTACTCAGGAAATCCTCCTGCACATTTGTTAGGACATGTCAGTTCAAAAGAACTGAGCACGATAAAAGCTATAACATTAAGACAATATGTTGTTATCTAACTGTTCCAAGGAAGAAAAGCACCGTTGATTATGAAAAATAATCTAAGAGTCTAAACAAGAGCAATTAAAGAGTTGTCCAATAGCATAAAATGTCTGAATAAAAAATAGGGACGGCACTAACTCTATTTAATTATCATTTTCTCATAGGAGCAGTTAATAAACATCATAGTGAATTTCACCCATATCACAATAATGACCGTCATTTTAACAAGATAACATTTCAAAACAAAAGCAATTACAAGAAGAGACTTAATTTCAAACGTGATCTATCCCTATTTGTTTAAGTTAGTTCACCAGCCAAGGATTCACTATGCCACTGGAAGATCCCAAACAATCCATCGACATGAGAATATCTAAACCAACATGACTTATTAATATTAAGATGATGTGCCTATAACAGTTAATTTCATGTCAGCACAGAATAAATAAATTGGAAAGAAAAGGGATGAAACGCACAAATGACCCTGTATGGGCCACGTCCTATCCTAAAAATCCTTCTATTAAACTTTCTTCTAATCAAGAGAATGTCTTAAGAAAAAGGACAAACTTTGACAAGACCAAACATAGCCATTATAAATCTTACAGGAGGGTTACTCAATCATTCACAAGAACACAACACAGGATACATAGCTTCCAAAGGATCTGTCGTCAACAACAAGTCAACTTTAACCTTTCTGGTCAACACATAACCATTCTACTACAATGACAGCAAGGAGGTCGTATCACAAACGATCATCACAAAAACCAGTCAACCAATGAGTTTCCAAACACACCAACCTCTAAGTCACATGAGAATGAAATTTAAGCATCTTTTAGGAGCAAAACGTAGAGTAATTTCTTACGCATAAAACCAACATCCCAATTTTAAGATTTGAAAACTTCCTCAATAATGCTCCAGTAGATCTCGTATCCTCCAACAAGTGTGAAACAAAATCAAGGTAAGAAAAAAAAGAGTATTTCCTCTGACATTTTAAGCTATCAAAAAAAAATTATGTGAGTTACGTCTAAAGAAGACATTCCATAGGATCAACTACATTCCTCAAAACATACAATAGTCACCAAGGGAGAGAAGGTGATTCCAAAGACAACAATCTCCAAACGGTGAACATGAATTGATATCAAGTTATGACGATCAACCATGACACTCGAAGAATAAAAGTATTTCTTCGAGCGATTCAAAACAAATAACAAAAGCAACTAACCTAGTTGAAAGTAATATCAACTTGGCTCAATTCAAAAATCAGTCAAGCTAAACACACACCAAGCCAACCGGGAAGGGTTACTAGAACCTAAAACAACTGAAAGAAAAGGATAGAGACAGGAATAGCATCATTCACCTATACACAATGCACTCGCAGTACTCAATCACCAATTCGCAAATACCCAACATAAACCAGAACTACAGATCTCGAACCGAAACAAGAATAGGAACAAAACAAGAACTATAAAGTTGAGTCCAACGACAATGTTTGATAAAACATTCAAATCATGAGACCAACACAAAGAACTCAGGAATTTTCATTACAGGAACCCCACCTCTTTTGTTTTATTAGTCTTAAGAACAAAGTTCACCCAATTAACATTTATTAAAACCCAGAAAACAATATAAAGGCTTCAACCAGCGCAATCATTTCTAACGCCAAAAAAAAAGAATACAAACGAGCAAGGGAAGTGGAAACCAAACAGCATACCATCACACGAGACATTTATATGAAGAGTAGAGTTATTTAATGATTCAGTTAAATAACAGCATAAGAATAAATGGTATAGATAATATCATGCCTGATTAAGCTCCCATAGTCGATAACAAGATGGATCGGGCCTGCAACAGCAACCGAAGCCTAATTCCATTTTCTTCAAGCTCGTTGGGCACCCAAACATCGAACATCTTCACGTTGGCACAAGTAGGAGTTCACGGCCAGGGTGGGTGGTCTAAAATACTTGCCATCATTCTCCCAACACCACTCCAAGATTAGCCCTAGAACTTCTGTAGACCCCATTTTTGGCAATTGAACTTAATCCTTCGTCATTCATCCAAACACCTCCACCATCTCCATATGCATCTGATTGTTTCTAATTTGGACCTCCTAACCTTGGTGCTCTCATATTAGGAGCAGCCCTAGTCTGAGACAAAGCAAAAGAAGATGGCTTTATAACCAAAAACAATCTCTTGGTACAGGCTCCATATCCATAAAACAGTCCCTAAACTTAGCATCCTCACCTTTTCCCTGCATCTCATAACCTGCAATCATGGCTGTCCATGAGAATACATCACTTTTAGGCATTTGTTCAAATACTCGGTGTGCAAATCTAAAATTCCCACATTTGCAATACATGTCTACAAGAGCATTCATTACTATAATAAACAAATCAAAACCACTTCTTAGTATGAAGACGTGGATCTCCTTCCCCTGATGCAAATTTGACAGGTGAGAAGTTACTGGAAGAACAGTTGCAAAGGTAACATTGTTGGGCTTCGTGTCAGCCAGATGCATTTGTTGAAAGAGATCTAAACTTTCCTCATAATGTCCACTCTGTGCATACCCTGCAATCATTGTAATCCATGACACTACTGTTTTCTCAGTACAAGTTCTGAATCTTAAAAAATATCTTGCTACCTTCATCTCCCAAGACATTTTCTCCAACATTGCATAGATTTCCTGTGCCTGTCGGTGCGATCTGTCACCTACAAAAAAAGCATGCACCTTTTTATTGCCTTTAATCCAACTACACCAAGTTTCTTTTTAATTCCTATATCCTTCATCGATCTCCTAAATTGTTCTCTTGCAAAGTAAACTGTGCTTCGTGAATATTCTGATATGAAACAGATCCACCTCTATGAGATCCTCTTCCAAATCCAGAACCTTAAAGAGAACATTATCTTCCAGCTTCGAGACCGGGGTGTCATTATTAGTGGTTTTTCTTCAAATGGGCACTACTGAAAGGTCCACCAGCGGCTGCAGAAAAAGATCTCCCTTGTATCCCTTGGCTTCTCTCGACCACACCATGCACAAGTGTGGCTATGGAAATGATTTTCCCCATTTCTGAAATAGAAGCCCTCACACATGTTGGCAACTTCACCACATGGGAAGGGGAAGAGCCAGTCGTGGCAATGGTGCACTGTCGAACACTGTTCACTATTTTCTTTTACACCAAAACTCAGACCTCTAGACTCGCATCTTTCACTGCCTAGGCAAGCACCTCCATTTCCGACTCCATTGATGTGTCCTCCACCACCTGTGCGAGTTCCACCGCCACCATCTCCATTGATGTATGTGACTAGAATAAGGTTAGGGCACGGGCACGGGCACGGGCTCTCCAACTTCTTTTAGAGATTAGGGGTCTCGGATTTACTTGTCTCAGAGGAACTTTCCTACTCGAGCTCATCCATTTAAGCCTGGCCCTTTTCAAAAAACTGCGACTGGGAGTCACCCCTCCCTCCATCACTTTTCCACGCAGAAAAACTGAACAGATAACAACATAGTGGACAACCTACTCATTGGAAGCGCTCAAAACGGCTTCTGCCTTACTGTACGTGCCTGCCGCCTGGTTAAACACTGCTCCCAGCACACTGCTCAACACCACACCCTGCAGCACCCAAAGCAAGGAGGTAACACGCCTACTAGCCTGTAGCTTCATCTAAAGCCACCAAAACAAACCCAACATTCACGCAGCAACCAAGGGCAAAGGAAACGTGCCAGGAGAAAGAAAAAAAACACCCACGCAACCAGGTAAAGATGACAGTTTGGGAACAGGTGCCCAGCAAAGGAAAACGGGATTTTCCATGGCCTCACAACCACTCGCATTGAATAAAGGATCCAAAAGAGATCCAGATGAAGAAAAAAAATGGGACTCCACCGACTCCCATCTCCTCATGCAAGGACAGAAGCAAGACAGTCATAAAAGTTGGCAGGTAGGTGGTTGGGGGGGGAGGCCAAGGTGGCAGCAGAGGCAGGTAGGAAAGGAGTCCGATGCCTTGCGGGGCATTACAGGTGATAAATTAACAAGGTTGCATCCCTAATCACCATTTAAATGATGACTGGTATCAAGTATGGACTTCCAATTTTTTTATTTATATTTTTTCCTTCATCTACCTTCTTAACTTCAAGTTTGGAAGAGGGATATCTAAGTTAAAGCAAGGAAATGTGAATTACTCATCACTACCCCTCAGTTAGTACCCTTTATATAATCAGATCAACCACCCTCCATCGCTTTTAGTCATTAGAATATTAGAAAAGAGGAGATTAAAACATAGAGAAGCTGCAAAAGATGCAAAAATCCCTTCAATATTAATTTCATATGCGGCCTTTTCTCAGTTAATCAAAACTAGGTAATTTAAGAGGAACTCTAATGACATTGCAAGGGGTATTTCTCCAACACGAGAAATAAAATGTAGAATTGTTCCATTTTAAATTTTACTTCTCACAAAGGGAAATGTTGATTTGAAAACACTAAAAACAATTACCAGATAGGTACGGTTGACATCAAATTCGACCCAATATTACTATTGTTGTACATAGTACCAATTAAATCAAATAGCTACAGTATTATACTTTATTTGAAGAGAATATTTTACACAGGTGTACAATACATATGTGTTTACTATTTTATATTTCCTTACCTTATCATGAGTTTTTCTAACATGTAAAGGGCCATGTTGACTATCCTACCATCATAAAAATAAATTACCTAGCAAGTATCCCTCGACCATCAAATGAAAGATCTGATACCCATATGTCTTGAATCAAAGTCTTAGAACCATAATGCATACACCACATGAATATAGCTCATCTATAACCTTTTCCTCTTCTTCACATTTTTTTTAGATATAAAACTTCCTATAACAATTAGAACATGTTTTTGAGATTTTAAAAAAAAAACTAAAATGCTCTCTGCAAAGCCATATGGCACTAGTCTATGTTTTCCTTGTAATGAAATGTAATAGATCTTCTACTCGTGAAAATATCCACAATTTCCAGTGAACCCATAAATATCAATGCTAATTTTGTTCTCACCACTCTAACCTACTAGATTTCAAGAAAAGAAAGTTTTTACCCTAATCAATTTTTAGATTAATTTTATTAGGTTTTGGTACTATAGAGACTAAGTTAATGGATTTGTACAAATTTATGTTCAAATTAGATCAAAATAATATATAACATAGCAAGCAACCATATCATTCAAGTACATATAATTAAAATCATAAAAGAGATGGAAAAAGGAACTTATCTGGTTCAATAAGTAATCAAGATGTGTCGATAAGTGATCTGGGATAAGAGAAGACCATGTGATCTAGAAAAATCACTTTTTAGAGTTGTGGGGCTTCTGATTTGGACAATATAGAATTTTCAGAACTATATCGTATGGTATTGACCTAAGCACACGTGTTTTTTCACCAGTAAATGGATGGAATCTGTAACTTACACTGTCAATGTGTCATTGTTTGTCACTCTTTTATATGTTAACCTTTGCATGATACCCTAGATGTTATGCCTGAAACCTAAAAAAATCATCGCTATCATGTATCACACTTAAGCAATCATTATCTCTAAAAATAAATATGTAAATGCTTGATTTAGACTAACCGTGGTGGTCACCTCATATGTGAATCACCAAGCACTGTAGTACATTTTAGACTCAGTGTAGTTCACCTAGTGTTTTGTGCAAAGGTGTATTCGACTATCCCTTGACTTAGATTGGACCTTATGCCTCAACACCAATAGTAGGATGTGTTACTTCATTCCAATATAAACCCTTGTTTGTAAATGAAAAACATAAAGTTATTAACACCAATGTTGTGTACATGCAATATGTAGATGTAGTCTTTGCTATTTCAGCTGAATATATGGTAGATAGTTAGGAGATTGTTGGATAATAAATGGTTATGTTAGACTTGTGTGTACACACAAACACACACAGATATATATATATATATATATATATATATATATATATATATATATATATATATATATATATATATATATATATATATATATATCTATGTATGTATGTATGTATGTATGTATGTATGTACACATACATGCATATAAGTTCTTAGTTTTAAATTGTGACCTTAATAGCGGGAAAGGCCAACCAAAAAGATATAATTTGAAAGAAAAAGGAGTGACTAATGGTTCCATAAAGAGAAAGCATGTGCAAAAAAAGGGTCAAAGACCATAAATAGGGGTCAAGACTGCATGCATGGTCCTCACCTTATTTTACTGCCTTGGACCAAGCTTGGGTCGAGGATAACAATAAAAGTGAACTACCAAAGATCTCTATAAGGTGACTCAAAATAAAATCAAAGATAAATAATAATAATAAATGATGTTCAATTAAGTCACAAAGAGAATTAAAAAACAAGACTGTTGGCACTAAGATCTCGTTCTATTTTTGAAAACTCGTGTATATAACAACCTAAAAAAATCATAATGTAATAATGATTTTGTAACTATTTTGTTGTTTGCATTTTCCACCTTTATGCTAGTGAATGAACATTACTAGTGCAAAGGAAAAGATATGCGTGCATAGGAAAGTGTTGAAGCAAGATAACATGTAAGCATTTTAAGAGAAAGTAATTAAACGTGGTGTATGCGAAGATTCATTAATTGACCCATGTAGAGATAAGGTAGAAGTATGTTGTAGGCATTAAAAGGGGACATCATAGTTGTAGACATAGGTTTTTAACAACATTGAGATTCCAATTCAGTGGATTTGTAGAGTTTGGGGGTGATCAAATACCCTACAAGTGGCTTTATTTTTAAATGTTGTGGGAATTGGGTGTCCTCAGCACCAAGAGAAAAGTGCCACAGGGATTTCTAGCTTGCCCCCAATTAAACTTCCCAATAAAGTTACGAAATCACTGTACATAAATGTAGGTATCATAAATTACTAAAAAACCTTTATAAGGTGAAAGGAAAATGACATTTTAGCTCCCCCACTAGGTGTGCTAATAAAATTGAAATATGGGTGCTTATGTTTTGCTTAGATATTTTTGTTTGCCCCTTGTTTTTATAACAAATACAATAGTAGTTTGTGTAGGTGAATTTACAGGTGTGATAAGTAGCTCATAGTAAATTTTATTGGTGAATATTCATTAATTCATGAATATTCCAATTTTTGAAATTTGCATTTGGAAAAATTTTAGGTGTAGGTATTAGGACTGGGTCATGTAAATTTTCTGGGTACAAGTTACTGTTAGGGGTTAGTTCACCTAATGCTTATGCCAATAACGGAATTTTATATTTCAAATGGCCATTAGCTTGAAATTCAAATTTGTAAAATTCACATTCATATCTATAGTGATTACAAATTTATAATTCTTAATATCAAGTACACATCATATTTTCTTCACTTGTGCTAGTGTTTATGTGGGTATTGACAATTAAGATCAACTGCATATCAAAACACTCTAACATTAAAGGTATTTGAACAAGTAATATGTTATTTTGTTGAAGTTACATATAACACAAAATGTTAGAAATGTTGTTGATTGGTACAATATAATTTGCTACTATCCAATACCAACTTGTTTTAGAAAGATACAATATATTATGTTACCGATCGGTACCATATATTATGCTACTAGTTGGTAGCGTATATTTATGCTACTGGTTAGTAGCATATATTTATACTATTGGCTGGTAGCACATTATATGTTACCAACTGGCAGTATAAATATATGCTACTGGCCCTACCTTTGGGTAGCATATATTTATGCTATTGGATGATATGCTACCGAATGGTAGCAAAACTAAATGTTACATATCCGTATCATATAATTCGCTACAGACCAGTTGTCAAATTTTCCCACCTGGCTCAAATCAAATGTGTCCAACAAGGGAGGGGAGAGAGGGACTAAGACCTATACCCTATGAATAGATTTAAGATTAGGGCCCTAACCCTCTCTCCAGTCTCCTAGATAGGGACATGCGAAGTGTATACTAGTACACATCCAGAGTTTTTGATAGTGTTCAGAGAGGTACATAAATGTTGCTACTAGTTGGTGACAGTTTTTAGTGATGTAGTTAAAGGAGGGAAAAATTATGGTATGTTTTTAAAAGTATGGGTTTTTTTTACTTATGTCATGTTTTGTGAGAAAATATTTCTCACTCACATGATCATTTTAACTTCTGACATAATTTTTCTCAAAATTTATATATTTTCTCATAAAATATTGGTGAAATTAGTGTTTTTTCCACAAAAAATTACTATTTTGATTTTTTGTTTATGCCATATTTTGTGAGGAAATATTTCTAGTCAATATTTTTGTTTTAACTCCTATTGTCAAAAAAGGATTTTTGGAAAATTACATATGTTTTTGGTCAGCAACATATACTATCGGCTGAAAATTGCTACCAGCTAACACCGGTATCAAATAATTCACGAAACTAGTCGAAACAAGTCTCCTTAGATTTTCCATGATTTCTAAAGTCATTTTCACATGTTTTCTATGTATTTTCCATGTCTAGTGCATTTGTGTAATCAATAGTTACCAATTGAGTGTTAAATTTGTGTTATTTTGGATAGGAGATATTGGCCTTGCATAGCCAACTTGTTAAGTTCACGTGTGAATTGTGTGGGGGAGGATATTTTTTCCTAGCTAATCCATTTCGTTTTCTTAATGATTTGTAGATATAAGAGGAAGAGGAGGTGACCTTGTATAGTCAACCCTATATATTTACCCATCTTTTGATGAAAGGAAGAGTGTCAAACATGATTAGTTGAGATGAAAGTTAATATGTGTTAATAAAGAGTGTGGTGTACTAGGTGAGAACTTGGATTCATGTAATGAGGCTCGGTGAGAATACGCATACACACAATTGAATAAGGAGAGTGAAGTATTGTAATGGCATATTTATGCATAAGTGATAAGATGCATGATCACAATGTTGCATACGAAATGAAAAATAGACAAAGTGGTAGTTAGATATTGTCTGCACAATTGTAGAATCCAAATTAGTTAAATTAGGTAGGTAATAAAATAAGATTACGTAATTCCATTAATGGAAAATATTATAAATAGAAATTAAAAAGGTGAAAACTATTATTCATAGTGTGAGTTTGATTGAGTTCAATATGAGCTCTAACTTTTCAAAGGTCTTGAGAGCTAGAGAGGTTGTGCATAGGATCATATGATAGATGAGGTTGTAATTGCAATTAATACTAGTGATTTTGCATGAAGAGAGTATATATTTGCAACGTTTTTGAAAGTTGCAAAATTTTATGATTTTTGTATATTTTGGGGAAATCATACCGGTTTTGAACATGGGTTGAGACCAAATGGAACCATATGTTCTTACTACATACTATACGATCATGCCTAGGAACTGTATGGTCTTGACCCTAGATGTATGCGAATAACCCAAATGGTGGAATTTATTGTTGTGTGATACTTTCTAACAATATGTGTAGTTTTGATTAATATATGATGACATTATTGCGTTATTAAATGTACTAATATAATTTTTTTGTGTTATGTTCTATGTTTTTAAATGGAAACCCGCATACATGAGTTCCATGGGAGTTGGCATATGACTACCTTATATGCTTTGGGCTTGGATTATGTATGTTGGGAGTTGGCATATGACTACAATTTGTATTAATATGTTAATTTATACTATGAGAAGTAGGAACCCTATCGTGATGATGTATTTTATCATCTACAATTGAAATAGGAGTATGATTATTGCATTTGATTTTAAGAGAGGAACTAGAAACTTCAGTTGAATCAATTGTATCATGTATGAGTTAAGTAGAAGAAATTTTATCATGTGCAAATGGACCAGAATAGATTGTATCATTATTAAAATCAAGATTAGTTTTGAGGGCATTAATAGTGAAATAAGTATAATTTATTTTGCATTAAATGGAAGAAGGAAGAACATAAGTATAATCATGTGCAATAGGTATAAAGATGGTACAATTACTATCATTATTTTTGAATTAAAAAAGAAGAGTAGAAACATACATAGAATCATGTTCATCATTTATATCATCACTAGTATATTCACTATGCGTTGATTCTGAAACACTATCATAAACACATGTAATACCATCAATCAATGTAAAAATGGAAGGAATACCATTCTAATTTGTGAGATATTCACTTTCATCGTCACTAGATTCTATAGGATCTATGGCCTTAAAAGGGGCATTTGTGGGTGGATGGGAAGGTGGCTTCCAACCATCACTTTCCCAAACATCTATATTACTTTTAATACTAGGGATCTAAGTAAAATCATGTTTGAAAAGATCCACTCGAATTTTGGTTGGTGTTGAAGATGAAGTAATAGGAAGGGCCTGAGGTGTAGCAGTGAAGCGATGTGGCTTATCTGGAAACACTATAGGATTAAACTATTAGTCATACTTGAATATAAGATCATACTTAGTGTTATAAATTTAAATAAGTTTACTAGCGACACCATTAATAGAGGAAACATAGAAATAACTTATACTTTGAAAGAAAGTAGTAAAACCATCAGCTAAAGTACAACATATAGGAATTTGTTTAGAAGTGTTATTATATTTTGTAATACCAAAAGTAGTATGGAAATGGTCACCCTTAAGGTTATACAAATGCCTATAGCAAGCCATGGTGACACAAAGAAAAAAAATGATATTATAAACACTACACACATTCTCTAAGACAACCTTAGGGTTTCGAGATCAACAGACATGTACACAAGGAACTAAGAAGATCCTAGATTAGTTGAAGGATTCAATCAAAATTGGGTTCACCAAATTTTTACCGTAAGTAATTTATAGATTAACTTAATTAAGTTTTTCTTTGAATTGATACTATAGAGACTAAACTAATGGATATGTACATAATTATGGTTCAGATTAGAATAGAAGAATATATAACATAGCAATCAGCCATATCATTCAAGTACTTGCAATTAAATACATAAATAAGATGGAAAGCAGAACTTGGCTATTTTAAGAAGTAATTGGTATTTCTAAATGAGTTATATGGGACATGAGAAGAGCCTATGCACTAGAACGATCAATATATGGGGTTTTAGGGCTTCTCGTTAGGAATGTAAAGAATAATTAGGATCGTATGGTATGATTCTATCAAAATCATTAGTTTTTGCACCTCCAGATGGACGAGATCTGTAACTTGTAGTGTTAATGTGTATTATTGTTTGTCACACTTTTATATCTTAAACTTCACATTAAACACTATATGTCCCACCTAAAACCTATGAACAAAATCCTAACTCTCTTGCAACATAATCAAGTAATTATTTGTTATTAAAATACATATGTAAATGCTTGAGTCAGACTAACCTTAGCGGTCACCCACTACAAGAAAATGGGTCCCAAATCCAAAAATATTTCACCATTTTGTTGTGGATATGTTATCTAAAATTGTGAATCAAATTTTGTGGACTCCACCCACAATTATTTTGTGGAAACATCAATTGTGAAAAAAATTTGTGAAAATTCGACTCTTTAATAATTGTTTAAATTTTCGCAATTCTAAATATGTTGTGGATCCACAAATTTAAAACTGTGACATGTGCAACAGCAACAATTTGTCAACTAGATTAACAATTTTAAATTGTAAATACTAGCACAAAATTATAATTTTCTAAAATGAATATGTTATATATTATATTTGAAAATGATTTTTTTTAACAATACCAATATTATATTTTTTCAAAAATAATACAATTTTAAGTGTATGTATATATTAGAATATGTAAAAAAATTCAATTTTTAATTCTTATAATAAAATTAAATTTTTTTCAATAAATATAAATATAACGTCCAATGAAATTTAGTAATAGTTATATTGATAATATTTATTTATATTGTGTAATATACTTCATTTTTTTAAATTTTATATATTACAATAATTAAATTTTAAATATTGATATACAAGATACAAAAATATAACTTTTTAGACTTTTAATATTTTAAATAAATTATTGATTAAATGATATAATGATTATAAATATTAAAAATCTATTATATTATAACTTTTGAAAATATTTCAAATGCATACATTTAAAAAAATATATAATATCAATAGCATATACTAAGTTTACAAATGATAATGATTAGATTTTTACAATCTTTATGAAAAGATGCGTACAATAACAAAAACTATTTAATATATTAAAATTAGAGTTTGAATTTGATAGATATAGATATGTTTAGGAAATAATGTTTTTATCATAATTGCATATATGAGAAAATAAATGATTTTATAAGTATCATTAAGATTTTTCTATTTAACATATTTCATAAATAATTATTTTCAGTTTAAATTGAGGTTGTATAATACAAGTGGTTGAGCATTTTTATTGGTAATGTTATATTTTGGTAGATGAATTTTTGGTTGGTATGAATGTTGAATATAACGTAGTTACATTTTGGTGATTTTGTTTCTCCCTCTTCAAGTATGTTAATCTTTCATTTTGTTCCAAGTTTGTAAAATTTTAAGTTATTAAATAAACATTAAAAAGTGATATGAAAAGAAAATTACATTGAAGAGAAAAAAACCAATTAAATCCATGCTTAACACAACACCTTTTCTAGAATATTTCTTCCAATTTTTTCTTGCTAAACACCAATTAATAACCTATGATAATGTTGATCAAATTCCTTGATCTAGGACCTTGTGGAAACAAGTGAATTTTTTATTACAATCCAAAGAAATGAAAACGTAAATCCAAACACGGAAGGGGATTGGAAAGTTTCCTATCGTAAAAAGAAAGGTACACTCTCCCCCCTTGAGATGTAATTGAGATCCAAAGGGAGGGGGCCATATTGTTGAGATTGCTATTGATTTTTAGTTTTTTGTTGTTTGTTTGAAGTTGTTAATTTGATGTTCAGCACCGCTAGAAGAGGTTTTTTTTTCATGCTCCTTGTTGTCTCACATTTCTCTCCACCTTTGTATGGGGTAGGGTCCCCTTAACCCTTCTTTACCAATAATAATAAAAAAGCTTCCTGATCCAGGGACCATTATCCGGAAAGGTCTGTCCAGGGTTGAAAAAATTATTCTTAGGAAGTAAGTGAAATGGATTCCACCCCCTCTTGAGTTTCAAAAACTGAACTTTGATAGAGCTTCGAGAGGTAACCCGGGTATTTAGGTAGAAGAGTGTTTGATTAGATATGCAACTAGAAAATTAGTGATTGTTGGTTCCTATCCACTGGAAATAGGAACGTGTAATTAAGTTGAGGCTCAAGCCCTTCTTGAAGGCCTCAAATTGGTAGTTGATATTGGTTGTGAGGCTTTGGAGATCGAAGGGGACTCAAAAGTAGCCATTAATAAAATTTTAAGACGTAAGAGCAGTTTTATGGAAGTTAGAATTATTCATTAGCAATATTTTAATTGGTTGGGTAAGATCCCAAAATGGTGTATTAGGCATAATCATAGGGAGGAAAATAATGCAGCCAATTTTTTGGTGAATCAAGGTATCATGAGGATAGGTGGCCCAGTCATTTCCAAGAGAGAGAATATGTGGGAAGAGTTATTTGAGATCATTTATCAAGAAGGGAGTATCAGAGGTCTTTAATCTTTAGCGGTGATGACCTGTCTTTATTATTTCTCTCTAGTTTGTTGGGGTAAAGCAATGGCGGTGTTTTTTGAACATAGTAATGGAGCTTCCACCACTACCATTTCATTTTTGGCATGGTACTTGTCATGAGATGGATTTCTTCGAGGAGGTTTCACTATCTCGACTTCACAATGTTTTCTTGGAAAATCAGGGCCTATTCCGGAGGCTATTGTGAATATTATTGGCGAGGAATATATGGAGTCTTCAGTGAGAGATCTTGTGAACTTCGAGGTGGCCTCATGGTTTGTTTCAAGGTTGTTTCTGATGTAACCAAATATTAAGGAGGTTTGGGTAATTGCAATGCATTTAATTAAACCCCAGTACCATGCCAATCTAGTTTAGGTGTTGGAGGTTTTTGGTCATGCGTTTCCTCTACCGAATGTGGTTCGTGAAGGGAAGGATTGTGAGGAAGTGTGTTGGATGATTATGAATATGTCAATGTGGAATGTGTTCCTGATGAAATTCATCAAGAAAGTGCATGAGGCATGTTTAGCTAGGATTTTTGAATGCAAACGACTTCAGAAATTGGATCTTCCTGGTGTTTTGGCGCTTGTACTTGTGTAAATGGATGGTGTGGTGGGTCTACATCGTAAGTTATGGTTTTTCTTCAATCTCCTTCTTAGGATTGCTCGTGAAGCTGCTAAATTGGTAGGTAGGATGTCCGTTGGTTCCCAATGTCCTGCCTCATAGGGTTAATCTCTACTCAAGTCTTTCTTTCTCATGCTTTAAAGTTGATTTGGGGTGTATGTGGATTGTAGTCTAGCCCTCAGGAGTTTTTTTCCTTTTTTAAATTTCAGTGGGTATGTCATTTTTAGTTGGTTGTTCATTTCTTTTTGATCTTGTTTCATTTGTACTTGGATGGGTTCCCTCCAATCCCTAGGTTCTAAGCTCCTATCAGAAGCATTAAATTATCTAAAACTAATTTCTTCTACAATGTTCTTCAATGTTAAACAATTTTCTTCTACCATCACAAAACTAATTTGATTAATAAACCTCTATAAGGTTCTCGATCCAAAAATCACACCCTCACAAGGTATATTTTCCATCTTTAAACAATTGCTACTTATTCCCACATATCCAATTAGGACCAAAAAGTATACAATTAAGCTCCCAAACTCTTTAATACTTGCCATTTTCTTCAAAATGTATAAGATGACAACAATCCCAACCTCTTTTCACAGTTACTTTTCTGGTATGAGCCTCAAATCTCTAGCATGGAATCCTTAACATCCAAATCTCAAAACCATAGAAAAAATAAATAACTACTCAATTTTACTATTGTAGGAAATATAATCTTTGCGAAAAATATCACAATTCCAATGCTCTGGGAAAATGATATCTCATTCACAGAGATCTTTATGGTAGATGCACACATGATATCCTTCACACAAATTTCCAACATGCATAGATCGCCAACATATGCATTTAAAAATATCATTAATAAATGTGGCCAAAGTGGATGCAATTCACATGGATTGCATTCTATTCACACAAACCATAAGATTTAAATTCACACTGATCAAGGATCCTCATGCATTGAATCATATTCATGTAGATCATGGGATTTAATTCACATGGGTCACTGATCTCCTTATGCATAGAATACAATTTTTGAGAATATTTCACTTATAATGTTGTGGGGTCATGCATGCATGTCTATGGTATATAAAACTTGAACAACAAAAATAAGAGTCTAAAAGTAAACCAATAATTTTCTTCCATGTGTGATGGTATCTTTAGATAAAAACATAAATGATAAATCTACATTGATTTATATTTACAATATTTTTTGAGAAAAGACTCAAAGAACAATTTCTAAAATTTATACAAAATTATTAGTGACATAATTCATTCTTATAATAACTATGTCTAATTCAAATTGTATCACATATTTGTTGTAGAATATTTTAAATAAAAAATAATATAAAGGAACACATGGTATTTAAGAGATACATGAGTGTATTCTACTTGAGGTTAAGGTTCTGTTATCTCTCGAAAGTGCACCCTATAGAGAGATGGCTACAGGTTTTCTAAGCTTGCACAAATGATCTCTCTCTTTCGTAGATACAATGGAAACACCTTAGGTCTGTGGGTATACCTATTTTGAGGTGAGTCTCCAGTATCAAGGCTGGTTCCTTATTGGTGTATCCTAAATTGATTTTTGGGAGTTTGATAGTAAAAGATGACTATAAAATGATTAAAACTAAGGTGATACACCAAATTTGTATGAGGGCTTTGAATGAGTATATGCACAACTGATTTGGGAAGGATTCTTGATGCACGAACCAATAGTTTTTCTCCATAATGTCTAAGCGAAAAACACTTGATTGTACTTAGGGAGAATCAAAATATTACTAATAGGTTAACATGCACATTTAAAATTAAGCAGAAGAGATTGAATTTGCAGTAGGGTAAGGTGATTGATCAGGGAATTGGCATTCACAAGATTAATATAAAAATACAAAAGACTGCAAAATAACTTGGAAAGGCATGGAATACTTCACACTCAGAGGGAAAAACTGGAAAAATTTTCTTCAGTACTCATATATCCAAAAAGTCCTCCAGAAGTTCTCCCTGTGCTTTGCAAAGGCACACAATATATAACAAAAATAAAGTTAAACCTCTCCCTAAAAATAGTCTAAGGCTTGTACTTTCCCATGCATCTTATTTTTATCCTTTATTTAATAATAGATAAAGGGAAAAATAGAGCATGCAATTACAAATAGGCATTATTAGCCTCACTTACATTACAGTCAAACTAGAGTTGACTGTTCTATTTTTAAGAAAAGAAGGATAAATAATTTGCTAAAAATAAGGTTGCTTACTAGGCAAGTCTCTTTCCATGAACATGCAACTTTGTCTTCTTCTCTATTCTGTCCTATTGTGAAGGCATGCAAAATTCAACTCCCTGTATGTGAGCAAAATAATTACAATACTTAGTAATATTTGCAAAAATAATTCCTTTTTTGGGGACCACTTGCTATGTGCACATGTTCTGATATTGACATCTCCCTTGGCCATGACATAGGCATCATAATACATTCGACCACCCCTTTGATTTATTTGGCCATAAACTAAGTAATAATCATAGTTTTAATAATTAAGCCACTTTGCATTACACATGGTGTATTATATAGTTTGCCACCTTTGATTATGCTGGCCATGGCACATTATAATATTCACCTTTTCGCTGATCGTGAGATATGATTTGTCGCCCCTTTTAAATTATTTGAATCATGCACTTGGGTTAAACCTGAAAGTCATTTGCAATTATTAATTTTGAGGAAATGTGGGTTGTCCCATTCCACGGTGACTCACGCCTTAGCGACTTGGTCGGTGGCATCGACTCTAGTCATGTTAACTATTACCCTTGTGGTTTATTTTGAAATTCCGTACCTTGTTCTTTGTCGTTGATCTTTGTACCCTGTCTGATTGCAGACCGTCGATTTATGACCCGCGGTTAGGGTTCTGGCTAGCATTGAATATGGGCGGTGGCATACTGACCGTGGTTATCATTAGTTGTTGTGATGATTTGAGGGTGTTGATCCTAAGTCCTTGGTCTCTTTATGCCATCTATATCTGATTGTGGTTGAGTTCGAGTTAACCCACTTCTTGGGTCCGGGAGGTAAAAAGAACTTGACCCTAAAGGAAATTCATTTTGGATTTTTCAGTTGTATGGGCAAAGCCCTAGAAAAATCTTCTCCCGACGCCATTATTTTTTTCTGTAAAGCTTTGCTTTCACAGTACTTTGGAGCTCCTTCTCAACAAAGACTCTCTATCATATTGGGTTTCACAGTTTATGTGTAGTGGTCGTGCTTTGGTCATTTTCAAGCTTTTCCTGTAAATCCATTTTTCTTTCCACCGTGGATGTTACTTCTACCTTCGTATGTTCTATTTGGTATTTTGTGGAAAATTCTACGAGATCTGAGTTTTCTTTGTGAGTTGAAAATTTGATATCTCTGCCATTTCTTTCTTTTGATTTGGAATCTGAGATAGCTCTAAGAAATGGTTTCTTGCAATTTGTTCAAGTTTTCTGAGCAAGGTGGTCAAAGTGTGGGCTACCATTATTATTTCTTTAAGCTTGGATATGTGATTCATTTTTCTTGCAATGGCCTCCATGGAAAGTTTTCAGAAGCTTGATTCTTCTCTGTATGAGATCTCTTCACTATATTTTCCACCATAGTCATTTATAGGTGAGATAATTTCTCTTGCATACGTACTCTATTTTATTTTCTTCTTTAGATGTTTCAATGATTTTTTTTGAAATATTTGTGGGTTCTGTGATTTGCTTCTCCTGATTGACTCCCAAGTTTGAAACTTCACGTTGGCCTATGGACCTCTTTCTTCTTTATCCGGTTGCTCAAAATTTATAACTATTTGATTATCTATGGTGAGTGTGTTCTTCGGCCCAATCTACATTATCAATTATAGATCTGTATTTTCTGAGTTATGGGTATCCATAGTTATGTGACCTTGAGAAATTTCAACTCTGTGTGAAAAATACCTGTAAAAGTTTGAAGTACTTGTTTCATTATGTACTATAATTGTATTTCCTCATTTTACTGTATCTGTCATGTTCAGCCATTGCTAAAATGAACTCCGAAAAGAGACTGTGATTATGTGTTTGCTGTTATGAAACTTTGATTTACTTTGTACCTTCCTTTGTTTTACTGTGGTGGACCTAGAGTATTTTCTTCTTTCTAGATATTCATACTTCAGCCTCTTCTCTGTATGAGTTCTTTGTGCTAGGACAACTGTTACCTCATCATGTGTTGAGAATATTGTAGAAGATGGTTATGATTTTGTGCAAATATAGTTCTTGTACATTACTTTAGGTCTATTCTGAAATCTTGGACTCATTTTTGTATTCTGGAGAATCCATTTGTTACAATTCACTGCTTCAGGATCAACTTGATTCTTTGAAATTCTATAGCACCCTTTGAGAATACTTGTTTTAATCCTTTTCAAACTGAGATCACTTGAACATTGAATTTCCTCATGAGATGAGTGTTTGAAATGCAATTGTTTTATGAAACTATGCATAACGTATTATTTCTGTAACTCTGTTTACAACTCCTGCATGTTGGACAATTTAAATTTTGTCAAAAATGTAGTTCTATTTTCTTTTGTGCTTCAATGCTATACTTGATCTTCACCTCTAGTAACTAGCTTTTCCCATAGAAACTAGCATTTGAAATTGATTCTTTCCCTTAGCAACTAGCTTTTCCCATAGCAACTAACTTTGCCCATATTAACTAAAAATTTATAGTGTTGATTTTTATGGCGAAGCCTTGTCAATTTTTTTCCAGAATTCTCTCTTTCATCCATTTTCAGCATAGTAGTTGAATTTTCTGATTTGGAACATAACACTTCATGTTTGAAGCTAGATTGGTAAATAAAAATGAGACATCATGGTTGTGTTATCTTGATCGTAGCATGCTTTGCTATTTTATGTATCACTTACTTGATTTAAATCATTCCTTTAAGTATGTAGTAGTTAAAACAACATGATGGAAAGTTGTAAATGTCCATTTTACATGGCAAAGCCCTGTCAATTTTTTTCCAGAATCTTGTCTTCATTCCTTTCAACTGTGACCCTCTCTTTTAGCCAAACATCAGCTTTCAAACTCTTTTTTCCTTTTTGTTCCACGTGCTTCTATTGCTAGTCTCTCTTATACACTGTAACTTCTTCTATTTCAGAACAGTTGTTGAAACTTCGAGTTACATTCTTTCTTTTATTGCATGAACCTATGACTTGTCTATTATTCTCTTTGGCTCCAACTTGTACCTGCACAATTAAAAAATAGTTTAGAAAATAATTAGGATTTTTTGCCTCTCTTATGTCCATGTTTTTTCTTCTTTCTTTTCTACTTCCTCTTCCTAAGTGAATAAAGCATGCACGCAGTTTATTCTTCAAGTAGAATACATCTCATGTTAGGAGAAGATTCATTTACATGAAGTAGGATAGTGTAGGAATATGAATTGATCCCCGAGCTTGTAACTGAAAGTTAATTCTTTTCTTCTTTTTCAGGCACAATGGCTTCTACAATGAAGATGAAGGAGAAATGAAAGGTGGAGATGAAGATGTTTCACCTTCTTGCATGAAATTAATTTTGGTCCTTGGGGTATGGACTTGGATTGTGTGTGTGTAAGTAAAATGTCATTCATTCGCCCACCTTTTTAATTGTCCTTTGGAGTTTGAAGTTGACTTGTGAGGTGGAGTGGAGGATGAGTGATGTGGCATTCTACATGGAGCCACCTCATCCTCCTCCCTCCCTTTTCTATTTATTTGAATTATTTTGTTGTTTTGGGGGTTGTTGGTGACTTCATTTTTGGTTACTTCTTTTGGTTTTGAGCTCTTGTAATTTGGAAGAGAGTTAGAGATTTTGTTGAATGCTTGGGGATTACTAGAGATTTTGGACTATTTGGATTGGAAAAATATTATTGTTAAACCTTTGGAGTAAACTCTACCATGGAGAGGTAGGAGCTTGGATCTTTATAATGATATCCTTTTATTTATGCATATGTGAATGCTTGAATATTTTGGTATGTTGTTGGCTGGTTGGGTAGATTACCTAGGTATGGTGTAGGAGAAGACTATGGGGATCTCTTGTGGGGAGGCATAAGAGCAAGTAGGGGTTTTGAAATGATATATATATATATATATTGGCAAGTTTATTTTAAGGTGGACACCCATTTCCCCATTGGGAGGTATACGAAAATTCCCCCATAGCTCTTGCTTCTATGGCATTTAATTGTTTTGGCCCCTTTGACCCTCTAAAATTAATTAAGGAACATTTAAATATAGTGTTAATTTAATTATTTAATAAATTAACACCTAAGAGAAATTTAACTATATTGGATTAATTACACTCGTTAATTTTGTGATGTGGATTTAATATTTGTTATGACTGGAAAAGTTTATTTATTAATTATAATTGACTTTGAATCTCTGTTGTGACAATTGTTTCTTAAAACTTGGTAGAGGTCACACTTTTCAAAAAAAAGAAAAAAAATTATTCCATATTTTTTTTATCTAAACCTAGGTTGTTCTTAGGTCTCGAGTGGTCATTTTAGTGGGTGTTAAAACTTGGTATCAAAGCTGTGGGTTTAAAGCTTGGACCCTTGGGCACATTAGAAAACTTGAGACATGAATATTAAACCTAGCACACTTTTAAGCCTAGAAAACAACCTTGTTTGAAAATTACATATTTTAGTAAACATGGAAAACTGAATAAAACCTAGAATAAAAAACTAACTCTCACTTTGGTATGTGCAGGAGGTGTGAACAAGATGAGGGGTCCTTTCACATAGATTTAGACTTACCACCTCTAGATCATATTGTAGTAGCCATCCTACCTTAGATTTTACAGACGCTTCAGGATGTTAATGTCACTTTACGCGGAGGGTCTGTAGAAGGGCGGTTAGCTAGACATGATAGGGAGCCATACGTTGAGGCTCATGCATCTCCTCCACACAGAGATGAGCATAGAGAAGAGAACTCCTGCATAGAGTCAGCCAAAGTAGAGTCACCGTAGAGGGGATAAGGAGATCGGATTTTTGGACAAAGGGATAGATGTCAAAGTCCTAGGCTTAGAGATGAGCATGTGAAGACGCTGAGGGGTCACCTGAATACAGTTGTTGACCATATCATGTAGACTATGAAGCTACAACCATCTCACTATTTTGGGGATACATGTGGATTTTAGGTAGAGGCCTGGTTAGTTAGCTTGAACGAGTGCTTCATGCTCTGCCCTTGTACTAGCAACAAAAAAGCTCATGTTGCGATCCATCTTTTGAGGGATGGAGCAGGTGTCTCATGGAGGACCGAGGAGTAAAAGCTCCACGTTAATTCAAATATGGTTACTTGGGAGCTCTATGAGGATCAGTTTAGGATCAGGTACTTATCTCAGAGGTTTATACAGGAGAGGATAGACAAGTTTCACGACCTCCGACAGGAATCTTTAACAGTAGTTGAGTATGAGAGTCTATTTCTAGATCTAATCTAGTATGTCGACTACATGCATGATGAACAGGTATGGATTCACAGGTTCATCCGGGGCCTAAATGTAGATGTGGGTGATGAGATGTGTATCTATTGTCTACAGACATCAGTTGGGGCCATTGAGAAGGCCTACATAGTAGAGGAGACTCGGGAAAAGACACAACAGGCCAGAGATAGAGTATAGAATTGCATCCAGCAGATGCAGGAAATTAGATTGAGGGGTTCGGCTCCTCCTCCTCATGGTAGAAATATTTCATCATAGTCATCTTTTAGACCACATCAATAACAAAAGTAGTCTCGCCCACCGTACAGACCTCCACAAATATTTGCTCCATCGAGGGGTCAAAGTATGGGACCTCCTCCTAGGGGTCTCATTAAGACACAGGGTGCACCAAGAGTTGAATCAGCAGGAGCTCATTAGTAGAGACCTCATCAGTCCATAGCTAGATCATCAGGATCCATAGCATAGACCTCAAGAGTACCAACTGGACCTACTATTCATGGGAGAGGATCAGGTGGTTACTTTGGTTGTGGTGTTGCTGGACATTTTTGGAGAGACTTCCCATAAAAACCTAGTAACAAGGGTAAGGTGAAGATCTCAGAGCCTATTATTGGTGACATGGGGCGCGGTCATCGGATATATGCAGCGGTTGAGAGCCTCCAGGTTGAGCACTAGAGTACTGTGTTTGAGATGACAAGTAGCATTGGTAGTGTCCCTACCTCCATTCTATTTTATTCTATTTCTTTTAATTTTTTTATTGTACCATCTTTGGTAGAGTGATACAGGTTGGTGGCAGTTAGGTAGGGTCTTAGTTGGGACGTTGAGATGGCTTCTTGAGCCAAGATCTCTGTAGACTCCTTATTTAAGGAGTGTGTAGTGGATTTGGGACCCTTCACCACTACCTCGGATCTTCATATCCTTTCGTTGGGTTTGTATGGAGTCATCTTGGGCATGGACTGGTTGTCTGCACACAGAGCCAGGGTGTATTGTTACCATAAGATTATATCATGACATATGATCTATGAGTTGAGTTAGTGATAGTAGGGGTTAGGAGACCCATTTCCATTCACATCATCTCTGCCATGTAGCTTAAGCGGTGTGTGCGACGGGGTTATCAGATGTAGTTGTCACAATTAGTGACTGATCAGAGGATGAGTCTAGTGGACCATCACTTGATGACCATACCATCTTGAGAGATTTTTCTTATGTATTTCCAAGGGAGCTACCAGGGTTACCACCACCATATGAGATAGATTTTCACATAGATCTGGTTTCAAAAGTAGAGCCTATCTCACGAGTACCTTATCAGATGACCACCCTGAGCTCTACAAGTTCAAGTTGCAACTAAAGGACCTTTTGGAGAAAGGCCTAATCCATCTTATTGTGTCCCGTTGGGGTGCACCAGTGATATTTGTAAATAAAAAGGATAGATATCTGCAGTTGTGTATTGATTACCACCAGTTGAACAAAGTAACGATCAAGAATCATTACCCCGTTTTGCGCATTAATGATTTGTTTGATCAGATGAAGGGGCAGAAAATTTATCTAAGATAGAACTTAAGTCAAGATATCATTAGCTGAGGATTACAAAGGTAGACATTCATAAGATCACCTTCCGTACGAGATATTACCACTACGAGTTCACAGTGGTGCCTTTTGGTTTGAGGAATGCCCCCACAATGTTTATGAGCTTGATGAATGGGGTGTTCAGGACATTCTTGGATCGCTTCATGCTCATCTTTGTTGATGAAATTTTTATCTACTCATGTATGCGTGAGGAGAATGAGGGGCACCTTTGGTAGGTCCTTCAGTGTCTTCGTGAGTAGCAGCTTTATACAAACTTGGAGAAGTGTGTGTTCTTTTAGACAGAGGTGCAGTATCTAAACCACATCATTTCTGGGGAAGGTATCACAGTCGATCCTTACAAGATTTGAGCTATTATGGAGTTTCCAATGCCTAATAGTGTGACAGAGGTGCACAGCTTCATGGTTTTAGCAGGTTATTATAGGAGATTCATTCAGGAATTCTCTTTAGTTGCGTACCCCATCACTTCCCTTGAGTGGAAAGGGAAGAAGTTTGTTTGGTCATACATATGTGAGTATGCCTTCAATACACTAAAGGAATATCTCATGAAAACACCTACTCTTGAAGTGCCAAATCCACAGGGTGAGTTTTTCATATGCACGAATTCTTCTTTGGCAGGAGTTGGAGGTGTGTTAATGAAGGAGGATAGAGTAGTTGCTTTTTAGTCTCGTAAAATCAAGGATTATGAGATCAATTATCCAATTCATGATTGTGAGCTTGTGGTAGTTGTGTATGCCTTGGTTTGATGGATACATTTCATTTTTTACCGAAGATTCACACTCAGGATTGATCGCTTGAGTCTTTGCCACCTTTTCACACAACTCAATCTCAATTCTCGTCAACGGCGTTGGATGGAGTTGATTTTTGAGTATTATATAGAGATAGAACATGTGAAGGGGAAGGATAATGTGGTTGCAGATGCTCTCAGAAAACAAATACATGTGGTTATGGCCACCTTAGTGAGCACAAATTTATGGAGCAGGATCCTATAGTAGCTTCCTCACGACAGTTTCTGCATTGCAGCTAGAGAAGAGATCAAGTCTCAGAGACCCCTAGAGGGGAAGTTTGATGGGTTTTCAGTGGATTTAGATTGACTTATCAGGAACAGATACTAGATTTATGTTCCCCAATATGGAGGCTTGAGGCAGGACATCTTGACATAGGCACATCGTGCACCCTATTCAGCGCATCCCGGGGTGAAGAAGATGCACACCACCTTGAGACAATTGTATAACTAGATGATACTTCATAGAGACATGGCTCAGTTTGTGTCACACTATTTAGAGTTTTAGAAAGTGAAGGCCGAGTGTCAACATCCATCTGGCCTTCTCTTTCCACATGCTATACCGGAATGGAAATGGGACACCATTTTCATGGACTTCATTGTTGGGCTACTGATGTCAAGATACCACCACTACGCCATCATGGTCATGGTGTATAAATTGACGAAAGTGCCTAATTTTTCTCTTGTGAAGACCACCTATACAGCTAGTGCAGTGGCACCGGTGTATCTAGATGATATTTTCATATTACACGGGATTCCGTAGAAGATGATTTGTGACCGTGATCCTCTATATACTTTCCACTTTTGGACTACCATGTAGCATGCCCTCAAGATGATGATCAATTTCAGCATGGCATATCACCTTGAGATAGATGGACAGATTGAGTGGGTGAATTATATCCTAGAGGACACACTTAGAATGTATGTTATGGATCACCAGTCGAGATGGGAGGAGTATTTGTACTTGGTGGAGTTTGCCTATAATAACATTTTTTAGAGTTCGATAGGCATGGCTCCTTTTTCAGGATTTGTATGGCAGAGAGTGCAGGACACCTCTTAATTGGGATATGTTATAGGGAAGGGTTTCTCTTGGGCCAACTTTTTTGAAGGACATGGAGCAGCAGGAGGTTATGATTAGACAAAGACTGTAGGAGGCACATGACAGAAAAAAGAAGTATGCAGATAAGCATAGGACCAACTATTGTTTTGATGTGGGCATGAAGGTTTTCCTTCATGTCAGACCACATAAGATCCCTATCCATTACGGAAAAGGTTCTAAGTTATCTCTTAGATTTGTAGGACCCTTTGAAATTTTGGAGTGTATCGAACCTTTGGCCTACCATATACCATTGCCACCTAGCTTGTCTCACATCCATGATGTGTTTCATATTTTTGTACTCAGTAGATATATTGCAGATCCTTCTCATGTGCTAGATTAGACCTCATTGTAGGTACAAGATGACGGGAAGGTGATGGTGGAGACCATTTGCATTATAGAGCGTAGGAACTTGGGCCTTCAAGGCAGAAATATTGACTAGGTTCGAGTGCAGTGGGATAACTATGATGAGACTACGGCTACATGGGAAGATGCTACTTTGCTATGAGTTTAGTTTCCACACCTATTCCAGTGAATTCCAGGAGGAAGTTGAGTCTAAGGGGAGGGGGATATAGTTTCCACTTCCCTTCTACACATTTTGTTATTGATTATGATATTGTTGACTATACTTATGGACATTACTGTAGCTTTCGAGTTAGTATGATGTCAGACATTAAAGATCATGAACTGTGGTTGATTTGATTCATATATGATGCGTGTGGATCATTAGAGACATTTATATTGATGTTGATACAATTCTTGGCATGGTTATATATATATATATATATATATATATATATATATATATATATATATATATATATATATATATATATATATATATACTTTTCGTACATGTGATATGTTATCATATTGAGTAAACCTAGAAAATTGAACTAATTTTATGATCATATCGTTATTGAGGAAATTGTAAATGATGTCATTAATTTCTTGATGATGTTTGAATTTATATATATATGACCTTGTAGATTATTGTATAATTATTTTGGATGATTTTATGTGGCCACAAGGCCGAAGGATGTATTTGTGTTTTGTAGGTAAACATGCCACAACAAACATCGGGGGATTGGAGACCAACCACATTGGAATCCTAAATGAATTCAACAAGGGTCACCATGGCAACGTGTATTTGTTGTGTGTGTGTGTGTGTGCGTTTGAATTGATTTGAGGGGTCCCCATGGGAGAATCACCTTCGAATGTGACCAAGGGGTTATGTGTATTCTTTTATTTAGTTCCTTTGTTTAAATTTAGTATGTGGATTTTAGTCATGTATTTTCCCCTTTATTATTTATTTTATTTGTGTCTAGATTATTGAGTAATCAAGTTATTAAATAAATTAAAATGGGTAGAAACAATGCATTTATTAGAGCTAATGGCTCTTTGATTATGTGTTGTAAGTAATGTGTAAATAATTTTGAGTGTGAAACACTCCACCCTCCTTTTGAAATTCGGATCTGTCCTTAGGGGATGATTTTGGAGGCTTGTGGGACAAGTTAAACTTGTCCCACACCTCTTAAATTGATACACCAACCCTACCTATGAGTTAGGGAGTCAAAACTAGGTCTTATTATGTATTTTGGGAAGACAAGTTGTAAGGTTTTATTACACCTTGTATGAAATTAATTTTGGTCCTTGGGGTATGGACTTGGATTTTGTGTGTTTAAGTAAAATGTCATTCATTCACCCACCCTTTTAATTGTGCTTTGGATTTTGAATTTTACTTGTGAGATGGAGTGGACAATGAGTGATGTGGCATCCTACACGGAGCCACCTCATCCTCCTCCCTCCCCTTTCTATTTATTCAAATTCTTTTGTTGTTTTAGGGGTTACTGGAGGGTGTTACTTCATTTAGTGACTTCATTTTTGGTTTTGAGCTCTTGTAATTTGGAAGAGAGTTAGAGAATTTGTTGAATGCTTGTGGATTTCTAGAGCTTTTGGAATGTTTGGATTGGAAAAATCTTATTATTGAAATTTTGGAGCAAACTCTACCATGGAGAGGTAGGAGATTGGCTCTTTATAATGTTCTCCTTTTATTTATGCATATGTGAATGCTTGAATATTTTGGTATCTTGTTGGCTGGTTGGGTAGATTGCCTAGGTATTGTGTAGGAGAAGACTATGGGGATCTCTTGTGGGGAGGTATAAGATTTTTGGGGAGGTCTAAGTGTTATTGTGGAGGGAGTTTGGGATTGGGTTCCACCTTGGAAGAGAAATAGTTTGCATTTATTTACTTGTTATGGCATGCTATAAGAGTGCGAGGAGTCATAAGAGGATGGGAGGTATAAGGGGTACTTGGGGGAGGCATAAGGGCAAGTAGGGGTTTTGAAATTATATATATATATATATATATTGGTAGGTTTATTTTAAGGTGGACACCCATTTCCCCATTGGGCGGTATAAGAAACTTCCCCCATAGGTCTTTCTCATTTGGCTTGTGCATGATGAAGCCTGAGTATTGGTTGTTGTTCTTCATATGGTTTTAAATTGAAGTATGTATTAGGAGCATGTTCTATTTGTGCAAACTATTTTTGTGTTGTGGAAGCCAATTTTTTGTCATGAGTTCAAATACATTTCTTATTGCTTTGTGGTTGGGGTTCAGGGGCCAATGAGGAGGACTACTTGTCCTCTTCATTGGAATTCTTGGTGAGGTGGAGAGCATTGCGTCTCCTCCTTTTTTTGTTGCGATCAAAATATATATGGTGGATCTTCTTGTTGTTGTTCTGGAGTTAAGGATGAAGACAAATTTTACAGTTTCTCCTTGGGTTCCTTATTGTGAAATTTCCCACTTCTAGTGGATGGCATTGTAACATTATTTTTGGTGCAAAGTTGCTCTGTTTCAGAAATGGAACCTACATTTGAATGTGAGAGATGTATATTTTGTAAGTTGTATTTGATAAATGAAAAAGGAAGTTGTAAAATAAATATTTGAGTTCAATATAAGTTAGTTTAATTACCACAAATGGTATGGTTTTCATTTGAAATATTTGTTTGAAATATATTGTGAAATCTCTATTTGAAATATATTGTGAAAACTCTGTTTTAAAATTAAAAAAAGAAAAGAAATACGTATGAAGAAATAGTACATTCTCTGTTTCATTCAAAATGCATGTTTTGAAAGTAGAACTATATTTTGGGTTTTCACACATGGATTGAAGTAAATTTAAGCATTGTAAAATTGGAATGGAATGAACTTAAATATAGATAAAGTATGATAAAGAAAAGTAGATCAATTCGGGCTTAAGTATGTTTTTCCATTTGGATTCTTTGTAAAGTTTGCAAATAAATATTAGAAAATATACAGAGTATGCTACAACTTGAAAGACAAAATTATACCTTGGAATGAACTAAGGATGAATAAAGCACATCATAAAACAAAAGCATTTCCCTAGTAATTTATTCAGAACTCTAGTAATCGAGCAAGAGGCGTAATGATGCCATTTCACAGAAAAGAAAATAAATTGATATTGAAATCTCAACAATAATAAATTAATCCTTAAAATCCATTAGAAATATTTCTAGTACGTTTCTCCATGCCTTTTTGGGGTGTTGAAGGAGAAAGAATAGCGAATTAGACCAATTCTGGAAGTTGAAAAATTTCAATTCATATTTTTTTTGCGGGAAATATGTTTTCTTAAAATTCACTAATCAAAAGTTGATGAAAATGAATTTTTAAGTTTCCCATGCAAACTAGAGTTCCAGCCCTTTCCAAAAAGTCCTCATTTTTCCAAATCTGAGCTTCCAATCAAAAGTTATGGCCTTTTTAAGTTTTCTACTTTGGTTGGTTTCAAGAAAAAAACTAACTGCCAAAAAAAATGAGGAAATTTTTACAAATTGGATCCACGGGCCTGAAAATTACTTAGGGTACTTTTTTAAAGATTGAAAAAAGTCACAAGTTCCTCTATGGCCCCGCAGCCCTGCATCCTTCGCTTTTGAAAAAAAATATATACTTCCGCGGGTTTGTGGGCCCGCACCTTCAAACTATACCATTTTGAAAAAGGGTGAAAAATCTTAAGTCTCCTTGCCGGCCCGCATTTGGTAAAATTTTCTTTCGGAGGCCCACCTTTGGGAAAAAATTCTTCCCCAGGTCCATCGACCCGTAACTTAAGAAATATGAAGAGTTAGGAGGACTTATTTATATCATTAGAAAAGGGAAGAAATTTCCTATCTAATAAAAATATTTTCTAGAAACCTTAAGTGCATTAAATATGTGAAAAATTAGGTTAAAGTGAAAAGATGAGTCTGAGAGTGGGAAAGTGGGAAATTACCCCTTTTTAACTTACATGAGTAACTCTAGAGCATGGGTTGACCTTTTTGAAGGGTCATGCTAGGGGATAAGAGATTTTTTTTTTTCTAACCCTTGTAAATAGGACCTTGGTTATTGTTTAGACCTAGTAACATTAAATAACTTGGGCATTTAATTGTTTTGGCCCCTTTGACCCTCTAAAATTAATTAAGGAACATTTAAATATAGTGTTAATTTAATTATTTATTAAATTAACACCTAAGATAAATTTAACTATATTGGATTAATTACAGTCATTAATTTTGTGATGTGGATTTAATATTTGTTATAACGGGAAAATTTTATTTATTAATTCTAATTGACTTTGGATCTTTGTAGTGACAATTGTTGCTTAAACCCTGGTAGTGGTCATGCTTTTCAAAAAAAAAGAAAAAATTGTTCCATAATTTTTCTATCTAAACCTAAGTTTTTCTTGGGCCTCGAGTGATCGTTTTGGCAGGCGTTACATATACCCATACATATAATTTTGTGGATAATAGGAAATGTGAAAAAAAGATGTAGTTTTCACGTGAGCATTAAAAATAGTGTCAAAAAAATAACATTAACATATAATATTTTTTTTAAACCTTAAAAATCATGCAAAAAAATTGTTTAGCATAATCCTATTTTAAAATATCTAATGTTTGTAAATGTATGAGAAGAAAATGTGAATTTCCCATGATGTAATTTCAATAATGTGGATATTTCACAATTGTAATTTTTTTTTATGAAATAGTGGAAAAATATTTTATAATCATTAGAAGTTGTTATTTTTGCACAATACAATATCGTGAATGTGAATTTTTAACAAATTTAAATGATATTTTTATGAAATTGTCAAATATTTACAATATATTTTTAATGAACTTAACCATTTAATGTTGATAAATCACAAATTTTCCACAAAATAACATAATTGTGGATAACATTGTGGATAAATGATCCTAGTTCTAGTAGTGACCTTGTATGGGAGTTACCGATCAATGCACTATATTTTAGACTCAATGTAGTTCTCATAGTGCTTTGTGCAAAGGTGATTTTAGACTCAATGTAGTTCTCATAGTGTTTTGTGCAAAGGTGCAGGAAACTAGCACTACACCTATATTTTCCCTTGTCCCTCAACACCAATAGTGGGCTATGATACCTAATCCCAATAGAAACCCTTGTGTGCATATGAAAAATTCATAGTTATGTCCTCCTATGTTGTGTATGCAATATATAGATGTAGTCCTTGGGCTTTTAGCTCAACATGTAGTAGATAGATAGGTGATTGGTAGATAATACATGCTTAGGTAAGGCTTGTATACACACACGCGCACACACACACACACACACACACACACACACACACACACACACACACACAAGTTCTTACTTTGAAATTAGGACCTTGTAGGAAAGGCTGACCCAAATGATATAATATGAAAGATAAAATAGTGACAAATAGGTCCATAAAGAGAGGGAAAGTGAAAATAAAATGGTCCAATTTTGTACAAATTAGTCAATACCATATGTACAATCCTTACCATGTACGTTCTTGGATCACGTTTAGGTAAAAGATATTATTGAAAGGGGACTACTAGAGATCTTTGTAAGGTGACTCAAAATCGAATCAAAGCTACATAATAGTAAGGAATGGGGTTGAATCAAGTCATAAAGAGAAATAAAAATTAATATTGTTGCCACTAAGATCTTTTTGGATATTGTTAAAAACTCATTTATAGAACAACCTAACAAAATCATGATGTAATAATGATTTTGTGGCATGTTGAAATTTTGGTTTCTATAGAATGTATATATTTTTACACTCAAAGAATATTTTCATGTGCATATAGAATGTTAAATTATTCATCTAGAAAATATAATTATTAATTTTCATAAATATATGACTAACAATGTCTCTAATAAGGTCATATTTAATTCCATGGTTAAAAATTAAACTCCTTGCATATTTAACACTTTTGTGTGGTGATGTTTATTAATCCATGCACATTCGCTCGAACTGTATCAAAATTTTATCTCACAATGTTTCCAAATTTTTCATGAGATTGGAAATTAAAATAAAATAGCAAAAAAATTAAAAATGAGTAAATATTTAAAAAGTAAATATTAGAAAAAAATACAAAATTAAAAAACCAAAAAAAGGAAAAAAATAAAATAAAAATAAAACAACAAAAAATTTAAAACTGAGTATTTCAAACAAAAAAAAACAAAATTAAAAAACTTAACAAGAATAAGAAAAATGAAATAAATCAAAATAAAGCAGAAAAAAATTAAAAATGATTAAATATTTAAAAAGCAAATAAATATTAACGAAAAGAAAATACAAGTTAAAATAGCGAAAGGAAAATTTAAAATAATGAAAATTAATATCGGACAAAAAGGTTATTACAATTTTAAAAATTAATAAAATATTTAAAAAGTAAAAAAAGCAAAAACAAACGAAAAATTGAAAGTTAATTAATTACAATTTTAATAAGTATGAAAATTAATAATTTTTTTTTTATGAAATTATGAAAAATGAAAAAGAAAAGTATAATAAAATAGTAACAAAAACTAACCTATAAATAAAAAAAATTAGAATTATAACGAAGAAATAAAATTGAAGGTAGATAATAAAGATTTTAAGAATCTGTGAAAAAAAAGGTAAAATAGGTGGCGCAATTTACTAAATGAAAAAAGGAAAAAAAACTAGGTAAAATATTAAAAAATAAAAAAAATAAAAATAAAATATTAAATATTTAATATATATAAAAATTAAAAATTAAAATTATTTCACTTTATAAAAATCTAAATTGAAATTAAAATTATAAAATAAGAAAAATGAAATATTAATAAAAATTTAATAAAAAAATCAGATGATTAATAAATTAAAAAAATTAAAATAGTAATAAAAAAATTCATAAATATTAAAATCATTAATCTAACTTTTATGATGATGATTAATATTAAAAGTAATAATGATTTTAATATTAATTCAAAATTTTATATTAATAAAGAATAGATAAATCAGATAAATTAATAAATAAAAGAAATGAAAATCAATAAAAAGAAGATGATAAAATTTCGTAAATTTATAAAAGTTAAAAAAATTCATGAAAATCATTAAAATTATATAAAAACCTAATGGAATATTAAAAGGAATAATAATTTTAATATTAATTCATTTAAAAATTAACATACACATAAAAGTCAAATTAAAATTGATAAAAGAAGATTATTTTTTTTTGAGCTAAATTTAAATACAAAAAAATAAAAATTAGTCAATTCATTAATTCAAAATTATAAAAGATCTAAAAATAAAAGTATCAAATATTTAAGAAAAAATAATCGTATAAAAGAAGATAGCAAAAATTAGAGGAAAATAATACATAAATATATGCAATCCCTAAATTAATATATTGATAAAATTAGGAAAATCAAAATAAATCTAAAATTATATAAGATTAAAAATAATGAATATTGGTTCTAAAAGTAATTTTTGATTTGATTTAAACTATAATTATTATAAAAAAAATAGTAGTAAAAATAAGATAAAATTGTAATACATTTAAAGATTCTATAATATCTAAAATTAAATGATAGTAATAGAACTAGCAATCAAATTAAGTAACAATGCAATGTGCAATGTCAAATGGTGTAAGTTATATGTTTTAGCTAGGGAATATGTTATTACATTTGAAAGTTGATGTCTAATAATATAGTAGATTCATTTTTTGATTTAGAAACTATAAATAAACACACTTCATTTAAATTAGTGCAAACATAAGGTTAAACCTTTGAATAAATAAAAAGTTATAATCAATTTACAAAGTTCTTTGGATGCAAACAATTAAATGATATTAAACTGCAATCTTACATCACAATGCATTGTGAACGTCTAAACGGTTAGGTAGAGGGATTGTATGCATCATAACTTGTTAGAAGATATTAAAAAGGGGTGTGATTCATTTTTGGTTTGTAGAAATATAGATAGAACCTGACTTCAATTTTAAATAGTGCAAACATCTTGGTCATGAACCTTTGAAACAGTATTCAATTGGGTAAAAGTGATATCAATTATATGAACCTACAAAATGTTATTTAACCAATTCATACATCTCTTCATTATCAAACATTTGAAAACTATAAATTTGTATGCAAATACAATCTTCAAATCTTAAAATGAAGTGCATAGTATTTTTGGTTTACTAAAGAAGCGAGCAATATAAAAAAGGAAAATTTGAACATGAAGGCTTCACGTGCATGATAAAGATTATTATTAATGAGTGTAGTTCTTCGGTAGATGAACCATTTTTATTATTTTAAACATGTATCATCTCTTACAAGATTGAGCATAAAATTATTTCCTCACTAGGCTCTTGGGACGAAGTTCGTACATATATTTCAGGGATTTCAGTTATCTTGCATCATGGTGTAGTATTTTGGACTATTTTTTTGAAATCATAATATTTACATGAACTTCCGATGCAGGTGTGTAGATTTTATTCAATTTCAGTGGTAGTTCTTTAGAGTCCATATTTATTTATTTTAAACATGACCATTGCATTAGATACCGTTATGTAGTGAATACATTTATAGTTGACGTGGTACAGTATTCATTTCAGGGAAATTGTATAATCATGTATGACAACATGCAAATGCATGAAGATACATGTCTTTGAAAACGAGTATATGTATTGTACACTCGATAGGTATTTGTTCAATGATATGGTAGCACTTGCAGTTGTGGAACTAAGATGATGAACATTTCATTGTAAGATTGATTACATTTTGATATTTTGTTACAGCGACATGTCACATTTACAGAAAGTTTTGAGTAAATCATGTATGACAAGGTGCATCAAATGCAGAGGATCTCTGTACACTCTAACGAGACATGTTGTTTGGGATAGTATCTTATATCATGAATTTTAGCCTTTTGTGGGAAATTTTAAGTGTTGGTACATGCTAATCTATGATTACATTTCAAACCAACTTGTTAGGTGAAAACAGATTATTACAAGTGAGGGAACTTGGATACAGCTATGAATGTTAGAGTTAAGATTTAGTGGAGGTTTATCCAAATGTCAGAATGCATTTATTAATGCATGGTAAGTGAGGGATAGTAGTCTACTTTTTTCATCACTGCCATTGTTAAATCGGCAAGTGTTGTTACGATGTCGCCAATCTTTGAAAAAACTAGGGGTTATCAATATGCAAAATGCAGGTATGAATATGCAACATGGGTCCACTTATCTATCAAGTTTGACTAGAACTCATGGATAAAGCTATTGATGTCAGATTTACATCTTCTATAGGTTCAATGTCGTGTGATTTCTCCTGTGCACCATGTCACGAGTCTGTGTCAACCCATATATGTGGATGTTAATAAGCATGAGTGCCATTTTAATTGTTTGTAATCGTGTGTGTTCCAACTCATATATATTATGGGAATATCCTAATGGTTTGAAGGTATCCCAAGTATGGCACTACATCTAAAATTTGACGTCCAAATACAATCCCAACTATACTGATGTTGCATTTCATGTATTTCCTCTTAGACAGTTGAATCTGGGTTTTTCCTGTAGCATCAACGAGGCCTGTGTCAGGTTTCGTTTAGCCACCCTGTAATTTAGCTTTGACGTTCTTCCTTGCTAATGGGAACTGTGCTGTTCACTTGATCATCATTTTGAAAACTAAATCCTATTGAAACATCGATATTGGAAGCTACATAAATGAGTCAAAATCTTGTCGTCCTCTACAGTCCTGACTATCAGTAATGTTACCTATTAAGGTGTCTACACATTCCATTCGTGAATAGCCTCTATCAATGAAGCTCGTTGTTCATTTGGTAGCCACCACTTTGAGCTTGAAACAGCTCTCCTCGGGCAGCTGCTTATATTGCATTTTGAAAATTAATGAATTAAGGAAAGTAAATGATGCACTTCAAATATTTAAGATCTATTAAGACTCTCAATAAGAGTACCTGCATGCAAGTGTGTATAGTATATTCAGAAGAGATACTTGACCATAGCGACCAGGTCATGAATTGTTAGATAGGTTCCAATTAACTGAGATAGAAATCAATGACCACTAGGAGTTGTTATACATTATAATCTAATATTCGATGCATATTACTATCAAATATAAGTATTAATGGCATCAAGTTCAGTGACAGAAAATACTTGACCAAGCGACAGGGCATTTGTTATAGCTGAAATCAATGAAAGTTATTCAATTTGATGCATTTAAGGCCTTAAGCAAGATAAAACTGGACAAAATATGAGGAACTATCATGCTTTAAATATGTCATTTTTCATGGTCATGCTACATGACAATATCCTAGTTTTCTTCAATCTCTTTCAATCTTCCATGTAAATATGGTAGATAGGATTTTTCCTTCAATCGGATCTCATAAGTATGAGGAAGAGTATACAGTATATTGATGATTAGATATTTTTCATTTGTCACTATGTGCACATTTATTTGTTCCTTCCTATTAGTTTAATTTATCTGTATTTAGTGTAAATGTCAGATCTAATAAGGAAGAAGGGTCTGAGTCAGAGTTTTAATATCCTTATTTTCTAAGCCTGGTTGTAGACATTTTTTCCCTTAGAAATGTGTGGGTTAAGTCTATTTGTGTGTTGCTATTTAGGAGTTAGTCTTACAGTCTGATACAAGTACCCAGTCCCCAGGCAGATATTTATCATACATCATATATACCCAAAGTATATATATATATAATCCCATTACCCAGTATATCATTCGTCATATCTACCCAAAGTGGATGTGATGATCATTTCACCAACAAGGATTTGTGAAATCTAAGAGAACTCCTTGTTCCCCTGCATACATGGAGTTCCTCTACCATTATTATCTAGGCTCCATACATTTATATAATCACAACTCCCTTCTCACCAATGCATCTTATTGTGTGTAGTCTCTCTCAGTTTGGCTAACACTCCCCATATAGTTTGGATCCCTTCCCTTACTATACACACCATCCTGGAAAAATAAGGATTAATATTAGAAACAAACTAAACAAGGGAAAATGCTGGCGAACTGTTTGACAAAATGAGGAAAAAGTAATGAGGGACCAAGGATCTATGTAGAAGGCTCGAGGTGTAACGACCCAAAAATTTCACAAACACGAACACAATAAAAGGCAGGATTTTTTTTTTGACTTGCTTGACACATAATATGACGCAACATGTCGTCACCAAGGATACAACTAACTCTGTGAACAACTCGATACAAGGATGGCCATAAAAGCAACACGGAAACATTCACACCTATCAAGGACAACATATATATATATATTTTTTGACAAAACAACATAGAAGCCCAACCACATGACACTCTCACAGCTAGGGCAAGCCACAGTAAGAAATGATTGGAGGTTATTTATTTTGACTAAGACACCCTTTAACTCATGACTTAAGTTTTCAGAAGGATTCAATATATGATTCGCACAAATTCATCTTACCAACTGAGTTATGTTCTTATACTACTGTAGAGTAGTTCGCTTAAAGTCTTCTCCTTTATAACCATTATTTTTTTTTATATATTTATTTGATAAAGATGGTAATTTAATTCCATAAGGCCATCTATTCACACTCACGTTACTAGAACTCGTTCATGCCCTTATGACAACATCGGTTCACGTTCAACAAACTTAAGAGAAAATTTGACCTTGCTTAAGGTACCCATGGATAAAGTTAAAGGAAGAAGGTCAAATGAGTTCACCCTTAAGACGTCATTGTTCTTACTAAGGTTTAATTGAAGCTTGAGGTTTTATACGTAGTTAAATAGCGCTCTTACTTAGGCTTCACCGAAAGAGCTTATCAAGAGGAAGCTACTTACTTTTAAAAAGGCTGAGAGATAAATTGAATGGTTTCTAAGTTTTCTTCTCTTACTTGTTAAATCTTATTAGAAACTAACCATAGTTTTCCTTTAAGCTTGTCTTTAGCGTTCACCAAAAGAGTAGTGTTTACTAGTTCAGATAGGGATAACACGTTATATAAAATCACTTTGCAAGGATGGTCTCACTCTTGATTACTTAAGGTATTGTTTGTTTACAAGGGGATCTAAACCACAACATATTTCTTTGAATAAAACTTTTAGGTAACTTCTGTAAGGAAAAGCCACCCCATTAAAGCTTACATATAACCCATCAATACAAAGTCTTAGAAAGATTTACATTAACACTTAATTCTCAAGATCAAAGTTTTACAATGCTTATGCCAGTGAAGAGATTGAATATTATTTCTCACTAAGAAGAGTTACCAGTCAAAATACAAAAAAGGACAAAACTACTACTTCACGTAATTCTCCGAACAATTCCAGGCAAGAGGTCATATAAACTCTCTTTACAAGCAACGTTACACAATTTACAACACATTGGACATTTTTACAAGGAACTTCATAAATTGTACAGATGAACCTTTAACACTCTTTTCCTCTAGTCTACTCGCATAATCCATCTGCACAAATTTTAACTAGAGTCAGTTCGCTAGAACTGAGCATGTTAAGACTACCCATTGCAACAGTAAGCTAACATTTTATAATATCATGAAAGTAAAATTCTAAACTCAAGAATGGATCAAATCACAAACCACTAATCAATATGTTTCACAAGATGAAGAGATTTATACCAGCCAACAAGGAGGAATCCCAATATTCAAGTGAGAGAGATATTCCAAAGACAAACAAGGTGAGACCTTATTGGTGAAGAAAACAAGGTTGAGAGTATTGAGATTTCAGTCATGTAATCCTATGGATTACGTGATTGAAATATAACACCCAAACATCATTCTATTATTATTAACCAAAAGGATAAAGATCAGTCAGATGACTTAACATATTCAAAATCTCTTGGTAACAAGACTGCATTGACACACATCCTTGTTTTAGGAAGAATATAGGCCCCAACCATATATGAACACAAATCAGTCAAAGATTAAAGTTAACTTCACTCGCTGAATAAACCAACATACATATAATACTCACAACATTATAACTGAATCTGAAGATTCAATATACCAAGTAATTCTCACCAAACCTAATTATTTTTCTTCAAGAAGTTAAATAAATTAGATTCTATCCAACTAAATTACATTCAACAACTATAGTTGGATTACACAAGCAGGAATCAAGAAGAAGTCTTTTCACCAAAGGTTTTTATTATCTTACATCACATAATCAGTAATAAACCCGTAATCCACCACTCGTATGATCATTGTAAGAGTTAAGGACTTAGCTCACTAAAATATACATAACTGAGTCGATTCCTACCTTTTCCATTTTCATACAAGTCTAACCCAATTCGAAGAAAGGTAACCATTCTATTTTCATACATGCCTCAGTCAACACTTACTCAAAAAGTCCTTACCTGAATTATTGAAGGTTTGCTACGCTACAAAATGGATTTAATAGAAACCCATTTCATTCGATACTTGAATTTAAACAAGCAAGGGATAGTCTGTTGAAAATATAAGTGAATCGACACAAGATCCTCTACCGTGACCCAACTCGAGTCACCAATCACAAGGTTAACAGTCAGCGAAGGAGGAATACAAAGCAAAATACTCTTCCTACGAACTATGTCTTCTCTTCTGTCTCTAAAACAACATATGAATAGTTTGGGCATACCCATCTATTTCACGACAGTCTACTCGACCTATCCTCATAGTAAAGAAAACGTCTGCTACTATAGATTTCGATTGAACTCTTTTACATATGAATAGTTTGGGCATACCCATCTATTTCACGACAGTCTACTCGACCTATCCTCATAGTCACTCCAAAGAAAACGTCTGCTACTATAGAGTTCGATTGAACTCTTTTATCTTATGATACAGTGACTCACGTCACAGGATCTGTATTGAGCAGTCAATATTTCACTCACGTAGGCCTATAAGAAAACATCATACTCACTATGCGATGTCTACACACCGATTCAGCCCAAGAAAAGCTTTTACCAAGACAAAAACAAACAATTAGCCTAAAACTGGCCATGAGTCGACAAATCTACAAATATCCACTAATGTTATTCATGGCTCAAGTTTATATCTGCTACTGCTGGTTTAGAAATCGAACTCAACGGCCATTGTTCACTATCGTCTCTAAATGTCACTCGAATTTTAAGAATTAAGCAGGAAAGCACCCCGGTTAAAGATCTAACACCCACGGTATAAACTTCAACCATTATTTTGCTATCACATAGCAGTTACTCTTTTATTTCGAAAAGAAAAAAATGAGGCAGAAAAGAAATGTATACATGCTATCACAGTTGCTATCAGGGTATGAAAAACAAACAACTCCCAACAGTCCTTCCTTTCCTTCAATCTGGGTCGATTCACAAGGAAAAGCAGAAGCCCATTCTAAATGCCATAACAGATAAAAAAACAAAAAGAAGGACATTCAATTCATGACATAATAAAAGGGTAGCAGAAGATTGCAAGGGCAGGTTTAACATCCCTGGTTTAAAACGCCATCTCCATATGCATATGATTGTTTCAATGCCACTGCTTGCCCTTAACCCAAAGTGCTCTGCGAGCTCGATCTAGCGTCACATTCACGCGGTGAAAAATAGCTACAACCCAACTCTTAAAAAAAACAGAAACAATTGTCCATTTTGGAACATAAACCTCGCCTTCCATATTCCATTCAGGAGTTTGAAATGCCTGCAAACTTATCAAGTAATGATTCATGGGACATTGCAGCAAAACTATGCTCATCCATTAACAGGGGGATTATTTTTTTTTTTACAGTGATCTTTGTAATCTGCACATACGAAGGGATTGTAGAGGCGAGGATGCTTCTCATCCAAAAACTCCGCAGGCGCATCTATGACGGTCTGGCCTGAGAAGAAATAAATATATGGCACCTATACACGGGAAGTACCATCACATATCAACCTGTGTGTAACGTTGTGAATCCTCCCATTACTCCACGCATTAAACGAATCACCAGTTAATACAACAAAGGAATTACGCACATGATTCACATCTACCCACTTCCCCGCCTTGCTTTTAACCTTAAGCCCGCCATTGTTATCTTGGTATATTACCATTATACAATTTGCATCAGTATGGACTAGAGTACCTCCTTTTTGGTGTGGTGGCGAGTTATAGTAGTTCATGCGAAGGACCCCCACAAACTCACTGGAAGAATAATGGTGGCCAACCCCAAAGCTGCTCAGAATTTCTCTGATAATGCTTATTATAAGCTCGTCGATCCCGCGTGTATAAGCCTCGACAATTTACAGATTTTGGGATTTCCTTGAGGCCACATGTGATCTGAAAACTTCTGAATTGCTTCGGGATCTAGGCCTTCTGGCACACCGATAGTCTCAAAAAAGGGTAGTGCCGGCATGTCGGCGAGATAACTGAGGTTCCATCCCGTAAAATCCTTTTTTTTGTTTGGTCTCTTTGGGAAGTGCAAACGTATCTCATGCAACCGAATCCATTTTATCAATAATCTGCTTGTCAATGCCATGGTTTACAACCAGAAAACATCCCCATTCTTCACAAGCCTTTTTCACTTCCAAGTTCTGATGATCGAGGTCACAATTGAGCAGAGAAAGAAAATCGATGACAGGCACTTGTTCACACTCGTAGTCGGCACAGGTAATCTGAGAAGGCATGGTTTGAGAATTATGATGAAAGAGGCTTCTCTACCCTGTAGCTGCTGCATATAGCCAATTACTTCCTCATGGCACTTTCCTAGGAGAATTTCAGTCCTACGCTCCACGTTTGGTATAGGCACAGGCTAGGAGTGTACTGGTCTAGAATTGAGTGGTTTTGGAAAATTGTTTATTGCATTTGGTGAGACTGTGACAGCTATTGAGGGCGCCTCCTGCCAAACTAACCCAACTCTCACCCACATGCCTGCAAACTCCACTCTGCCTTCAATTCTCTTTGAAAAGTTTTCCCATTCTTTCATTTGGTCAAGCACTTGATTACATTCACCAACCTCTGCACCTTGCCAAGAAATCACGTGCCTTCCCATTCCCTTCACTCCATTTCCATTTTTTTTAAAATTTATTTATTTCAAAAAATTTTTACTTTCATTATTATTATTATTCTATTTTTATTTATTTTATTCTAAAACTCATTCTATTTATATCGTTATTCTATTTTATTTTTATTTTTCTGGATCTCAGGTATGCCCCAACGGTAAAAGGAAAGGGGTACCACAATAAGCTAATGGTTACACGAGCCTTAATATTGCTTGTGTAGTCTTGAAGCCTAAAACGCCCAGTCAAGCTAACTAGCCATGCGTCGGCTTGTGACCATGTTGTATCTCCTGAATAAGTGGGTGGGTTAAGTGATTAATAGAAATATTTACGCGAACGCCACTCCCAAACCGTGGCGCCACCATATAACCTACTCTTCCTCATTTACGCAATGAGGATCGATTAGCGGGAGTGACAAACAAATCAAAAGGATAGTTTAACGATAACAGAGGATGATATCGATAACAATCGATATAAAGAAGATAATAATAAAATACAATTGTTGATTGATAATACAATCATAATGTCATTATTATTATTATTATCATTATTATCATTTTACAGCTTGTAAAATAATTATCAATTATAGTTATAATGGTCACCAATCGAGATCGACGAAGGCACAACGACACACCATGCTTAACACTCGATCGCCACAGGAAGAACAGGTGTAACGTAAGACAGTTTATGGACCCATATAGATAATAAAAGTTACTCTGGTTTCCTTCCATTATCACATGGGACATTAGTACTCAAATGGACATTCACGTGGGACTTAAATGGTATTCCGCAAATATTTAATTTTCCCCTTTGAATAGATTTAACATGTATTGCTATATATTTTATTTGGTAAGTTTATTTTGGAATGAAGGAAAGTTCTATTTCGAATTTGATCTAAAATAATAAATGTGAAATATTTGAAAACTGTGGTGGAATTGGATATTTCTATATAATTATAAATTATGTATTGTGTACATAATGGTTGTGAGTTTTATATATTGCAAAATGATTAGTTACTTTACATTATTATTATATAAAAATTAGATAATTACTTAATAATACTATGTCAAAAATTATGTGACATTATGATAACTATCAGATATTATATTATCAAGAGGTAATATATGCTAGTAATATTTACATAGATATTTATCTCTTCATATGAGTTATTATCTTTTGCTTTTTGTTGCGAACATTTGCATTGTTTGTCGATTCTTTTAATTTTATTTGTAGAATCGTCAAATTTTTTTATGTTGGTAAATGTGGCATATTTATATTTGATAGATGAACATTTAAAAAAATTTAGACCATTATATTTTTTTTTCTCACATCTCTCTCAAATTTTTGACATGCATAATAAAAAATCAATTTTATTTGTTTTTAAATGGGAACAACCTTGTTTTTATCTCTAGCACCATCATAGCTAATATATGTATATGACTATTTTTATGGTTCTAGGGGTTGGACAGGGTTGGGATAAATTTTTCTCGTTATTTTTTTAAAAAAATCATACAAATAAATTAAGAAAATGATAAAAGAAATAATAGTAAAACCGAGTTAATATTCTTATAGATAATTGAGAAGAAGACTAAAAATTAAAGACCAATAACAAGTGATCTATGTTTGATATAACATATTGTTTTAATAAATATGAATTGAGATGACCTTTCAAAAGATTTTCCATCACCTCAAATTGTTCTTATTGCATAAATTGTAGCAGTGACAATTATTACATTTTTAAAAATTATTTTGTTGTAAAATATTAATTTATTAAAAAATTCTAGTAATTTCTTAACACTTTATGATCTATACAATATTTTGATGGAATCACATTATACTTATTTTTGATATGATGAATGATGTATTTTATAGGATGATTAATACAAAAAATCAATTGAATATTAAGACTTTCTCGAATTTTAAGTTAAATATGTTTTTAAAATGGTTTTATCTTTCTTTTTTGTTTAATTGTATTATGTATTAAAATTGTCTTTTTAATAAAAGAATGTTATCGTTCATATTTAATATGATGAGTAAAGTAATTATGTACATCTCGTTTTGTATATTGTTAACATAAATTGAATGTGATAAAAAAATGTTATTATAAAAGAAACAAAATATGTGACACAAATTATGAATAAGTTCTTACATTTCCTTTGTAATATAATAGGGTAATGAGACACCTATAATTTCATATATTGTTACATATAAACTGAATGTGAGAAATAATGTATTATTGTAAAAGAAAAATAAGATAATCAAACACATTTCATTTAATAAATTGTGAAGAGACACAAACTCTAAAAATACAATAGTCTTAAATTGATAAGTAAGATAATCAAACATATTTTATTCCGTATATTGCTAACAGATACAAACTATATAAATACAATGTTCTTAAATTGAATGGGAAAACGCATTCTTGAAAAAGCTAAAGAATAGGAATAAAAATAAACAGGACATCCCGTGAATAAAGTTAAAAGATGGTGCCAACGTAAAAAGAATGATGAATCTGCACGCGCACGAATCTTTTTATGTTGAAAATGGGTGGAGAGGGTAGTATCTCGTGCAAATTTGTTAGTTCCTTGTCTATGACATATGTTGTACATTTCTGCTTTCATATTCATATGATATGATATGATATGATATTCACTCATAACCTAACTGATATGATATGGGACTTGACGTCAAAATCTAAAGAATATATATGATGAAGTGTCATGGATTCATCAGGTACGAAGGGAAATGTTTGTTTGGAGTATGTACTTGTACTTTATAAATTATAAAACATAAATATATTATTGATGAAAATAAAGATGTGGTAAGAAAGTATACCTAAAATAAATGCTAGCTACATATTAAATCAAGTAATAGGTTTGGAAAAAAGGCCTACAAAGTATAAAAGATCACTGAAAAATTACAAGTAGCAATTGTATCATAAGTGTGTAATGGAAATGTTCATAGGTGGGTCTGATGAGGGATGTGTGTTCAATAAATGACAGCGATTAGAATCGTCGATACAATCAGAAGTAATAATGCAAGTAATGATATTTGAAATGCTATTCATTTAACAATAAGCTATGGGTTTCAAATTCCAGTCCTTCAGAAGCAACCACCAAAATAACATCAATGTACGTTGTTCGAATTTTTGTACATATTGTGTTGATATTGTCTTATTATAATGTGTATATTGAATATTTTACTCACTATACCAGCATTGTCTTGCTATAACTAGTGTGTATATTGCCTGCAAAATGTCATTGAATATTGTGCTGCAACATCAAATATGGAAAAGATATGATAGAAAAATCATTCGAATATTTGGACAATAAGTTTGTGAGTATTGCATATTGTAATGATGATTTCTTAGATCTAGATTCTTATTTAATTAGCACCCAATGGCCTTTTTGGAGCTATTTGTTCAAAGAAAAAATAATACATGTTTGCTCGTACACCTCATAAATCAATGTTAATTCAATTGACGAGAATTATATACAATTTATAGATGTTTAGGAAGTGGCAAGCTATAATTCGTATTTAGGATGCAACAATTCGATTCCTTCCACATAGTACTAATTTACCTAAATACAAGGGAACATGCCCTATACATCTTTTAATTGTGTGTGCTCAGGCAATTGTAGATGGTGCTCACGATCTCGTTGACATTATTTTTTGAAAGTTAAGAGATTTGGCTTCTCCAACAAGTTCAACCATGGAGGGGATGACTTACTATATCTCTAAATACCTACACCACTACCATCGCTATTACAGTCATATGTAAATAATCTACAAAAGTATTAATATTTCAATTATTTGGCAGTTTTAAATTTACTAAATTAAGTTTACCATTCATCTAGAACCTCACATTCATACATGATAGGAAACTTTTGCACAACTATGCTCACGATTCATCTAGAAACTCAATTATCATTTATTGAGGTGAAGGCCATGGAATATTAGGAATCAAGACTAATACTCGCTTGAGTCTTTACAAAATTAAGTGCTAGCATGAACAAGGTTTTCAAACTCAATAAAATGATCCCCCGCTTCAGTATTTTATCCAAAATGGAATTGTGCTCTTTCATGCAAGGATAGCTTATTGGGGTCACTAAATAGGATTCTAACATGACTGAGCCCAAAGATGGGAAAAAATCAATGCGAACATCTTCAATAGTCGTCCCTAGGTGGTAAGAAAGAATTGTTTTTATAAAGAAACGGGATAGGAGTATATTATTCTAAATATCATTTTCATTTATGATTGGGTTAAACCTATTAGATATTTGATTCTTTAAATAAATTTTATTAATAGTTTTGTTCAAGGTATAATAATATTCTCTTGATTCTTTACACAATTAAGTGTTATGTTAAAAAAATTTACGAAAAAAGCAAGTTTTCTGTGACTTATTTTAATAGAAGATATTTAACATGAAATTAATTAGATTTTAATAATATTCTTGCTCAAGATATAGTAATTGAAATTAAAGTGAGGTGGAAGATGACATAATTATTTAACACGATGTAATTCATGTCATAGAGCTAAAGAATAACATTTGAGAAAATATACTGGTAATACTTCATGGTTTTCCCTAAAAACAAAAATCCAAACAAACTTGCAATTTCATATTACATGTGTCTGTTAGATTTATTGATGGCCTAGTTTTTTGAGGTGGTTGTAAATTTCATTTTTTTCTAACTTATTCTATGATTTCTCACATATATACAAACAAGTTATATATTTGTGAATATTTTGTATATATTTATCAACGACTCTTCAAAAAATTATACAATTTTGTAAATTTCAACCTATCATTGTCCATGACCACCTAAATTTTTACCGGTATTATACTGTTAAAATGACAAAAAACAACCCACATCTTGTTAAAATTTTATAGATTATAATGAAATTATCTTGGTATAATTGGTGTGTTTATTGCCTATAAAATTTCATTGAATATTGGGTTGCAACATGTAACACCTGCATTGTTTTCTCAACAACAACTCACGAGAAACCCAATAATGAGACAATTAAAATTATGGAATAATTTTTTTTTTGAAAGGTTCCAAGGCCTTAGCTTGTATTTTTAAAAAATGCAGATTGCCAAAAAATTTAAACTATTAGTTGGCAATGGAAAACAATTATCGATTAATTAAGACTGCCTCAATTTTCAAAATTAATATTACGTTTTTATTTCTTTCACTAACAAGGCTCCTAAAATTTTATTTAAATAATCTTCATTACCTTTTCAAATCATAACTCCATTAATCCCTTTTAAATTAATCTTATTTAAGGTACAGAAAACAATTTTATCATTATATTCATACTAGGATAGTATTCTTGCATTGTTAAATACATGCACATTGTATAATAAATTTATTATTCTATAAGGCGCAAGGTGCATGTAACTAAGTCTAAACCCCATTAGGCCCCATTTAACATTACATACACACCCATCTTTTATTTATTTCATTCCCACCTAAATACCCCATCACTTAAGTGATGTAGGGTGCATCCTCCACCATAAGATCAAATCTTTCCTAAGCCCTTAGATTTATGTTTGGCAGTAAGTAAACCTTAAGATATCCTTATGGATTGCTCATATATTCATTTTCTTCAACCCATTCTCTCATTTTCTATTGTTTTGTTTTGCCGGTTAAGGAAAGAGGAGAAGAAAATGAAGCCTTGGAGGTTTTTAAAGAGGATTCGAAGATCTCCTGATGGATATTTTTCAAGATGAGGGCATTTGGGTTCGATCCCATCTCCTTAGTGGGTTTATATGAAATCCCTCTTAATCCATTTGTATTTTCTCAATTTTTCTTTTTTTGCAAATCTAAATGTATGGGTATAGTGGGTATTTACCCATTTCAGTCTTGCTTATTGTAAAACCCAAATATATGGTTGCGAGCTATAGAATATATACACGTTGTATATATATATACATCATTTGGATTACAGCATATGCATATATATATATGTAAAAGCATATTTGCACATATACACACTTTCTCGCTTTTTTATCATTTTACGCACGCACATTTCGCACACACACACATACACACACACACATACACATGCACACACACATATATATATATATATATATATATATTTGGAGCTGCCTCTAAAACAAATGCAGGCCGAAAGTAATGGCCATGGAAATGTGGATTAATACAGGCCACATTTTATTTTACTCACATGGCCGCATACATAACAGTCATGGTTTTATTTAATTTTTTTGAGGAAGGGGTTAGTGTTGGGGGCACCGCCGTACCCAACCCACTGTGATCCTCTAAATAATACATGGGTTTGGTGTACACTCGGTAAACCGCGCCCCTCCCTTTTAACAATTAAGCCTACCACATTCCTTCAACCCACTATGGCAATTAAGCCAAATAACTTTTTTCTTTTAAAACAAATGCACTAGCCAAACCCTGTGTACCATGATTTTCCTATGTAGCTAATGAGCTTTTATTGGTCAAAAAAGCCATTAATATGGAGCCGAGTTATAATATTAATGTGGGTGGGGCGCCGCCGTATTTTCATTTTTACAATATTTAATGACATATTTAATTTCTAAACATGAGATTTTGTGTTTATAATACTTGATAATATTCGCACCCCTCCCTTAACAAAATTGACACATGTCTATATCTATATCTATAGCTAGATATAAGCCATATTAACTCTTCATTAAAACAATATTAACTTGTTAATATATATTAATAATACTATGATTCATATTAATGCCTTTTCTTTATTCATTATATTAATATAACCAAATACTTTATTATATATATATATATATATATAGATCAATGATATATATAGTATATATATATATATGTATATCATATACATCTATATATATATATACATATATATGTATGTATTTACTAAACAAGTTTCCCATTGAAAATTTGGAGATTTCAAAAAGATGTTAGAAAATTAACCATTGCAATTTGTAAAATTGTCATGAATATTTATTTAATATACATCAAAGAAATTATAGATAGTGCACAAATTGGTGTATTTATTAAAAATTTAACAACTTATCACTTTTGAGTTTCATTTATATAACCATTTCAAGAGTAGAATTAGTTAAGTTTCATTCGTTTACTTTAATCAAATCCTATTGCCACGAGATAGAGGTTTTATTAATAAATCAATCATACCGAATCCTTGTACACTTCTAGTTTGGTTAAGGTGAAAACAATCACTATTAAATGAAATTTATTTCAGAATCTAGAGTACAAGGGCTGGCCATAATTACATGATTCAATGTTTATTTCCCATCCAAGAGAACCAATCTATAAACAATGCACTCCTAAACACAATTTTAGATTTGAAAGCATTAGATTTCCATTCACAAGATCTTTGCAAGGCTCATATTCACATGAAGAAATGTAGATTAAAATAATTCATTTCCAAGGATGTATGAGATTACATTCAATAAACTATTGATACAATTTACAAGTAGTAGGATCATAATAGTACAAGATGCAACTCTACAAGCATTTCTCCAACAAGAGCACCTTCTCCATTTAGCACACCATCTTCATCAAGCCAAGCACTCAACAAAAATGGGGGAGTAGGCAACACTCTCCACCCAACCAAAATATCCAATGAGGGAGAGAAGCCTTCTTTCTCATTTGCCCCTGAGCCCTAACAAGGAAGCAATGAGGGCTATTTAGGCAACCAAGGCAACTCAAAAATGGCTTTCACATACACATTGAATCAAGTCATTCAATAAATAACAGCAATAACAATTTTACATTAATTCCACACATTTCAAAACTCAAAGGCTTCATACTAAAGCCATAGAGGAGAAAGAAACATGGGGGTTATTCTATTATGCCTCCCAGGGGCTTAGGTGTCCAACTATAAGCCTCCAAAAAAACTCCATCACAATACACAACAACACTCTTATGCCTCCCTCCAAGAAGAAACACCACTCTTATGACTCCCTCAAGAAATCAACACACTCATATGCCTCCCTCACTCTTTATGTCTCCCTCAAGATATTAAAGATAAACAAAATTCATATTTATCAACAAGGTGGACATCCCAACCCAACTCCCTCCTAAAAATACCCATTACATTTTTCTTATGCCTCCCTGAAGTCTTGCCCCCATATCCATTTGTCCCACAACCTAAGAATCAAATCTATTTCCAACAAGCATAACCAATGTAATGATCAACATCTACACATAAGAGCACCCCAAAATAACAAAGTAAAAAAAACAGTGGCTATCTACTTCACAAATGAAGATTATCAATACACAAAAACCTCCAAGCCTTCCAAAATCCTAAGCAACCAACATCCACTCCAAGATCCATTCTCAAGCAAGCTCTCCAAAATTACAAGCATTCCAAAAATAATGAGCAAGTAACCCCCAGAACAACAACTAAACATGCGTATAAAGGAAAAGGGAAGAGGAGGGTGAGTTGGTTCCATGTAGGATGCCACATCACTCATCCTAAACTCAACATCACAAGTCAAACATCATACCCCAAAGCATAATTAATAAGTGGTTGACTGAAATGAAAATCTACTTACACACACAATCAAAACCCACACCCCCTAAAGACCGACTAAAATAAATACATGTAAGAATAGTGCAATAAAAATTTCACCTTTTGTCTTCCCAAGACACATAATGGGGTCTATTCTTGACCACACAATCCATAGGTAGGGTTGGCACAACAATTTAAGAGGTGTGGGACAAGTGTAACTTGTCCCCCAAGCCTTCAAAATTGGCCCCTAAGGCCAAATTCTAATTTCCATGAAGGGGTAGAGTGTACAACACTCAAGATCCCAAGCACTCAACTTAAAACACAAAATCCAAGATCCATCTAGTCTAATAAATGAAAACTTTTGACCCATTCATAATTAGTTTAAAACAAGATTAATTTAACTCAAATAAGACAACTAAGCTCATTAAAGATAAAATAGAATATAAAACAAAATCTAAATAATTAATTCCATCTCCTTGTGCATACCCCTTTGCAAAAATTCATTTCATTATTTTTTTTAACACTTCCAGTAAAGCCTTTATATATTGTTTTGAGAACACATTTATAACCAATTAGATTTTCACAATTGAAGATATATAAGTTGTCATGTTTTTTCCTTGATCAAAAACATTGATACATCAGCAACATAACACATGGATTGCCATGGTGACTAGTTGCTATTACCCCACATTCCTTTGTTGCTTGGTCTCCAACCCCACGTGGGTTAATTTTTTTCAAAAAAAAGGTTCATCATGTCCATGTTGACTTCTTATCTTCCTTTTCTATGAGTTTCCTGGTCTTAACAGTAGATGTGGAACTAATAAAACTGATCTAGTATCTAGCATATCTAATTTCAAATTTTTAAACCTCCTTGGCATACTATTATGTTATCAGTTGTCAATCTTACTTTAACCATCAATCCCAATTATCAATAAAATTGATTACTCTACATATATCATTATTGATCATATTTTTATTATTAACTAGCTAAATCACCTAATTTATGAGTCTATGGAGAGTTCACCTTGAAGCACAATTTTTCATCAAACTTTACATCCAAAATCTTATGTATCATATTTTATATTTTTAACATCCTAATAAAATCCATCCCAAAATAATTCATTATATCAATATAGGATGTAAGGTTTTGACAACACATCATTTATAACTTCTGTACTGAAAGTCTATGCTAAACTTTACACCCCTTTGTTTAGAGTATATCTATCCTTGTATTTTTAAATCATAATGTGTTACTATCGTTCATCCCATTAATATCTTATATGTACATAAGGGAGTAAGGTTTTGAACCTATGTGTTCAGTAACAGTGGTTTTTTTCTAATATCGCGAAACAACATCGAAGATTAATGATATCTCCAAGTACTTTTAGATGCTTTGACTTATGGTTTATCACTTGACCATAGTTACATGTGGTCTTATCACTTAGTACCCATCATTGGCCATAGTATGACATAGTGTCAAAATAATCAAGTAACCAAAACATTCATGGAATTTTTAGTAGGTTTATTGGTGTTTATTTGCATTTCTTCAACCAGAATATAGTAGTTACCAAACCTATATCATATATCATACTACGGACCATTTCCATGATAATCATGGTTTTTTCATCTTAGCAATTTCATTCTGTAATGGACTAGTAAGGCAGTTACCATTTAATGATGAACACCATTAGACTTGACTTCCTCCAGGATATGTCATAGAAATCATTATTGGTAGGAATTCAATGCATATAAGGTAAAGGATTACACCCTTTGTGGATTTATGTTTATGCTTCAACAAGTTTCTTAATCCACACAGAATCCATATTTGATGAAATGCAATTTAACAATGATACAACTAGATATTGCATTGTAAGGGATGAATTCTAAAATAGTAGTCATGTAATTGGTCTGCAACCACTTACATTTTACCTAGTAACTTTATTGGAGATCAACAATTTGAATTTTACTATATCATACCATGTATAACATGGGAGACTGGATCAAATGGAATCTTAAGAATAACCTCCAAGTAGAGGATTAACACTTGATAATTCCGTGAGTTAGTGAATGACCACTTAGAAAAACAAAACTAGGTGGAATACTTACTCCTAACATACAATAGCAAAAAGTTAAGGTTTCCACTAAGGTTAATTTACGGTTTGAAAGTTCGTTGTTTAGACGAGGCTAGAAGAATCAACCATGACCAAAAAAAATGTACGAGGAACATGTCTACTCAAAGGTATCACAATTTTGAGATCACACAAGATGAGGTTTAATAAGAAGGAAGGACCCTTAAATTAGTAAAACATTTCCAATCAAGAAAACTATTCATGAGAAGCACTTTTATAACTCGAGAGGGTATAATTAAATTTTCATGGTAATACTAAGCAAAGTCATGACCACAAGGTTTCCTATAATCTGATTTAATACTTTTTTTAAAAAAAATCGAACACACCACACTAACCAAATTTAGAGACGTCAAACGTTTATCAAATATCTCCACTAGCAATTAACATATCAATACAAGGAGCACCATTCACTATAACACAAAGAGATTCATTCATCTTACTTCCTACTCACTCTCAGAATAACCATAAAGAGAGCACATGCATAAATCATAACACCAAAGAGCACTCAAGGTAGCTAGGGAGAAGAACAAGTAACAAGGGGGGTCTAATTACAATCCAAAGGTGCATTGTATCAAAAGTGAGTAATAGCTTATGAAAACAGCTTGGAAAAAGGGGAAAACATCAACGAGGTGTCATAAGCGAAAGAGGAGAAAAAAGGAATTCCCAAAATTGTTTCATATCCTTAACATATGTTGCCTTAAAACTACAATAGCCTCGGTCACCAAGGCCTAAATCAACACACATGGAGGCTGCTTTTCTTAAAGAACAAGAGATAAGACCTGTTGGCGAGAAAATTTGTCAGGTGGAAAAACTTGTGAATTTCTTGCCAACACTCTGGGAATCTAAGTCCCTCTACTTAACCAGTGTAGCTATTGTATATGCATGCGCATGAAAAGGTGGATTTTTGTGGTGGCATTTCGATCGGGGATCCAATAGGGGCACTCCACTGACCCTGCGGCAAAGCTAGCAATCTCTTGCTAGGGAAGAATTTTTTTGGAAGTGGGAAAGAGAGTGAGAATTGATGTAGTAGAACCAATGTTGCAAGTAGAAAATCAGAGGCTTGCGCACACTAGTTAGAAGTTTCATCACATGCACTTGAATTTTAGAAGAAAACAAATCTACAAGACAACAACAAGACTAAATAGAGCTTAATGAACACAAAGTACCAATAAACTCCTCAATCAAAGAGGCTAAAATTCCTTCTTCCTTTATTGAATCTCAAGCCGAATTTGTACATAGTGTGGGAATGGAAGAAATTGAGAAGGGGATGGGAATAGAAGAAAATGGCTATCTCCTTTGTTCTCTCAAGGTGCAATATACTCTTAAGTTTACAAGATCAATCACCAACCCTTTGCAATGGGAATGGAGTTACAATTTATAGAATGAGAGGTGACTTATCGTCTTCCTCATGGCCCTCCATATGCCTTAATATGACTCAAGACTGTTCATAATCCACTTTAAATATGTAAGTCCCTTTTATAACAGCAAGGCGACTTAATTTACATTATGTTTCTAAAGTCACTTTTAAGTGACTTAAAGGCGTATCAAAAAGTGCAAACCCCAACGAAGAATTAGAACATTTGAAAGCAAGAGAAAATTGGGGGGAAAGAGGAGAGAGAAAGAGAGAGAGAAGAAGAAGAGTAGATGTCACCCGATGAAGTCCGTTGATCCTCGTTGATGGAAAGCTCCAAATGTAGTGAAACTCTGAATCTTCGAACTCCTTGCACACTGTGAAACTTCTCCAAATTAGCTCTCGAATGCTCACCTAGTTGAATGAACTAAGGTGGATCTCGAATTCCCTTTGAAAAATGGCTAGGATGCTCTCGAACAATGATGTCCCCCTAAATGATTAGCCTTTTACATCCAATTGTGCCAAAACTTCTCTTTGAGTGTAACTTACTATTTTTAGTAAGTGTGAAAAAAGTAACTCCCTCGATCCTTAGCTAAGTGTTGTGACCTTGATTCCCCTTTCTCCCTGCATTCCTCACTTCTTTGGATCAAATTTTTTTTTAGCAGGTTCTCGAGGGCCCACTTACTATTTTTAGTAAGTGCAAAAAAATTCCGTTCTGGTGAATTCTCAGCTATAGTGCACCTCTGATATCTTCATCTCTTTTGCAGGTTCTTCTGTTAATGACTTTCCCGAAATAACAGTTCTTATGTAGTAGACATCCTATTTTTAGAAAGTTGGCCTCTGGGAGTCAGATTGACGTGGAACGAAGTTTTTTAAAATGGGTTTTTTCCCAATATCATCCCTTCGAAATTTTGGGCCTGCCCGCTTAATAATCCAGGAGATTTTAAAGTTTTAATTTTCTAACCTGGCAGTGCTTCTGGGTACAGCAGCCATTAATGGACCTCAAAATTGCAGGTCTAGTTTTCTCCTTCATTTGTAAAAAAATTTATATTTTTGATGTGGGTTTTTTCTTTTGATGCTTCACGTGTGATCTTACTTCAATCCGGCAACTAGTTTGACGGGAAATTTCTTTCTTCGTTGAGCCAGAAACGAGATTTATTCATTGTGGCTGCTATGTCGCATGAGGGGGGAGTTTTAAGGTTTATTTTTGATGGTCTTGGACATAGGAATGAACAATATAAAATGGTATGTTGTTTCATGCACCGGCTTGCAATATTTCTTCAGATCTTCATTTTTAAGCTATGGAGATTTTCACTGTTTTCTTCTTCTTGTTCTTCGTTTCTCCTTCTCGCTTCGATGAAAAATCCTTCTGATACCTACACATAGCTGTGGGGAATTTGTTTCAGTTCTTTGGTTGAGCAGGTTTGAGCATTTGCAATTGCGTAATGATGGTAGAATGTTGCAGAGGAAAGATCAAGATTGTTTGTGCACGGGAGTGGAAGCTTTGGCAGTTAGTTTTTTTGAATTTTTTGAAATCATGGAATGAGAAGCTTGGGTGAATTTTTAATTACTTGATTTCTCTGACCTTAGGGACATGAGGGGCATCAAATTCCATGGTGGTCAAGAGGACAACACGTGGCGGCGATCCGACGACAGGGAATGAAGGTGGAAAAAGTTGCTTTAAAGCACTTGGTGCTGGAAATTGGTCACATGGGTGTCCAAATGACTCCATATGGGGGCTGGGTTCATTTTTCCATGTCTTATGTCCCCCACCTTAGGTGCATAAGGGACACTAGTTTCCACTGTGGTCTTGGAGGTGACACGTGGCGCCCGATCCAACAGCAAGGAATGGATTCTCCAAAACTGCACCTGGGGGCTGAACGTCGGTCATGTGGGTGTCCAAATGAATCCCCATAGGGGCTTGGTGCATTTTTCAAGGTCTGATGTCCCCCACCTTAGGTGCATAAGGAACATCAAATTTCATGATGGTCCTGGAGGCGACACGTGCTACCCGATCCAACGGCAGGGGATGAATGCTCCAAGAATGCACCTAGGGGCTGAACAACGGTCATGTGGGTGTCCAAATGACTCCCCATAGGGGCTAGGAAAATTTTTTAAGGTCTGATGTCCCCACCTCATGTGCATAAGGGACATGAAATTCCACGGTGGTCCTAGAGGCGACACATGGCGCCCGATCCAATGGTAGGGGAAGAATGCTTCAAGAATGCACCTTGGGGCTGAACTGTCAAGTCTGAAGGTCATATGAGGGCCCCAGAGGTCACATGGGGGCTGGAAAAAATTTCCAAGGGCTGATGTACCTGACCTTAGGGCCATCAGGGATAGGAAATCCCTCCAGGCTCCTGGTGCTGACATGTGTCCTCTCGAAAAAATGACTAAGTCCTTAACTGCCTTTGAGAGGGTACCTTGGAATGAAGTTAACTTGAGCTCCCGGTGGTATTTATTGGTGAAATTTTATATGATCCTGACTGGAAATGGAATTTTTAATCCAACTATGTGGGTCTCATGTCTTAATTCGACCATAGGATCCCTAAAAATTTGGATTTTTGATCTGGGACTCCACTTGTGACTGAGAAAAACTGCCTTCTAGTCGTATGCACCAAGGTGTTGTGAAAAATATTATTTCACCATCATGTAGGTATTGGAATCCTATTTCTGATTTTTTTTTTACTTCTAACTCCATTTGGAGCTCCCGGAATCTTCTTTTGAAGCCCAACAGCTGTTTTAGGCCTGTGAACTGCCTAGGCTTATGAACCCTGTTTTTCACTTAGACTACTCCAAGTCTTGAAAAACTTCTCTAAACCTTCCAAAATCATTTCTTTGATGTCATAAGGTATTCCATTCACCTCCATGTTGAATTTTTCCCTTCTTTTCCACTCTAGGGAGTTGAATCCAATCTTGGGAAGGCCAGCGATAGCCCTTCCCAATACTGCCAGAAGATAGCATCTTTTCAGAACTCCCTAAAATCACCTGGGGGGAATGAATATAATTTCCTAAATCACCTAGGGGAATAATTTGACATCAAATAGAGGGTGAACAGACTAAAATATTTGGCTTGGGGTTCCTGGGAATGATAAAACATAAAAAAATTTACATGGGGGTATAGTTGTCGTGCTTAGAAATTGTCATTTTCCATGTTGCACATTTTCACGACAACAAGACCCAATACTAAAAGGCCACAACTCACACTCATATAGCTATGAGGAAACAAGGGTATGATGACCCAAGATCCTAAAAGGGAAAAAGGACATACACCTATTGTAGTGCTTGCTTTCCTTCGATACCTTGCGATATTCATCCTGATACTGCTAACTATATTATGGACATTGTTATAGTTTAATTTAGCATGATGTTAGATACTATACCATGGTTTTTTTTGGACTTTGATTCATATATGGTGCATGATGATTATTAGAGACATTTTAGATATTGATGTTGATATATTGTTTGACATGGTTACATTATAGATGTTGTTCGAACTTGCAATATTTGGATATTTTGAGTAGACCTAGAAAATGAGAATTGAATTAAAATTGGTAATGATATAGTTGTGAATGAAATTGCAAGTGATACTGCTGATTGTCTTGATGTTTGTTGTGATTCACATATATGTCGATAATCTTGAAATTATATTTATATTCATTTGGATGTTCTAATATGGCCACAAGGTTAAAGGAGGTATTTATATTTTGCAGGTTTAAAATATCACAACAAACATCGGGGGATAGGAGACCAACCACATTGGAATTCTCGGTGAATTCAATAAGGTCACCATGGAAACTTGTATTTGTTTGTGTGTTTGATTGTGTTAGGAATTCCCATCCGGGGATCACCTTTAAATGTCGATCAAGGTTTATGTTTATTTATTTATTTGGTTCCTTTTTATTGATGTTTGTATATGTTTATTAAGTGATGTGTTTACCGCTTTTATTTAAATAAATTGTGGTATATAAAGTGAGTAATCATATTGTTAAAATAATCAAATTGTGTCATAAGAAAGTAATTATTGGAGTGGTTGACTCTTGTATTAAATGTTGTAAGATATGTGTAAGTGATGTGTAAGAGATATTTAAGTAAAATTTTGAGTATGAAACACTTCATCTTCTTTGGAATTCGAAATTTTCCTTGGAGACTGATTTTGGAGGCTTGTGGGACAAGTTGAACTTTTCCCATAACTTTTAAATTTGCATACCAACCTTACCTATGATTGGAGAGTTTAAATCTAGCCTTCATTATGTTTTTTTTCATAAGTCAAGATGAGTGTTTTAATTGCAGTTCTTGCTTGAAATTAGTTTCATTCTTTGGGATATGGGCAAGATTTGAGTGTGTAAGTAAAACCATCATACTATCACCTACTTATTTGTTGTGCCTTGGAGTTTGAAGTTGACTCATGAGTTGGAGTTGAGGATGTGTGATGTGGCATCCCACTTGGATCCACCTCATCCTCTTCTCTTCCCTCTCTATATATTGGAATTCCTTAGCTTGTTTTTGGGGTTGCTTCACTTTTGCATACTTCATTTGGGGAGAATTCTTTTTTTGTTTAGAGGTCTTACTTTTGGAGAAAGTTTTCAGACTTTTTTATAGGCATGTTTTTTTATTGATCTTGGGTTGTTTTGTATTGGAAATCTTGTTGGTTAGAACTTGGAACAAACTCAATTATGGAGAGGTAAGAGCTTGGCTCTTGAAATTCTCTTCTTTTAATTGTGCAAATGTTATTATTGTGAATGTTTTGGCATGTGTGTGGGTTGTTTGGGTAGATGGCCTAGGGATGGTGTAGGAGAAGACTATGGGGTATTTCTGTGGGAGGCATAAGTGTTTTAGGGAGGTTTAAGTATGGAGTGGAGTTGGGATATGGCTTCCACCTTGTAAAAATAAATAACTTGCATTTCTTTACTCGTTATGGGGTGCCATAAGAGGTTGGGGAGGCATAAGGAAATGCAAGGAATAAGGGGTACTTTGGGGAGGTATAAGGGCATGTCAAGGATCTGAAATGATATGTGTGTGTGTGTGTGTGTGTGTGTGTGTGTGTGTGTGTGTGTGTGTGTGTGTGTGTGTGTGTGTGTATGTGGATATGTATTCCTCCTTAAAAATAAATAGATTGCATTTCTTTACTCGTTATGGGGTGCCATAAGAGTTTGGGGAGGCATAAGGAAATGCGAGGAATAAGGGGTACTTGGGGGAGGTATAAGGGCATGTCAGGGATCTGTAATGATATATATGTATGTATGTATGTATGTATGTATGTATGTATGTATGTATGTATGTATGTGGTTTGTTCTCAGCTGGTGATATCCATTTCCCCTTTGGGAGGCATAAACAACATCCCCCATAGTTTCTTTACTCCTTTCGCTTGCATGATGGAGCCTGAGTTTTGTTTGTTATGTTTTAATTTGGTTGCGAACTACATTTTGTTTTAGACTGTGTTTTAATGTGAAATTTGCATGTGTGTTTGTGGAAGCTTGTTGTTGCCATGATTTCAAACACATCTTCTATTGCATTGTGGTTGGGGCTCGGGGGCCAATGAAGAAGGATGGGTTATCCTTGTCTTTGGATGTCTTGGTTGGGTGGAGAGTGTTGTCATTTCCCCCTATTTTGTTGTGATAAAATTAAAATAAAGAACTTGGAGGATCTCCATGTTGTTGTTCTGGAAATGAGAAAGAAGATAGATTTTGACAGTCCTTTACGAGACTTATTTTTGTAGGCCTTTTTCCCACTTCAAGTTGATGACTTGTAATATTATTTGTATTGGATAGGTATTCTGTTTTGGAAATGAAATCCTATGTTTAAATGAGAAAGAGATTTGCACTGAAATCTGTACTGTGTAAAGAGACGTGAAAGTCCATTTGAATGAAAGGAAAAGAGAAAGAGTGGTAATTTGTAAACTTGTATTTGATAAATATAAATAGAAGTTATATTCTTTTCCACAAATGGAGTTACTTGTTGTGTAAAATCTATGTTGAAATATGTTGAGGAATTTTTGTTTGAAAGAGAGAAAAACGTATGAAGAAGATATATTACTCTTTTTTTTAAAATGCATGATTTAAAAAATACAACCTACATTCTTGCTTTTACATTCTGATTGAAGGAAAGATATCTAGTTAAAACTAGCATGAAATGTAATCAACATTTGTATAGTATGGCAAAAGAAATAGATTAATCTCTGGTTGTGAAATGTATAAACTTGATTTTTATTTCACCGTAAACTTTGCAAATTTTTAATCAAAATATACATAACAACCCTCTAAAACTATGAAAAACAATTAAAACACTAATACAATCTAAGAAAGATCAAAATGAGCCGAAACAAACTACAATACTTATGAAAATTTTATAGAACCTTTCAAATCAGGTTCAGACAAAAACTCAGATGTTTTGTTGTATAAAAATTGGTAATTTTGGAATTGCTAATCAATCAAACCTTTTGAACCTTGCAATCCATCCTAAAATCTTCCAACTAATATCCTTCATGCCTGTTGGGCATGTTGAGAAAGATTTAATGGAAAATTTGAACAAAATTTATAATTTTAAAAAGACCAGTTCAATTTTTAAGCAACAAAAAAACGTTTTCTTAAAACTTACCACTTAACCTTTATCAAAATTAAAATCATAAGATTCTTGTAATAAAGAGGAATTTGAGAGATTTCCAAAAAGTCCTTGTTTGCCAGAAATGGAGCTCCTAGTTGAAAGTTATGGCCTTCTGAAGTTTTACTTCATCTTGGCTTCAAAATCTAACTATCAAATTTAAATAAAATATTCTTGGGCGGACCCGCAGGCTAAATATTTTCTTTTGTAAAAATTTTCCCAAAATTTCTCAAGCCATGAACTTCCCTGCCGCTCCACTGACCCGCAAACCTTCTGATCGGTCAAAATAAGCTAAGTTTTAAAAAATTAAATTTGGGAAAATTTTCTAGGTTTTCCTTGCTTTCCCGTAGGCCCGCAACCAATCGGGTGCAGCCACGTGGCTTAACAAGGCTCCATCGGAGGCACAAAATTCCTCCTAACCTTGGCGCTTACAAAATTAAAATTTGGGAAATTTTCCTATTTTTCTCCATGGCCCCACCAGCCCGCAGCCAATCAGCTGCTGCCACATGGTATAATGAGGTGCTGTCGAATGCGAGATTTTCTTTAAACCTTAGCACTTTAAAAATAAAATTTTGGAAAAATTTGTAAATTTTCTTCGCCGGCCCACAACTAATAAGTCGTTGCCACATGGCTTCACGAGGCATTGGTGGAGGAGCGGATCCCTTTCTGACTTAATGCTTAAAAAAAAATTGGGGTAAAATTCTTAAGTTTCCCTGCCACCTTGTTGGCCCAAAACTAATGATTGATTGACATGTGGCATCCTTGGGCATCGGTGGAGGCATGGGTGATTCTTAACCTTAACGCATTACAGGTAAAAAGTCAAATTTTCTAACCTTTCTCCGTCGAACCGCTTCCCCGATTGGAAAACTGGGACTGACACATGACATCTCTACACGCCAGGGGAGGAGCGGGTAATTTTGAACCCTTTCTCCCTTTCAAAAAATATAAGGCAAAAATTCAATTTTGCCTCTGGCATCCTGCTTTTCTGCCTAGGCTAGAAATTTGGACACGTCTCCCTTGCGGACCTCAAACTTAAATTTTCTCTTGGGGCGTGAATTCCTGCCACAGGGACATGGGTGAGTTTTGATATTTTTTCCAAAAGTGAAAAAAACCAAACTACCTCCCCATCCCCACTAACCCGAATCCCTTTTTGAGAAAATTTTCTTCTCCGGGCCCGCAGGCCCGCCTTTGGGAAAATTTTTCTTCCCAAGGTCCGTCGGCCCATAACTTGAGTTTTATAGGGAGTTAGAAGGACTTCTTTATATCAATGGAAAGGTGAGAAAAATTCCTATCTAATGGAAATGTTTTTATGAGATTTCAAGTGAATTAATTTTGAGAAAAACTAGGTTGAAACTCTTAATCCTGTTAGGGGGTGGGAGAGTGAGAAATTGCCCTGTTAATCTTAAAAACCATTCTAACCCTTAGTTTTGACCCTATAAATTTAATAATTTTGGTAATGGGAAAATCATGAGCTAATATTTTTATTTGACCTCGACACCTTGCTTGTAACAATTGTTGTTTTGTAACCTGGTAGCAGACACTTTTAATAAAAAAAATTATCCCATAATTTTTTCTGACTAATCCTAGGTTGTTCTTGGGTCACAAGTGCATTGTTTTACTAGGCATTAAAATTGGTATCAGAGCATGGGTTCAAGATCTTGGACCATTGGGCACACTATAAAACTAAGACATGAACTTTAACCAAGCACATTTTGAATCTAAGAAACAACTTTTTGTGGAAATTACATATTTTAGTAAACCTGGAAACTGAATAAAACTTAGAAAGATGAACTAACTCTCACCTTGGTCTATGCATGAGGCACAAACAAGATGAGGGGTCTTTTCAAATAGACCTAGAATTACCACCACCAGATCATGTTATAGTAGCTATCCTACCATAAATTTTATAGACACTTCAGGATGTTAATGCCGCTTTACGTGGAGGGATCGTAGGAGCACATTCAGTCAGATATGATAGGGTGACATCCATTGAGGCTCATGCATCTCATTAGCATAGCGAGGAGCATAGAGGAGAGAACTCCCATGACGAGTCAGTCAGAGTAGAGTCACCATAGAGGTGACAGGGAGACCAGGTTTCAGGACACAGCGATAAGTCTCAAAGCCCTAGGCTTAGGGATGAGCATGTAGAGAGGCTTAGGGGTTACCAGACCACTGCTGCAGACCATATCAGGTAGATCCTAAAGCTACGGACAGCTCATTATTTTTGTGACATAGGTGGATTTTAGGAAAAGGCCTGGTTGGTGAGCTTAAGCAGGTGCTTCAAGCTTTGCCCTTACTCTAGGAACACAAAAGCTCGTGTTACGATCCATGTTCTAAGGGATGGAGCAGGCGTATGATGGAGGACAAAGGAGTAGAAGCTCCATGTTGATTCTGTGATAGTTGCCTAGATTCTCTTTGAGGAGTGGTTCAGGAGTAGATATTTATCTCGATGGTTTGTACAATAGAGGATTGATGAGTTCCATGACCTTCGACAGGAATCTCTTACAGTGGTTAAGTATGAGAGTAGATTTCTGGATCTACTCCAATATGTTGACTACATGCAGGATGAGTGGGTACGGATCCACATGTTCATCTAGGGCCTGAATCTAGACATTGGAGGTGCAGTGTAGATCCATTGTCCATAGACATTGGTTGAGGCCATTGAGAAGGCCTATATAGCAGAAGAGACTCAGGGAAAGACCCAACAGGCTAGAGACTGAGTCCAGAGCCATATACAGCAGATGCAGGACAACAAATTGAGGGGGTCAGTACCTCCTCCTCATGGAGGACAAGGTTCAACACAATCATATTTTAGACCACAGTAGTAGTAGTAGCAGTCCTACCCACCATATAGACCTTTACGGAGATTTGATGCACAGAGGTGTCAGAGTACGGGGCCTCCTCCTAGGGTTCCTATTAAGAGACAAGGAGCACCTAGAGCTTAGTCAGTAGGAGCTCACTAGTAGAGACCTCAGCAATCCACAACAGGTTCATCAGGGTCCACAACACACCCCTCTAGGGCACCGACTAGAGCTACTACTCATGGGAGAGGATCAGGTGGTTGTTTTAGATGTGGTGTTTCTGGACATTTTTAGGAGAGATTGCCCACATAACCCTAATAACAAGGGTAAGGAACAGATCTCAGAGCCTACTATTGGTGACATGGGGTATAGTCATAGGATGTACGCAACGGTTGAGAACCACCAGGCAGAGCATCAGAGTATAGTTATTGAGACTACAGGTAACATTGGTGGTATTCCTACCTCCATTTTGTTTGATTCTGGTTCTTCTGATTCTTTTATTGCACCATCTTTAGTAGAGCAATGTAGGCTGGTGGTAGTTAGGTAGGGTCATAGTTGGGATGTTGAGATGGCTTCTGGAGCCAAGATCTCTATAGACTCCTTAGTTAAGGAGTGTGTAGTGGATTTGGGACCTTTCACCACTACCTTGGATCTTCGTATCCTTCCATTGGGCTCTTATGGAGTCATCTTGGGCATGGACTGGTTATCTACACACAGAGCCAGAGTGGATTGTTACCACAAGATCATATCTTGTACATATGATCTAGGAGTTGAGGTAGTGATAGCGGGGGTCAGGAGACCCGTTTCCATTTGCACCATCTCTACTATGTAGCTTAAGCGGTGTGTGTGACGGGGTTGTCAGATGTTTGCTATCACAGTTAGTGACCGATCAAAAGATGGGTCTAGTAGACCATCGCTAGATGACCATCCCATTTTGAGAGAGTTTTCTGATGTCTTTCCAGGGGAGCTACCGAGGTTACCGCCCCCATAGGAGATAGATTTTCATATAGATCTGGTTCTGGGAGCAGAGCCTATCTCACGAGCACCTTATCGGATGACTACCCCTGAGCTCTGCGAGCTCAAGTTACAGCTTGAGGGCCTTCTTGAGAAAGGCCTAATTCATCCTAGTGTATCCCCTTGGGGTACACCAGTGATCTTTGTAAAGAAGAAGGACGGATCCTTGTGGTTGTGTATTGATTACCACCAGCTGAACAAAGTAACGATCAAGAATCATTATCCCCTTCCGTGCATTGATGATTTGTTTGATCAGATGAAGGGAGCCACAACTTTCTCTAAGATAGACCTTAAGTTAGGCTACCATCAGCTAAGGATTTTGGAGGTGGACATTCATAAGACCACCCTTCTGTATGAGATATGGCCACTATGAGTTCATAGTGGTACCTTTTGGTTTGACGAATGCCCTTGCAGTGTTTATGAGTTTGATGAATGGGGTATTTAGGACCTTATTAGATCACTTCGTGCTCATCTTCCTTGATGACATTTTTATTTACTCACGTACATGTGAGGAGCACGAGGGGCACCTTTGCCAGGTTATTTAATGTCTTCGGGAGCAGTAGCTTTACTAGAACTTGGAGAAGTGTGCATTCTTTCAAACAGGAGGTGCACTATTTGGGTCATATCAATTCTAGGTAAGGTATCGTTGTCGATCCTTCAAATATTAGAGCTATCATGGATTGGCCACCACCCACTACTATGACTGAGGTGTGCAGCTTCATGGGATTAACAGGTTACTACAGGAGATTTGTTCAGGACTTCTCTCAGATTGCACACCCCATCACTTCCCTTCAGTGGAAAGGGAAGAAATTTGTTTGGTGAGCAGGCCTTTAGGACACTGAAGGAATGTCTCACTACAACACCTATTCTTGTAGTGCCGGATCCACATGGTGAGTTTTTCATATGCACAGATGCTTCTTTGGTAGGACTTGGAGGTGTTTTGATGTAGAGGGTAGAGTGGTGGCTTTTGAGTCTCACAAACTCAAATATTATGAGCTTAGTTATCCGACTCATGATCTTGAGCTTACGGAAGTTGTGCACACTTTGGTTTGATGGAGGCATTTTCTACTTGGTCAGAGATTCCCACTCAAGATAGATTCACTTGAGTCTTCACCACCTCTTCACGCATGCCAATCTCAATGCTCGTCAGCAGAATTGGATGGAGTTTCTTTGTGAGTATGATATGGAGATAGAGCATGTGAAAGGAATGAGAATGTGGTTGTAGACGCTTTTAGATAGACGAGAGTCATGTGGCTATGGCCACCTCAGTGAGCATAGATTTATAGAGTAGGATTCTATAATAGCTTCCTCATGACAACTTCTATATTGCAGCTAGATAAGATATTGAGTCTGAGAGACCCCTCAAGGGGAAGTTTGATGGTTTTTCTTTAGAGGAAGATGGTCTTCTCAGGCACAGAGGCCAGATTTATGTTCCCAAAGATGGAGGCTTGAGGTAGGACATCTTGGTAGAGGCACATCATGCACCCTATTCAGCCCATCCTAGGGTGAAGAAGATGCACACCACCTTGAGACAATTGTATCATTGGAGAGGACTTTGTAGAGATGTGGCTCAGTTCGTGTCATGTTGTTTAGAGTGCCAGAAAGTAAAGGCCGAGCATCAACATCCAACTGGCCTTCTCTATCCTCATGCTATACCAGAATGGAAGTGGGATACCATTTCCATGGACTTCATTATTGGGCTACCGATGTCGAGATACCACCACGACGCCATCATGGTCACGGTGGATAAATTGACAAAAGTGGCTCATTTTTCTCTAGTAAATACCACTTAGATAGCTAGTGTAGTGGCACAGGTATATCTTGATGAGATTGTCAGGTTACACGGGATTCCAAAAGATCATTTGTGACCACGATCCTTTGTATACTTCTCATTTTTTGACCACCATGTGGTATGTCCTAGGGACAAGGATCAACTTCAGCACAACATATCACCCTAAGACAGATGGAAAAACTGAGTGGGTGAATCAGATTTTAGAGGACATGCTTAGGATGTATGTGATGGATCATCAGGTGAGATGGGAGGAGTACTTGTACTTGGTGGAGTTTGCCTACAATAATAGTTTTTAGAGTTCTATAGGCATGGCTCCTTTCTAGGCCTTATATGGCAGAGAGTGCAAGACACCTCTTAGATGGGACAGGTTAGAGGATAGGGTTTCTCTTGGACCAGCTTTGTTGCAGGACATGGAGCAGTAGGTGGTTATGATCAGGAAAAGACTGTAGGAGGCACAGGACAGGCAGAAGAAGTACACTGACCAGCATAGGACCGATTGTAGTTTTGATGTGGGCATGAAGGTGTTCCTTCGTGTCAGGCCACACAAGATCCCTATCCATTATGGAAAAGGTTCTAAGTTAGCTCCTAGATTTGTGGGTCCTTTTGAGATCTTAGAGCATATCGGCCCTTTGGCCTACCGTCTAGCATTGCCACCTAGCTTGTCTCATGTACATGATGTGTTTCATGTTTCAGTTCTTAGGAGATATGTTGCAGATCCTTCTCATGTGCTAGATTGGACATCATTGTAGGTGCAGGATCAAGGGTAGGTGATGGTGGAGCCCATTCACATTATAGATTGCAAGACCCTGGGCCTTCAAGGAAGAGAGATTGATCAGGTCTGGGTGCAGTGGGACAGATATGATGAGACTGTAGCTACATGGGAGGATGCTACTTTGTTACGAGTTCAGTTCCCACATCTATTCCAGTGACTTCCAGGAGGAAGTCAATCCTAAGGGGAGGGGGATGTAGTGCCCACTTTCCTTTAATACCTTGTGATATTGATCATGATACTACTAACTATATTATGGACATTGTTATAGTTTAATTTAGCATGATGTTAGATGTTAGACCATGGTTTATTGTGGACTTTGATTCATATATGGTGCATGATGATTATTAGAGACATTTTAGATATTGATGTTGATATATTGTTTGACATGGTTACATTATAGATGTTGTTCGAACTTGTGATATTTGGATATTTTGAGTAGACCTAGAAAATGAGAATTGAATTAAAATTGGTAATGATATAGTTGTGGATGAAATTGTAAGTGATATTGTTGATTGTCTTGATGTTTGTTGTGATTCACATATATGTCGATGATCTTGAAATTATATTTATATTCATTTGGATGTTCTAATATGGCCATGAGGCCGAAGGAGGTATTTGTATTTTGCAGGTTTAAAATATCACAACAAACATCGGGGGATTGGAGACCAACCACATTGGAATTCTAGATGAATTCAACAAGGTCACCATGGCAACTTGTATTTGTTTGTGTGTTTGATTGTGTTAGGGATTCCCATGGGGGGGATCACCTTTAAATGTGACCAAGGGTTATGTGTATTTATTTATTTGGTTCCTTTTTATTGATGTTTGTATGTGTTTATTAAGTGATGTGTTTACCCCTTTTATTTAAATAAATTGTGGTATATAATGTGAGTAATCATATTGTTAAAATAAATTAATCAAATTGGTTCATAAGAAAGTGATTATCGGAGTAGCTGACTCTTGTATTAAATGTTGTAAGATATGTGTAAGTGATGTGTAAGAGATATGTAAGTAAAATTTTTAGTATGAAACACTTCATCTTCTTTGGAATTCAAAATTGTCTTTGGAGACTAATTTTGGAGGCTTGTGGGACAAGTTAAACTTGTCCCATACCTCTTAAATTTGCATACCAACCTTACCTATGGTTGGAGAGTTTAAATCTAGCCTTTATTATGCTTTTCTTAAAAGTCAAGATGAATGTTTTAATTGCACTTCTTGCTTGAAATTAATTTCAGTCCTTTGGGGTATGGGCTTGATTTGAGTGTGTAAGTAAAAATGTCATATTATTCACCTACTTATTTATTGTGCCTTGGAGATTGAAGTTGACTCATGAGTTGGAGTTGAGGATGTGTGATGTGGCATCCCACTTGGATCCACCTCATCCTCTTCTCTTCCCTCTCTATATATTGGAATTCCTTAGCTTGTTTTTGGGGTTGCTTCACTTTTGCATACTTCATTTGGGGTGAATTCTTTTGTTGTTTGGAGCTCTTGCTTTTGGAGAAAGTTTGTAGACTTTTTATAGGCCTGTGTTTCATTGATCTTGGGTTGTTTTGTATTGGAAAGCTTGCTGGTTGGAACTTGGAACAAACTCCATTATGGAGAGGTAAGAGCTTGGCTCTTGAAATGCTCTTCTTTTAATTGTGCAAATGTTATTGTTGTGAATGTTTTGGCATGTGTGTGGGTTGTTTGGGTAGATGGCCTAGGGATGGTGTAGGAGAATACTATGGGGTATTTCTGTGGGAGGCATAAGTGTTTTGGGGAGGTATAAGTGTGGAGGGAGTTGGGATCTGGGTTCCACCTTAAAAATAAATAGCTTGCATTTCTTTACTCATTATGGGGTTCCATAAGAGGTTGGGGAGGCATAAGGAAATGCGAGGAATAAGGGGTACTTAGGGGAGGCATAAGGGCATGTCAGGGATCTGATATATATATATATATATATATATATATATATATATATATATAGTTTGTTCTCAGGTGGTGATACCCATTTCCCCTTTGGGAGGCATAAGCAGCATCCCCCATAGTTTCTTGCTCCTTTGGCTTGCATGATGGAGCCTAAGTTCTAGTTGTTATGTTTTAATATGGTTGCAAACTACATTTTGTTTTGGACTGTGTTTTAAATGTGAGAATTACATGTGTGTTTGTGGAAGCCTGTTGTTTCCATGAGTTGAAACACATCTTCTATTATATTGTGAAAGAGGCTCGGGGGCCAATGAAAAAGGATGGATTCTCCTTATCATTGGATTTCTTGGTTGAGTGAAGAGTGTTGCCTTTCCCCCTATTCTATTGTGATCAAATTTAAATAAAGAAAATATAGGATCTCCATGTTGCTATTTTGGAACTGAGAAAAAAGACAGAGTTTGGCAGTCCTTTGCGAGACTTATTTTTCAGGCCTTTTTCCCTCTTCAAGTGGATGACTTGTAATATTATTTGTATTGGATATTTATTCTGTTTTGGAAATGAAATCCTATGTTTAAATGAGAAAGAAATTTGCATTGAAATCTCTATGTACTGTGTAAAGAGACGTGAAAGTACATTTGAATAAAAGGAAAAGAGAAAGAGTGGTAATTTGTAAAGTTGTATCTGATAAATATAAATAGAAGTTGTATTCTTTTCCATAAATGGAGTTACTACTGTGTAAAATCTATGTTGAAATATGTTGAGGAATTTATGTTTGAAAGAGAGAAACATGTATGAAGAAGATATATTACTCTTTTTTTGTTAAAATGCATGATTTGAAAAATAGAAACTGCATTCTTTTTTACATTCTGATTGAAGGAAAGATAACTAGTTAAAACTAGCATGAAATGTAATCAACGTTTGTATAGTATGGCAAAAGAAATAGATTAATCTTTGGTTGTGAAATGTATAAACTTTCTTTTTTATTTCACTGTAAACTTTGCAAATTTTTATCAAAAGATACATAACAACCCTGTAAAACTATGGAAAATAATTGAAACACTAATACAATCTAAGAAAGATCAAAACGAGCCCAAAAAAACTAAAATACTTATGAAAATTTTATAGAACCTTTCAAATTGGGTTCAGACAAAAACTCAGACTTTTGCTGTATAAAAAAATTGGTAATTTTGGAATTACTAATCAATCAAACCTTTTGAACCTTGAAATCCATCCTAAAATATTCCAAGTAAAATCCTCCATGCCTATTGGACATGTTGAGAAAGAGTTAATGGAAAATTTGAACAAAATTTATAAGTTTAAAAAGACCAGTTCACTTTTTAAGCGACAGAAAAATGTTTTCTTAAAAATTACCACTCAAAATTTATCAAAATTAAAATAATAAGCTTCCTCTGTGCAAAGATGACTTTGAGATCTTTCCAAAAAGTCCTTGTTTTCCAAAAATGGAGCTCCCAGTCGAAAGTTATGGCCTTCTGAAGTTTTACTTCATCTTGGCTTCAAAATCTAACTGCCAAATTTAAATAAAATATTCTTGGGCAGACCCGTGGGCCAAATATTTTCTTTTGCACTTTTTTTCCCAAAATCACTTAAGGCATGAAGTTCCCCACTACTCCGCTGACCCGCAAACCTTCTGATTGGTCAAAATAAGCTAAGTTTAAAAAATTAAGTTTGGGAAAAAAATTCTAGGTTTCCCCACTTTCCCGTAGGCCCACAACAAATCAAGTTCTGCCACGTGGCTTAATGAGGCTCCATCGAGGCATTTCCTCCTAAGAGGTTTGGGAATTTTTCCTATTTTTTCTCCAAGCCCTGTCAACCAATTGTGCCTTTATAACCTTAGCGTGGTTCACTTTAAAAATCTCTTTAAATTTTTTTTTGAAAAATTTGTAAAGTTTCTCTGCTGGCCCACAGCCAATTAGATGTTAACACGTGGCTTCACAAGGCATCGATGGAGGAGCAGATCCCTTTCTGACTTAACGCTTCAAAAATAAATTGGGGTAAAATTATTAAGTTTCCCCGCCAGCCTACAACCAATGATTGATTGACACATGGCATCCTTGGGTGTCGGCAGAGGCGCGGGTGATTCTTAACCTTAATGCGTTTCGGGAAAAAGTCAAATTTTCTAAGTTTGCTCCATTGGCCTGCTTCCTTGCTTGGAAAATTAGGACTGACACATGGTGTCTCTACGCGTTGGTGAGGAGCGGTAATTTTGAACCCTTTCGCCCTTTCAAAAAATATAAGGAAAAAAAGTCAATTTTTCCTCCGGCATCCCGCTTTTCTGCCTAGGCTAGAAATTTGGACACGTGTCCCTTGCGGACCTCAAACTTAAATTTCCTCTTGGGGCACAAAGTCCCGCCACAGGGCTCGCAGGGGTGTGGGTGAATTTTGCTATTTTTTCCAAAAGTGCAAAAATCCAAACTACCTCCCCAGCCCCGCTGACCCAAATCCCTTTTTGGGAAAATTTTCTTCTTAAGGCCCGCAGGCCCGCCTTTGGGGAAAATTTTCTTCCCAAGGCCCACCGACCCATAACTTGAGTTTTATAGGGAGTTAGAAGGAATTCTTTATATCACTGGAAAGGTGAGAAAATTTCCTATCTAATGGGAATGTTTTCAAAATATTTCAAGTGCATTAATTTTGAGAAAAATTAGGTTGAATCTCTTAAGCCTGTCAGGGGGTGGGAGAGTGAGAAATTTCCCTCTTAATCTTAATAACTATTCTAACCCTTAGTTTTGACCCTGTAAATTTAATAATTGTTGTAATGGGAAAATCATGAGCTAATATTTTTATTTGGCCTTGAAACCTTGCTTGTGGCAATTGTTGTTTTGTAACTTGGTAGTAGACACTTTTAATAAAAAAAATTATCCCATAATTTTTCTAACTAATCCTAGGTTATTCTTCGGTCTCAAGTGGGTTGTTTTAGCAGGAATTACACCTATCTACAAGGGAGTGCTTCATTTTATATTTTTGGTATCATCATGCACCATTCACATGAGGTGTTTCACAATGTGCTCAATAGGTAGCCAAAATAAAATATATAGAAAATATAAAAGGTTCTCAGGTTCATAGACATGTTGCACTGAAATCTAGTTCCAACATCAACATTATTCAGGCACACTGCCACAGTTTTTCTTGCTAATCACAATTCCTTACAAGTTTTCTTACCCAAAGCATCGTGCAATTCTGACAATGTACAATCCTTGTGTTATAAGGAGCACCACCAAGGTGGGGCATGATATCTCGCTATTCTATCATAGGCTGGCGGATAACATGCAAACATTTTACTCATATGGAAGGTAGTATTAACTTATTATAACATGCTATTCAAACATACATAGGTTCACGTCAAGCTATTAAAAGGAGATTCATATTCATAGATAATCATAATTCCTTTCCTAATAATCCAGATGTACCTTGTTCACTTTCATAGACTCATGCTCCGCAATTCGAGTTTTATGATAAAAAAAATGGTAATAAGACTCCCAAATGACCACCTCTCATGCTACATGGAAATGTGAACCATATCACATGATTAATTTTATGGGAATAAGAGATAACTCAACATATCACATTTTTAATTCTAAAGGAACAAGAGACATTCAACATAACAAACACATCAATAATCTTGTAAGAACTAGGAATCTATCAACCAACATGTATCACACCAATATTTCAAGGGTTTACCAAATAATTAAAGGCATCATTAAACATTCCTAGTGGGTCTCCACAAGTCTCAAAATAATTTACAAGGAAAGACTCATTAAAGATGCATATTTACTTTTACGCATTTTAGAGGTTTAACAATGTTTTGTTGTTTAGGCTAAAAAATGTTACTCACGTAATAAGACAAGGAAGGTTTTACTCCAAGAACACAAAATTCCCATTATTTTTCCTATCAAATGCAATATGGCAACCAACTAATCTACCCAAACATGGAGTTTACGGCCAAGAGTTTGTAGTTTTAAAAGAATGAAGCACAATATAAGCACTACCTCATCCTTAAAATATTAAGATCTACCAAACTTCCAATGCATCTCCAAGATGTTTCAAGGTTCGTAAAAGTGTCCCAAAAGAATATCAAATTCGTGTCTCTACCTAACCCAAAGCTTAATAGGTTTTATCGTTGGTGTCATAGGGCATAGCTAAATAGCAGAATAAGACTAGGGGCATAGACTTATTTATAGGTCACTCGCCTTAGAGAAAAACAAGCACACTTAATTAAACACATTTCCCAAATATGCCTTACATCTAACCATAATTAACAAGAACTGCATACAATGCACAAGTCAACTTTCTAAGATTAAACAAGGAAACCATGATACAAATTAGCATACCATCGATGAAATGTCACTACCAAAAGAATTGCAGGGAGATCTTAACATCTATAGTCAAGAAAAAATTCATAATCCTAACACAATCCATAACCCATAACCAAACACGTCTACTCTGACGAGGATAAACTCTCTTACCCATGTTGTAAGAGAATCACCACCACTACTATCAATGCTACTAAATAAGACCACAAGTACACAAAGAACTCTCCAAGATACTAGACACACTCAAGTTTCCGTCTTTCCAAAACCAAGTGCATAACTTAAAGCACCTAAGAAGACATTCCATGCACCTAGGGTGTACCAACTCATATGACTTGTTGAATGTCACAACACAACCAACATAGAACTAGCTCAAAACATGTGGAATAAATAATCACGTAACATTTAGCTAAGTAGCCAACAGATAAACGAGCTTCAAGTCACCAGTTAAAGTAAAATCTCAAGGAAATGATTGGCAATCAAGGAAAGTGGCTAAGTACCCGCATTGCAATGTCTAGAAAATTCTCGTAAAAATATAAATAACTCCAAAGGAGCCTCTGTGCTTCTCAATCTAATCATAAACCATAAGATGTTGGTCCTTGATAAAATAACACCAATTTACGAATATATAAAATACATAAATTCAACATCACAATCACTTCACAGCCCTTCATGACCGCTAATAGGGGTACTATACCTCGAGCTTTGTTCTAATAACGCATATGATACAGCTTGGATCAAATGAGCACCAAGACCTAATATCCGCTTACTCACATCTGAGGATTAGGAGTCACCAAAGTGGTTCAACCAAAAATAACTCTCCTCTAATTCACTGAAGGAAAAAGGGGATCTCTAGACATTCTAAAAAAATTCTAATTTACTCTATCTTAAGGACCCCTGAACACAATCAGTAATGTCTCAACCACAAGAACATCACACCATACAATTTATCATTCCCACGAGGAAGATCTCTCAAAGAGTTTGCATCGCACATACGACCAAAGAAAGAGTCTCCAGGACTCATTAAACAACATCTTAGCAATGGAACTGAGTTCCTGATACACCAGACGTTCATGAAATATCAATTTAATTTAACATGTTTTAGTTAACCTGTGTTCGACAAAATGCCACTAGGCAAGTACAATAATTCCAACAACTTTCATTATTTTATTATTATTTTAATTTGCACGGCCTCAAAATTTTGCTAACTAGTTTACGAGGTTTCAAAGTCGGCCCAGCTCGGTCCAAGCGTTGAACCCACGGCTCTGATATCGAAGTTTAACTGACCCGCACATTGAGTTTTATTGTGCTCCAAGACACCTCATGCTAAACATGGCATAAACGAGACAAAGAAAATTATGGAACATTTTTTTTCTGATATGGTTTTGAAGGCATTAGGCTCATAGATTTAATCTAATCAATTATCCAAAAAAATTTAAACTATTAACTAAGCACTTCGGAAAACAATCATCGAGTTAATTAACGCCACTACCGGGAATTTCCAAAATTAATATTACAGTGGTAATCTCTTTGCCTAAGCAATGTTACCTCGCCCAATTATAATCAAATAATCTGAGAGATTAACGCTTTTTTTTAAAACATAACTCCATTAATCCCTATTAAATTAAGCGTTATTTAAGGAACAAAAACGATTATATATTAAATCATGCTAGGATAATACTCTTGCATTGTTAAAGTGCCTCATGCACTATTACTTATAATGGGGTCTACCCATTCTAAAAGGTGGCAAGGTATACAACTAAGTCTAAACCCCTTAGGCCCCATTTAATATTACACACTCACATCTTTTAATTAAAACACATTCGCACCTAAAGACCCCATCACTTAAGTGATGTAGGGTTCATCAAAAAATATACCATTGGATCTAATCTATTTCTAATCCAGATAGATCTAGGTTGGATTTGTAAGGAAACCCTAGATATCCTCTAATGGGTATGCTTATATTCATTTTCTAAAACTAATCTCTCATTGCTATTGTTTTGTCACTTGCAGTTAAGGAAGGAGGAGAAGAAGAAGACAAGGTCATGAAGGCCATTAGAGACCATTAGAAGCTTTGCCTTGTTTAAATTTTGGGCCCATCTAGAAGTCATGGCTGGAACTCTCCTAGTCTCTCATTTTCACGTTTGTGGGTATTTTTTTGATGTCCCTTTCTGCATGTCCTCTACCTTGAAGGTGTCTATTTTCTTGCAAATTACCTCATTTGCAGTGGTATGCATCTAAAACCCAAATATATTAAATTCTCTACCTTTTGCAAAATCCTTCACCTCATAACAAATATATATATATATATAGTCTTCTAAATTTTGTCCTGAATTTCCCTGCACCAGGAATCAAAACGTCACTGGGTACCAGTTCTCTATTGAGCCGCTCTTTTAGCAAAAAGTTAATTAAATCTTCCGAAATATCAATTTTGCCACACTTTATTGTATTTGCAAGCCGCAAAAACTACGTCTGAAAACGAATGCGCAATTAATACAGGCCGCCTTTTATTTTACTCACATGGCATTATTTACAAAAATCAGCTTGGCTTTGGTTTTATTTAATTGTTTTGAGGAAGGGGTTTACAAATGTTTGGGGGGAGAGGGCGCACACGCCACGCCCCACCCAATAAATAATATATGGGTTAGGGGTGGGGTCGGCGCCCCTTCCCCCCAACCATGAATTAAATCTAGCCTACCCAAAAAGGTCGTAGCCTTAAACTATGGCCAAAAACATATATACTTTATTTTTACATATATGTTTTTTTCTAAGCATTTTTACCATGATTATTACTTTTGACTCAGCCAATTTAGGATTCAAAAAGTTATTAATTTTTGTTTTTTTTTTGTTTTTATAGATATATACAGTATATTAATATTTCCAAGAATAAATGAACCTATTAATATTCTAATAGTAAAATTCAGTATGAATGCGCTATTATAAAATTTGAAGGTAATGGAAATATAGTATGAATATACTTTTTGTATATATGAATGATATTATAATAATATATACATGCATTTATTAATTTAGTTTCCCATTAAAGTTAGGAGTGGTAGCAAGTACAGCGGGAAATTTAATCATATTGGAAATGTAAAATTGCATGGGTAAATATTTTGCATAAATTTAGGTAATTATAGTAGTGCCCAAATTGGTGTCACATTTATGTAATAACACAATACTAATTTATACAACAATTCCAGAATTTCATTTACATAACAAGGTTTTATATTAAAGCCATAGAGGAGTTAAGGAACATGGGGTTACTTTAATCTTATGCCTATTGCCACAAGGGCATAAGGTGTCCACCTATGAGCCTACAAAAACTCCATACATATACACACAATCACTCTTATGCATCCCTCTAAAATGGTACACCAGGTGTTATGCCTCCACTCAAGAAATCAACACACCCTTATGGCTCACACTCAAGAAAATAAGATAAAGCCACAATTCATATTCATCAACAAGGTGGACATCCCAACCCAGAGCACCAATCCTAAAAATACCCATTACACTTCTCTTAACGCAATCACTCAGAGTTTTACCCCACTTAATTTCTATTTCTCCCACAGACCTAAGAATCAATTCTCATATTCACTACTAGCATTAATCCATATGTAACAATCAAGTCATCTACACATAAGATGCACAGCAAAGTAACAAGGTAAACACAAAGGTGGATTGATCTACCTCACAAATAGTAGGAGTATCAATACACAAGATGTAACTCTCCATGCCTTTCTCAAAATCCTAAGAAATCACCATCCACTCCAAGGTCCATTAGCTCAAGCAAGCTATCAAAAATTACCAAGCATCCCATAAAAAAATGGGGGAGTAGCCAAGTAACCCTCTAAAACAACAATTAAACATGCATATAAAGGAAAAGAGAAGAAGATGGTCTAGGTGGCTCCATGTAGGATACCACATCACTCATCCTCAACTCCACAAAACAAGTCAAACTTCAACCCCAATGTATAATAAATTGGTGGGTGAGTGAAATGACAATTCCACTTACACACACAAACCAAGCTCACCCCCTAAGGAAATAACTTACAAGACCCATGTTACAGAAAATTGTAATGAATGTCACTTTTTGACTTAGAAACACATATGATGGGGTCTAGTTTTGACCCCCAAATCCATAGGTAGGGTTGGCATAGCAATTTAAGAGGTGTGGGATAAGCTTAACTTGTCTCACAAGCCTTCAAAATTGGCCCCTAAGGCCAAATTCGAATTTCCATGACGGGGTAGAGTGTACAACACTCAAGATCCCAAGCACTCAACTTACAACACAAAATCCAAGAGCCATCTAGTCTAATAAATGAAATTTTTTGACCCATTCATAATTAGTTTAGAACAAGATTAAATTAACTCAAATAAGGCAACTAAACTCATTAAAGATAAAAGGGAATATAAACCAAAATCTAAATAATTAATACAAGGAAAATACATCACTAAAATTCACATACTAAAATTAAATAAAGGAGATATAAAAAGGAAAAAACACACAAACCCCTTGGTAACAATTGAAGGTAATCCCCCCATGGGGACCCCCTAACAACAACAAGACACACCCAACATAACACAAGTTTCTATGGTGATCAGTTGCTAATATCCCACATTCCTTCGATGTTGGTCTCCTACCCCCCGTAGTTATATTGTTTTGAAATAATTCACCTGCAAAATCACACAATACCTTTCTAGACCTCATGGCCATATTAGTGATATCAAACTAATACAAATGCTTATATCTAAATATCAATTTCAACGTAAAACGTCATAACTACTATTTCTAATACCAAGTGACTCAATAATTACTCTCAATTTACAACATTTTGATTCCGTTAATACATCAGTTCGCAATTAAGATCATAATCAACTCAATAATATAATTTAAGCAATACTTTCACTCATTCACCATTTTGTCAATCCTTCAATATCAACAAAATCACAAAATGACTTTGACCATCTTAATAAAACAATCAACACAAAGAACATTCAAAATATCAATATATATTTAAGCAGAAAACACATCATTATATTCTATACTGAATGTCTATCAAAAGTTAATCAGTTCAGTTATAGTAATGTATATCCTTTGATTTCCATATCAGTTAATGTCATTCGTCTATTAATATTTCCAAGTACCTTATGCAATGATGTATATGTGTTCAGTCATAGTGTTAGATTAAATATAACAAAACAATATCAAAGATTAATGATATCAAAATCTATCTACGACCACGTAACCGTTCTAGCTAATTGTCTTATCCTTAGATGCCCATCAGGGTCCATAATACGACATAGAGTCAAAATAATAATAATAAGCAAAACACCATAGAAATCTTGATGTCCCCACATTTTATTTGCATGCTAACTAGAATACATCAATCAGGTTTACAATTATAAAAATTAGGAAAATATAATCATCTAGATACTCAATTATCATTTATTGAGGTGAAAGTCCATGGAACATTAAGAATCAAGACTAATACTCTCTTGATTTTTTACACAATTGAGTGCTAGCGTAAACAGAGTTTTCAAACTCAATGAACTGATCCCTTGCTTTACTATTTTATTCACAATGGAATGTTGTGATTTCAAGAAAGCATAGGTTATTGGGGTCACTAATGAGGATTCTAACATGACCAAGCCCAAATACGGGAAAAAATCGATGTGAGCTTCATGAACGGTTGTCCCTAGGGGGTAAGAAAGAAAAATTTAATAAAGAAACGGGATAGGAGGATATAATTCTAAATAAAATATCATTTTCATTTATGAATGGTTTAAATCTATTATACCTTTGATTCTTTAAATAAAGTATCGCTGGACACTTAATGATTTTCAAAGTATATTTCACAAAGAATAAATAAGTTTTACGTGGCTTATTTTTATGCAAGACATTTAACTTAAAATTAAATAGCTTTTATTAATATTGTTGTTCAAGATATAGTAATATTCTTTTGATTTTTTACACAAATAAGTGTTATCTTAAACATATTTTACAAAAAATAAACAAGTTTTAGATGACTTATATTTATGGAAGATATTTAACTTGAAATTAAATAGATTTTAATAATATTCTTGTTCAAGATATAGTAATTGAAATTAAAGTGAGGTGGAAGACGACATAATAATTTATCACTATTTAGCTCATGTGATAGAGATGAAAGAATAACATTTGAGAAAATATAATATTAATACTTTGCGATTTCCCAAAAAGACCAAATCTAAACAGACCTGTAATTTCAAATTACATGTACTTGTCAGATCAAAATTAATTGACGATCTAATTTTCTGAGGCGGTTGTATATTTCATTTTTTCTAACTTTTTAAATTTATTTCTCGTATTTATACAAAAAAGCTATATATTTACGCATATTTTTTATATATATTTATCAGTGACTCTTCAAAAAAAAATATACATTTTTATAAATTTCATCCTATCATAGTCTATGGCCACCTAAAGTTTTACCGGTATTATACTTGGTTAAAATAAAAAAAAACGACCCATAGCTTGTCAATTTCCAAAAAGGCATTAAATATGAAAAAGGCCTTCAATTTTAAAAATCGCGTGCTTGACCATCTCACTACCTTTGTGGCTTGCAACAATGAGTGTAGTTAATGTGAAACACTGAATACACAATATGCGCGCGAGAAATACAACATTACATAGTCCAGAGTCCACTAGACGTGAGTTGTACCAAATTTTTTAAAGTTCATAGATCCTAACAATCTGATGCACTATAGCCAAAACAATGACATGGATGATGAACAAACGCAAATAATTCCATGGTCTTGCATGTGTATGGCTTTGTCTCTGGTCATTGATTTTCATAGTAGCAGGTGACCTTCGACTATAAAAAATGTCTATCAGCATTAAATATACATAAAAGTTAAGGGGTCATAGATAGATACTTATATATATATATATATATATATATATATATATATATATATATATATAATATTAAATATAAGTTAAAGGGTCATGTACACATGCGCGCACACACACATATATTAATGTGTTTGATATATTAGGTAATGAGTACCATCATCTTTTTTAATAGAGGAAGAGATGATCAATTATTAAGGTTACCTTGCCAACCACCATTAAGACAATGAGTGGTATCAAGTATGGACTTCCAATTTTTTTTATTTATATTTTTCCCTTCTTATATATTCTTAAATTTAATTTTGGGAGAGAGATATCTTTAAGTTAAAGAAAGGAAATTTGCATTACTCATCCCTGCCCCTCAGTTAGTAGCCTCTATATTATAACATAAACCACCTTTTATGGCCACCAGTCATTAGAATATCAAGTAAAGAGGAATGTAAAACATAAAATAGTTGCAACAATTGTGACAATCCTTTCCATGTTCATTGCATATGGGGCCTTTTCTAAGAGAATCACAACTAGGTAAATTAAGAGAAACTCTAATTACAGTGCAAGGGACATTTCTCCAATGGGAAATAAAATTTAGAGGTGTTCCATTTTCATGGTCACTTCTCACAAAGAGAAATGTTGAATAGACAACACTCCTAATACTTTAATTGATAGATAAGTTTGACATCAAATTAAGCCCCATATTATCATTATTATACATAGTACCAATAAAATCATATGGCTTTATTACCATACTTGATTTGAAGAGCATATTTTCATAGGTGTATAATTCATATATGTTCAAGATGTTTTATATTTCCTTACCTTACCACGATTTGTTCTCACATGTGAAGGGAAATGTTGACTATACAACCACCATAAAAATAGATTACCTAACAAGTATCCCTTGACCATCAAATGAAAGGTTTGATGTACATATGTCATGAATCAAGTTCTTTGAACCCTAATGGTTGCACCTCATGAATATGGTTCATCTACAACATTTTCTTTTTCTTCACATGAATATGTGTCATTGTTTTTTTCTCTTTGATATCTTCAACTTCACACGAAACCATGGATATCACATTTGAAACCTACAAAAAAACCCTAGCTATCCCACAACACACATTATATATTATTAGCCTAAAAATAAAGATGCAAATTCTTGAGTCAGACAGACGTCATCGGTCACCTCATATGTGAGTCATTGAGCACTCTACTACATTCAAACTCAATGTCGTTCAGCTAGTGCTTTGTGAAAATTTATGTGGAACTATCCGTTGACCTAGATTGATCCTTGTGGGTCAACGATAATAATGTGATATGTTACTTCATCCAAATAGACACTCTTGTGTGCAGATGAAAAATTCAAGTTATGCCCTCTTATATTGTGTATGCATTATGCAGATATAGTCCTTGCTTTTCAACTCTATTTATGGTAGATAGATAGGTGATTGACAAATAATAAGTGCTTAGGTTAGATTTGTATATATGAGTTCTTACTTTAAAAGTAGGACCTTAGTGGTAGGAATTTTTGATCCAATAGATATAATTTGAAGACAAAAGAGTGACAAATGAGCCCATAAAGAGAAAGTCAGTGAAAAATAAAAGGTGCCAAGTCTGTAAATGATGGTCAAGAATGTATATATGTCCTGAATTTGTTGTACGATCTTGGACCAAGCTCAGGAAAAGGATAAAAGTGATAGGGGACTACTAGAGATCTTTATAAGGTGACTCAAAATCAAATCAAAGATATATAATAATAAAAAATGGGGTTCAAGCAAGTCACAAAGAGAAATGCAAAATAAGATTATTGGTACTAAGATCTTGTTCCATTGTTCAAAACTCATGTATATAACAGCCTAGAACAAAAACATGATGTAATAACGATTTTGTGTAAATTTTGGTGTTTATATTCCCCCTTATGTTAATGAAAGAAATTTACTAGTGTAAAGGAAAAGAGAGTTGTACCTATGAAAGTGTTGAAGCAAGAAATCATGTGTGAGTGTTGCGAGAAAGTAATCGTACATCAAACACAATGTTAGTCATAGACTGGCCCATATGAAGATAAGGGATAAGTGTGTTGTAGGTGTCAGAAGGGGATATTGTAGTTGTAGATAGAGGTGTTTGAAAACACAAAGATTCAAATTTTGTGAATACGTAGAGTTGGGGGTGATCAAATCCCCAACAATATGCTTAATTGTGAAATGTTGTGGGAATTAGGTGTTGTAGGTACCAAAAGAAGAGTGTCACAAGGATTTCTGGCTTTCCCTCAATATTAACGCTTCCCAATAATGGGATGATGCGTGAACATAGCTTCGAGACACCATAAGTTTTTGATCCAACCATTGGATCATCTTAAAAATTTCTAGGGTGGGAGATGTTGATTAGTAATATTCCATGAACAACTTTTTTAACAAAAGTGGGGTGATTTTTCAACATATTTTCGAGGCCAAATTCTTTCGTCTAGTGTTCTCAAATTGACTCCAAACTTTTTTTAAATGTTGTCTAAAAGAGAGTTTAATATCTTTTTATCTATTATATGTGAGCCTAATATACTTCATCGTTGTATATATCCTTTGGATTTTGATGGCATGTCCCATATTTATACATGTAACTAAAGGCCAATGATTGAAGTAATCCTATATGGCTGCATATCATATCATATGAATATGAAATAGGAAATGTAGAACATAGACAAGGAACTAACAAGTTTACACGAGATACTTCCCCCTCCACGCATTTTCAACAGAAAACGATTCATGCATTTGCCTGGGTCAGGATTCCGGAACATTCATCCTCCTTTTTACGTTGGCACCCATCTTTTAACTTTCTTCACTGGATGTCTTGTTTATTTTTATTCTTATTCTTTAGCTTTTCAAGCAATACTGTTTCCACATTCCATTTAAGAACTTTTGTATTTATATATTTGTATCTCTTTTCAATATACGGAATAAAATATGTTTGATTATCTTACTTATCAATTTCAAAATATTGTATTTATAGAGTTTGTATCCCTAACAATTTATGCAATGAAATGTGTTTGATTATTTATTTTTTAACAATTTTTTTTTTTTCTCAGGTTGAGTTTATATGCATTGTATTTATAGAGTTGATATCTCTTAATAATATATCAAATTATAAGTACCTGATTACCTAGTCATATTACAAAGGATTGGCAAGAACTTATTCATATTATGTGTCACATATATTTTTTCTTTTATAACAACATTTTTTTCTCACATCCAATCTATACTAACAATATATAAAATGACATGTGCATGATTACCTGAAAGATAACAATCTTTTATTAAAAAGATAATTTTAATACATAATACAATTTAAAAAAAAAAAGAAGATAAAATCATATTAAATTTTTTTATTTTAGTTAAAATTTGAGAAAGTTTTAGCATTTGAATGAGGTGTTTTTTATTAATCCTCCAATAAAATACATTCTTCATCATATCAAAAATAGGTAGAATGTGATCCCATTGAAATATTGTATAGATTCTAAATTGTTAAGAAAAGACTACATTTTTAAAAATAAATTAATATTTTACTACAAAATAATATTAAAAAATATTAAAAAAAAATTTCATGAAAGCCTCTTGGGTGAATGAAATGGCCAATGCTAATAGAAAGATCTTGCTAGTAATTTGGATGCAACATGAATACTATGATGACAACAATGCACAGGGCATTATCCTCAATTGATCACAGCTAGAGTATCTAGGTGGGCCACTTCCAATGCCATACTTTCAGAGTTTGCACTCGAATATGTAAAAAAAACATTAGCATCACAATCGTTGTTTTGTTAAAAAAACCGAAATTATATGCAAGCTACAACTGAATGACCATTAAATGTTATTGTTCGTGGGGAAAAACCCGTCTTCAATATCCTGAGTAAGTTGTGTTTCCAAAAGAAGGGTCTTGGACAAAAATTTGTTAATAAAAGTATTGAATCTTCAAGCCCAGATTTATTTGCTATTTTTGACAAAACCAAAAAAGGTGCATAAGGGTCTCAATTCACACCACAGAACAAGCAATGGGGATCGAGAATGCTTAAGTGATTGAGCCCCTCGGCCAATGGGTAGTACTTGATAAATGATACACCATGCAAAATGAGCAAGTTTGGGCTCAAAAATGGTAGACCATATAGTAAAAAAAAATTATTTCCAGCACCGAGCAAAAGAGCAAAGGGACTAACAAAAGTTGAGTTTATCCACTATTAGAATCTTGAGAGACATCAAATCAAATCTTTTCTTGGTGAATAATTATTGAAAAGGTGTACTTGGAAACCATTTCCATTCCTCCCCACCAAGGCCTAGATGTGACTAATAACCCAATTTCCATTGCGACATATCAGGCTCGGGAAATAGCTTCAAGAATGGTCTGATATGAGAATTTGTAACCTTAGCTTCTGGCGAGCTAATGGAAGTTGCGGATCACAAATGGCTAAAGATGGAAGGCTAATGTGTGATTATCCCTAAGATGATGAGTTTGAGGGTATGAACTGTCTTTCCAGATAACCATACTATAAGAGGCAAATACATCTGTGGAAGGTAATCGCTGATGTCCACCACACCTTATGGGAAATTGATTAGATAGCCCAATTCTGAACTCATCTCCATTCAAGTCACCACATGAGTGTTTGATTTAAGTCTTACAGACTTTCCAAATAATTTTGTATTTTAACAAGATGTAGCCGATCAAACTTCTACTAGTAGATTTTATAAAAAAGTAAGTTTGGGAAATTCAAACCCATCATAGGTTTTGTAGACCTTGAGGCGAACCCTCAATAAATGTACATTACGGCAAAATAATTCATCTTCATTGTTCTATGATTTCGCATTAGTGGCATGAACAATCCATGTGCTAGCATAGATTTGTATAGCTACCTATATATATATATACATATATACATAGCTATAGATATATATCTGTGCTACAATATTTGGGACTAAGCAATAACACTTTGCATTCAATTGGGAATTGGGAAATATGCAAGTTCTATGCAATTTCTCAAGATTCAAGAATATACTTGTAGCATTGTTACTCAGAGCTAGTCCATGAAAAATATTTGAGTAGTTTCTACGGAAGTTGTTATTATAAGAAGCTTGTAGAGGGTGCCCATTTTTAAAGGAATTTAATAGTGTTTTTGCATTGCCGTAATTGAACTTTAGATTAGAATCTAATTAGTTTACGGCAGCCAATGACTAGAGGATTTGTGATCTAGTAAGATATTACATCTTCTCAAAGTGGTCAATCCATGAAGTGTAAATTTTTTCAAGGAAAATCAACAAACTAACAGATAAAAGACTAATTTTAAACATTTTTTAGATTAATACCTTCTCTGTAACTTTCTTGCAAACCTCAAGTAAGATCGGTAGTTCAAGGGTCTTGTGACTATGTTTGATCGTTGTTGCCAAAACACTTTTGTAAGAGGGGGAAGATGATAGACACCCTAAAGTTACATACATGTTCTCTCAGTTCACATTCATATTATTCATCCCTATTACGATTGATTAATCATTACTTCAATTCAATACATGTACATGTGACTACCCCTTAGATTAATTATTAGTCCACAGCATCATCTTAGCTAACATTTTAAAATAATCATTTATTAAATAAACATGGTTAATTATACATTAGAATACAATATGCACATTCAATAATACATATTAATAATAATATAGTATTACTTAATTAGGATAAATACAAACATAATCTTCCTAGTCAACTACTAGCCACTAATCCTCATTGATGGTTTAACTCAACTATGGACCTCCACACTTGGAAACTCACGCAATCCACATATTCAACATTTGGAATTCCATATTCTATAATTCCTAGATAAGGTGGGGGGCATATTGGGTTGTATGTGCAATTCAATTGTTGGATGTATACTTATATAATAATATTCTATAATGTCTACTACCCATACATAAATACTGTTAGCTATTTTATTACCAAGTTTATACTTGCTAACAAACAGAAATGATTCAAAATAACTATAACCCATAGAACTTTAGTCATAAAATTCATAAATCCACCTTTCATGGCCTTACCCTTAGCTATAAAAGAAGACTTATAAATTTTGGTGGTTTTACAAACCCATCCCTTATAAGCTTTATGCAAATTATAGCCAAATTAATGCTGAGTTTTTGTTTCTACGCCCATCCTTGTGAAATTTTACTTGTAGCATATATGCTAAATTGTTATGCCACCTATTGGAGATGTTTATAGTCACGAGCATCCACATATCCAAGATATCATGATAATGATTGCAATTTTTAGAAAAATCATTAGAGAATTTTCTACAATCTTTGTTTTGTAGGGACTTGCAAGAAAGCTTACAAAGACGGTATGATTTGTGTTGATTTCTTTTACAACATTTTACAACTTCTATTGTCCATTTTTCCTTGTTTACTTTCTGGCACTTAAGCCCGATGGGATCATCTACCCACGTAATCAAATTTATATCAGACTACTTGCACCTTTTCATGGCAGGATTTTTTAATCCATACTAACGGCTCTTGTTGAAATGTGATTTTCATTAGTTCTACATGTTGTTGTTTTGGTGGTCATTTTTGTTGTTTGTAATATTGTTGTAAGTTATTTCAAGAATGCATTCTGGGAGGATTATGACTAAACATAACTTCACTTAAAAATGTCACAAAAATATACGGTCTATTTTTCAATCATTATCAATCTTTTTTGTGGAAGTTTTACAAGTGTTTGTTACAGGTAGATTAATAGCTCCTTGAGTAGCCTATAAATATTTAGGTGCATTAATACATTTAAGACATAAATATTAAATGATATAAAAACATTCCCATGCGCAATTTAGTGATGGTTTTTAAATGATATATTTTGACAATATTGGTTAGAATAAAATGTAACATCTCCATCAGGTAAATCTTCATAGTAATATTTAAAGATAAGGGTACTTGCATTCATGTTTGTAGCTTAACATAATGTTTTATGGATTTAATTGTCCAAGTTATAAATGAAATCTAAAGAACTCCTAAGGAAGAACCTACCCCCTTACTTACCTATCTCCCTACCCCTCTACCCCTTCCCCAGCTCAGCCCCAACTCACCCAAGATTTTGAGCCCTAGCTCTCCCTCACACCCCATGTTACACCCTCTAGTATGACACCCCCTATACTAGGCCTACATCATTGACAGGTTGCTAACCTCACTCGAGTTATAAGAGTTCCCCCACTCACCCATGTTACTATTATAAACCACTCACCCTATACCTGCCACCTCAATCAACTATTCTATACCATAATCCCTAACCTCATGAGATCTCCCTCCTGCTATACATCAACTCTCTACCCCATTAATATGGTTCTAGTCTAAACACCCCTAGTTCGATGAGCTATCTCGTCAGGCTAACCCCTTTCCCTGCCCTATGATTTTCAACGTACCTACCATCCTGATGCAGGAGCATCTCTGTCCAGGGTAAGTGCACGAAGTTGGGGGGGGCCAAAAGGGGGTCTCAACTAGATGTTTTTCTTTCTAAAAAATAAAAAATCTTCAATTTCTACAAGTTATTTGAAATAGTTACACTCAAAATTGGAAGCTATTGTAAGAAATATGAATCATAGAATTTTGAGATCTAGTTTCTAAGCTACTAAATTTTATTGAAAACGGATAAGTTTTAAGTGGGTTAAACAACTAAAATACCAACAAATGTTCCTGTTTTTGTTAAAAAACATAATAGAGTGACTTTCTTGTGCCCCCACCTATTTTTTTAGCACCATTCAGTATTTTTGAAAACCCTTTGGTAGAAAGATAGTCTAGGAGCATCTAGTTTGGGGCTCCTTTTTTTAAAGTTTTTTTAGAGAACATTATTTTATTTATGATTTTTCTTGTACAAACATTTTATATTTTGAAAAATAATGGAGCTCTGACCATGGCCCCCCCTAACTACCTAAAAAAATATCGAAAATTAGATTTTTTTTTCTTGAATATATATAGAATTATGCCTAGTTTGGGCTAGTATAATTTTTATTTAATTTCAATCACCCAAAAAAAAAGATACACCATGAAAGATAGACATATTTACACTTCAAAAAATAGCTATAAAAAGGCATAGTTAGAAAATAAATAAATATGGAAACCTTATATTAGTCAGAAAATTTGAAAAAATTATATTTTTAGAAAGAAGACTCTACTCTATGTCGTGGTATAATTTTTTTAAAAATGGATCGATTGTTTTATTTTGATTTATCATAGAGGAAGTGTCATTTTTACATTTTCTTGTAAAAAACTCATTATTTGTTGTGTTTGTGTAGGTCCATGCCCCAGGCTTGGGGATCCAAACCGGATCCAAGCCTTGAGGCATGCCTTGGAAAGAGAGGAATAGTGTAACACGTACACATTATGCTCTTTACATATAAATTATGGGCCACCAATGTTATTTTCAGCTCTTCCACATGATTTATGTCATCTTTCTGTCTGGCCTACATATTATTTTACATTATTTGCAATTTTGGAGTAATTCATCTTGTCCCCTACCCCACTATATATATTTTTACAATCTTTGGTGACAAAATACGACGTAAGGACAAGAAGAAATTTAAGAACAAGACAACGAAGCAATTAGAAGAGATGATAATAAATAAAGTGAAGAGGATGCAAAAAATTCGTGCAGGGAAGGTAAATTTGCTATATCAAATGTACCTAATGTTTCAAAAAATGAGGATGAAATACATATTGAAAATGTAGAGAATAATGATTTTTCAATGAATATTGATATTGAATTGAATGATAATGTTGGTATGGATGAAGAAATCGATATGAATCCAAATGTTGAACATTTACCTGAGAATCCAAATGTTGAAACTTTACATGAGAATTAATATTTTAATCCTTAAATTTGTATAGAAACACTGAATGAAGAAAGTAACGTTGTTAATGAATATTCACCTCGAAGAACACATCCTTCCATTTTGTGAAGAAAACCAATTCACTTAATTGAAATTGATGAAAACATTATAAAACCAATGCCTAACAAAATGTCTAAAAGAAAATCAAGAAGAAAAGCTAGTGGAATTCGGGTTAATTACTTTGAGAATATAAATGACACACAAAGATGTCAATTCTTTGTTACATTGATGAAATTAATTAATACGACACCTACAATGAAGACCCTTGGGAACTAATAACATCTAATGTTGTTGATCGCAGTGCGTCAATTGTTGAAAATATACATAAAACATACCAAACTATAGGTGTCAATAGACACACCAAATATAGTAATACTACATGGCACGAACTTAAAAATTGTAAAGTAAATTATAAAACAATTAATAAGTACTTGAATAGAAAAACAAGCGGAGCTTTGAAACTAAACGAAAAAACACTAGCGAAAGCAATAGGGAGACGCAAAAGTCTTGAGTTAGTCAATAACACTGACTATTAGACATTGTTTGGAAGACTCCCATGGAAAGACAAGAATACATATGATATTCTAAAATAATTACTTGTAGAGTATTGGAATGAGAACACAAGGGTGTCACCGAATAGAAGAGATACAGTAAAAATAAGAATAGGTTCTCGTAATCGTGAATTGTGTGCAAAAAAAATCTTGGATATCACTCAAAAATAAATTTTTTGTATGTTTAAGAATGAAAATCCCGAAATTAACATTAGCCAAAGATTATTTGAAATGAACAAACCCTTTTATGTGAAAATCAACCACTCATGTACCACTTGTTGTTGTAGGTATTATGTTAAATTTTCAATGCATTATGATGTTTATAGACAAATACGTCGTGTTTTGCATATTGACACCATATTGCAGGAGTGGGGATTAAATGTCCTACCAAAATTTGTAAGGGAATTTATTTCTATGACATTTTGTGAAAAATCAACTGGATAACTTTCTAATAACAAAGCATGTTGGGATGGAACATTCAACATATGTGGTGGCTTGCCAAAATTGAAAAGTTATATCCATGAAGAGAAGAACGATTCAATAGGAAAATAATTAGTTTGTTTCAATAAATCTAAATCAGTGGCATATCAATTAAAAGATGGAAAAAAATCTAAGAGGTGTGAACTTGTTACAAAATAATTATATGTATTAGAATATATGGTCAAATTCAGAGAGGAAATTTTTTTAGTATGCAAAGCACGCACATAGAGCTCGATGGTTGGATGAAAAATTCAAGTTAAGAAAGCATACATTCCCACTTGGTACTATTGTTTTAGTAGTTGACTTCACAAATATTTACACATTGTAGCCACAAATGAAAGTTAAGTCTCAATACTACAACTCAGTGAAAGTAGTTTTTTTTATGCATATAACTGCCCGCTGGGCATTGGCTCCTTTTCTACCTGTCCTCCACCAGCTATCTTCATTTTTCAACATACTAGTTGTCGCCCACCTACCATAATTTATACCTTGTCACCTCATTTTCACCTGCTCCTCCTTGACGTGTTCTGGATTGTGAATTTATTAATGGTGAAATGAAGGTCTGTCGCCCGGAGGTTGCGTGGGTGGGTGTGGATCCTCAAAATCGCGCTGTACAGGCAGCTACAGTGGAGCGCGGAACTGAAATTCTCCTAGTTCACGCATTCATTCCTCTGTCTGCCCTCTTCATCCGACGCCTCTTTCTTCCTGCCCTGAACCACGAATGCTTGTTGCGCTCCATCAAATGCTGAAACAAATGAAATTGCTACAGCGTGTTCTGGATGCGTTTGGGGGAGAAAGGAAAAAGATATCGAAACTCTAATGCGTTTGGCGAAGGTACTTAATGGAAAAGGAAAATCCTTCATTCATTTAACCACGATGATGCTCAGGGTTCGCGGACCCCCATTAGCTACGAGATCGGAGAGCAGGGAGTCATTTGTTCCCGTTTTCAATTTCTCTAGGTAAAACTCTCCTCTCTCTCTCTCTCTATCCTGGATCATCATGATGTCTGTTTCGGATCTCCATTCCAAAGAGTATTATCAGTTGGACTGCAACAAAGCTCTTTCCACTAGTTGCCCAAATATTGTGAGAAGGAGCGATTCCAGATCTATGACGTCTTTTCGTTCCAGGTTCGATGAAGGAGGAGGGCAAGGCAGAGTAGCGGAAAGCAGAGTGTTTAGTGGGCCACAAGACAGGAAGAATGCTGCAATTCCCTCTTCAAATAGCAGTGACAGTGTCAACCACGATGTCAGCCTTGGAGCATCTTCTTCTTATCTTGCAGACGAGTTTAATTCCTCATTCGCTTTCAGTGATTTGTCTTCTTGTAGCAGTGATATTTCTGGAAAATTACGACGACTAGCAACAACTGCTTCTCCCTTTTCCCTCAAATTCGAGATTCTCCTACAAGATATTTTTATCAAATCCGATTAGGTGACAGTGTGACTGTTACCAGCAGACCTGATGAAATTTATTACAGAGTTTCTCTACTGAAACCTTGCTTGTTCTTTGATGTAACTCATGGAAGAGGATCTCATAGAGGTGGATTTGTTTCATATCAGAATATTCATGAAGCACTGTTTGCCTTGCAAGAAAACTTTCAGGAGATCTATGCAATGTTGAAGAAAATGTCTTGGGAGATGAAGGTAGCAGGATATTCCTCAGATCCAGAGCTTGCACTGAGTCATTTCTCCAAAACCGATTCGTGACAGTGAGGGTGTTACCAACAGGCCTGATGAAATTTATTTACAAAGAGTCTCTATTGAGATCTTACTTGTTGTAGGATGTAACTCATGGAAGAGAATCTGTTAGGGGCGGATCTGTTTCATATCAGAGTATTCATGAAGCACAATTTGCCTTGCAACTATATGAGCATCTTCTACGAGTCACTATGTTGGCAGGCATAAAGGGTGCTGATGGAATTATCACTCTTTCAAGCTACAGCTGAAATGTTTGCACCAAGAGTTTGATGCTGTCCTCAGATCTGATGAAGGAAAAGGTTTATTTATCATTATGGTAGATGCCTTCAGAGCCAGGAGTGTGATGTAATCAGTATATTTTGTGTCCAAGCTTCAAATCATGGGGTTGGCCTTGTAGATGTTATTCGCTGCATGAATGTGGCACTGGCACGAGCTCGCAAAGCAGCTGCATTGAAGCAATCTAGTGACTGGTCAGCCTTAATTGAGGATGCTAAGTCTAGGGACTGTTTTATGGATATGGAGTCTATACCAAGAGATTGTTCTTGGTTGTAAAGCCATCTTCTTTTGCTTTGTCTCAGACTAGGGCTGCTCCTAACATGAGAGCACCAAGGTTAGGAGGTCCAAATTAGAAGCAATCAGATGCATATGGAGATGGTGGAGGTGTTTGGATGTATGACGAAGGATTAAGTTCATTTGCCAAAAATGGGGCCTACAGAAGTTCTAGGGCTGATCTTGGAGCGGTGTTGGGAGAATGATGGCAAGTATTTTAGACCACCCACCCTGGCTGTGAACTCCTACCTGTGCCAACATGAAGATGTTCGATGTTTGGGCGCCCAACGAGCTTGAAGAAAATGGATTTAGGCTTCGGTTGCTGTTGCAGGCCCCGTCCATCTTGTTATCGACTGCGGGAGCTTAATCAGGCACGATATTCTCTATACCATTAATTCCTATGCTGTTATTTAATTGAATCACTAAATAACTCTACTCTTCATATTAATGTCTCGTGTGATGGTATACTATTTGGTTTCCACTTTCCTGGCTCGTTTGTATTTGTTTTGGCGTTAGAAATGATTGCGTTGGTTGAAGCCCTTATATTGTTTTCTGGGTTTTAATAAATATTAGTTGGGTGAACTTTGCTCTTAAGTCTAATAAAACAAAAGAGGTGGGGGTCCTGTAATGAACACCCCTTAGTTCCTTATGTTGGTCTCACGATTTGAATGTTTTATCAAACATTGTTGTTGGACTCAACCTTACAGTTCCTGTTTTGTTCTTATTCTTGTTTCGGTTCGAGATCTTTAGTTCTGGGTTATGTCGAGTATTTGCGAATTAGGGATTGAGTACTGCAAGTGCATTGTGTATAGGTGAATGGTGCTATTCCTGTCTCTATCCTTTTCTTTCATTTGTTTAGGTTCTAGTAACCCTTCCCAGTTGGCATGGTGTGTGCTTAGCTTGATTGATTTTTGAATTGAGCCAGGTTGATATTACGTTCAACTAGGTTAGTTGCTTTTGTTACTTGTTTGAATCGCTCAAAGAAATACTTTTATTCTTCGAGTGTCATGGTTGATCGTCATAATTTGATATCAATTCATGTTCACCGTTTGGAGATTGTCGTCTTTGGAATCACCTTCTCTCCCTTGGTAACTGTTGTATGTTTTGAGGAATGTAGTTGATCCTATGGAATGTCTTCTTTTGACGATACTCACATTTCTTTTGGATAGTTTAAAATGTCAGAGGAAATACTCTTCTTCGTACCTTGATTTTGTTTCACACATGTTGGAGGATACGAGATCTACTGGATCATTAGTGAGGAGTTTTTTTTCCAATCTTAAAATTGGGATGTGGGTTTTATGCGTAAGAAATTACTCTACGATTTGCTCCGTAAAGATGCTTAAATTTCATTCTCCTGTGACTTAGAGGTTGGTGTGTTTGGAAACTCATTGGTTGACTGGTTTGTGTTATGATCGTTGTGATACGACCTCCTTGCTATCATTGTAGTAGAATGGTTATGCGTTGACCAAAAAGGTTTAAGTCAACTTGTTGTTGACGACAGATCCTTTGGAAGCTATGTATCTTGTGTTGCGTTCTTGTGAATGATTGAGTAACCCTCCTGTAAGATTTATAATGGATATGATTGGTCTTGTCAAATTTGTCCTTTTTCTTAAGACATTCTCTTGATTAGAAGAAAGTCTAATAGAAGGATTGTTAGGATAGGATGTGACCCATGCGAGGTCATTTGTGCATTTCACCCCTTTTCTTTCCATTTTTATTTATTCTGTACTGACATAAAATTTACTGTTATTGGCACATCACCTTAATATTAATAAGTCATGTTGGTTTAGATATTCTCATGTCGATTGATTGTTTGGGATCTTCCAGTGGCATAGTGAATCCTTGGCTTGGTGAACTAACTTAAACAAATAGGGATAGATCACGTTTGAAAGTAATTCTCTTCCTGTAATTGTTTTTGTTTCGAAATGTTATCTTGTTAATGACGGTCATTATTGTGATATGGGTGAAATTCACTATGATGTTTATTAACTGCTCCTATGTGAAAATGATAATTGAATAGAGTTAGTGCCATCCCTTTTATTTAGACATTTTATGCTTTTGGACAGCTCTTTAATTGCTCTTGTTTAGACTCTTGAATTATTGTTTTCTTCATCAACGGTGTTTTTCTTCTTCCTTGAAACAGTTAGATAACAACATATTGTCTTAATGTTATAGCTTTTATCGTGCTCAGTTCTTGCGAACTGACATGTGCTAACAAATGTGCAGGAGGATTTCCTGAGTAGAAAAGAAAAAAAAAAGAGAGAAAAAGAAACACGTGTAGAAAGTGGATTCCAGCCTTCTTAGGAACTGCTGTTGTGCGAATGTTTTTCTTTTACTTTACAGCATTGGTATGGAAATTGTGGAGACTATCTAGAAGGCATTGTGTTATAATTTTGTATTGTTCTCTTGTAGGTTGTTGTTATCGTTTGAAAGTCAATTTGAGAAATATTATTGTCAATAAGATTAAATGAACTTGTTTTGACATGCGTATCCTTTGTTGAATTTTCACTTTTCAGAATATGATTTATCCTTGAATTGTCAAACCTAATTCTAATTATCCAAACTTGAATCATCTTGCATCGCTCTAGTTACCTTGGTCTTGTGTCGATTGGTAAAGGACTATGTTTTGGAACCTAGCAAAAAGAAAACAAGAGAAACAAACATACCTTGTGATCTCGCGTAAACTAATCAACAATCTCTTATTGTGGTAAATCCTCAGAACGGTCTTAAGGTGAAATCAATGATTGAATTCTTGGAAGATAATAAGATTATAATAAATAGAAGGAACTTGACTAAGAAACTCTTCGACCTATCTTGCCCGTTGAAAAAAATAAACAGTATACTTATGTCTATCTCTTCAAGTGAAGCCCAAGTGAAACCTTTAACAATTCTGGTTAGACTCTTGCCCCAATGAAATCCTTTTTAACCACTATTAAGATCTTAATGAAGAATCCAAGTCTTAGACAGTCATGTACTGTAAAAATAAAATAAAATAAAAATATGACCGCTTAAAGGGGGTAAAACATATATGTTTAAAAGCACAACGTTGAAAACAGTTTGATGAAGTTAAGAGCCTTGATAAACAAACTGCCTCCTAACCAATGAACCAGTTAATCAAGTTAATGAGGCAACCTCTTACCATCCAATAATTGGTTTACACTGTTTATTAACATTATCAAGGTAGGGGAAAATTCTTCAAAGGAGACATGACTTTCAGATTCTCCTATTATGATTCCTCTGCGAAAAGTAAAGAATGTAAAAGCACTTACAGCTAAAACATGAATCTAAAGAAACCTTCTGTGGGAAGACCTTGTTGTAAGACTGCATACTTTAGATGAACCATTGTGTCCTTAGTGTGTGCCTCAAGTTTATCTGTAACCAGTGTGGGCCCGTGTTGTGGAAAGCATGTCTTTAGTTGATTGTATTCCCTAGAGAACTTGTGTAGTGTCGTATTATCTTCAAGTAAGTCAAAAAAAAAGTTATCCGGTATTTCACTGTGTTGTCCTTGTGTTGGTAATTTTGGTCTTCTACATTTTGGTATCAGAGCGTAGGTTCATGCTCTCGAACCTCTGGGCCGGATTGGTGTTGTATGATGATGTTGCATGGTGGTGGTGGGGTTACATGATGATACTGCATGATGATGATGATGTTGCATGATGATGATTTATATTGGAAGAGTAATGTGCTTTAAGCGTGATGTGATTATTGTCGTAATTGTGATATTGTGAACGCACGTGATGTGTATGTCACTCAGTGCGTATTTGTTATCATGTTGATGTGTTGGGGATGAGAGTATTCTCTCTCCTTCTTGTGGATTCTATGAAGAGTTCACGTGTGAATTACTGTTTGTGGCGTGTGAAAATAATTATTATGTGGATGACGTAGTGTTGGAGCATTGTGGCATATTGTGATATGTGAGTGTATCAATGTGTTGTATGACTAGTTGATGTTAAAAGAAACGAGTTGTATCATGATGTTTTTACCATGTTCTGAAGAAACGTGTGTACCACCCTGTTATGTTGTAATTTATGTTATGTTGTGATGTACTATGTTCATCGTATATATGAATTGTGTAATATGTAATGCTTCATGTTGTGATTTTGGGTCATACGGTGAGTGTATGAACCCTATCGTATTGTGATTGCACCTTAGGGTGCAGAATGTGGTAAAGTGATGTATTGCGCCCTGTGAATGTATAATTGTGATCTACCCCGTATACCTACCATACATGAGACGTTATGGTAGCTATGTGTGTACCACCATGGTGTTAGTGATGTAGTTACATGTTATGTTGTGAGCCTTACACTAAACGACCCTGAGGGAGATCGTTGTAGAAGTGTATGTTGAGAGTGAGGAATGGTGTACCATGGGTCAATAACTCGAGTCAAAACTCGGTTTAGTAGATTACATGTGACTCTTTCCTCTCTCCCTATGTGGTTGTATGTATGCAACCTTAGTGTATCTATGACTATGTTTAGCCTTGTCGAAGGGTGGCGGGATTGATATATATATTTTACGAGCTGAGGCTCGATGTTCCGAGTGCCAGCAACTCGTTGAGTACCCCTTTGGTGGCCAGATAGGGCCACACAGTTATCGTAATGTGACATTATTATAAGTTGATTTTATTCGTAAATTGAGCTTTTTATTTTATTTTGCAAGGACCAACATCTTTTCTTGATTGCAATGCTTTACAATTTTGGGCATTTCCGTTGTTTGTGGCACTAACATGGGGATTTTATACTAACTTTGGCCATTTGGTCATTTATTTTAGCTTGATTTGGGGTCTTCTTTTAAATTTGGAATTTTTACCGCCTTGCCCAAGGCTTGTACTTTGCCACTTGGCACTTTGACTAGATTGTTGTGCTGGTTCTAATGTCGTGATGTGTGGAATAGGGTCACAGGATGCACCATGGATTGGTTGGACCTATGGACCCGCTTCGTTGTATGGGGGTACGCCGAAAGGGGTACATATGACTAGCGGGTTATTGAGAACTATGTGTTATTATGTCACTTGGGTTAGGAGTGTCCAAACTCGATGTGCCTTGGGCACAGAGAGACAACCGGCCTCCTTGAGGGAGGAAAAAGAGTTTGAGGGAGGCATAAGAGTTTGAGGGAGGCATAAGAGACTTGAGGGAGGCATAAGAGTTTGAGGGAGGAATAAGAGACTTGAGGGAGGCATGAGAGTTTGAGGGAGGCATAAGAGACTTGAGGGAGGCATAAGAGTTTGAGGGAGGCTTATGATATTTGTCCGTATGGTTGATGTTTCAGGATATATGTTGAGTTATTGTGATGTTTGGTAGTGGTCTTTTGATGTATGTGTTACTCATGTTAGATGGTTATGTGTTGTGATGTTGTGGACATGTCATTGATTCCCTTGTGGACACTATGTACCTGTAGCATGGTTTGTTGTTATGTGAGTCTTTCATTGATGCAAATTGAGGAAATGTCTGGTGGATTGTAGTACTCTTTTGGTTGAGTATTTGGTATGTCAGTCATTGATGTGTGATGAGTACCTATGTTATGGGAAGTGTGCCTATTCTATTCTGTATTTGAGTAACCTTTTGTGGTGTAATACAATCTTGAGGTATATACTTGTGTACTTGTGAATCTGTGATGTCTTGTGAACCTGATAGGGTGTTGTGGTAGCAGTTCATTTTGGGCACACACAATAAGGAATAAACCAAAACTCGTCAAAGATGAAATTTTAAAAGCAATTAAACTAAGAATAATGCCAATGGAAAGAGACTAATGAAATGATGAACAAGAAAGAACTGCCAATCTTCACAGAACATTAAAAGTTAAAATTTCTACCAAATGTTCCTAAGGCTACCTTGTGACCCTGCTTTAAATCAACTAAAATTTTAAACCATAGAGTGTACTCTCTCCTGTGTCTATTCTTGGTTTCTTACCATTTCTTTGCCTTTGTGTTATGTCGCATCGAGGACGATGCTTCTCAAGGGGAGGAGAATGTAATGCCCGCTGGGCATTGGCTCCTTTTCTACCTGTCCTCCACTAGCTATCTTCTTTTTTCAACATACTAGCTGTCGCCCACCTACCATAATTTATACCTTGTCACCTCATTTTCACCTGCTCCTCCTTGACGTGTTCTAGATTGTGAATTTATTAATGGTGAAATGAAGGTCTGTCACCCGGAGGTTCGTGGGTGGGTGTGGATCCTCAAAATCACGCTGTACAGGCAGCTACAGTGGAGCGCGGAACTGAAATTCTCCTAGTTCACGGATTCATTCCTCTGTCTGCCCTCTTCATCCGATGCCTCTTTCTTCCTGCCCTGAACCACGAATGCTTGTTGCGCTCCAACAAATGCTGAACAAATGAAATTGCTACAGCGTGTTCTGGATGCGTTTGGGGGAGAAAGGAAAAAAATATCGAAACTCTAATGCGTTTGGCGAAGGTACTTAATGGAAAAGGAAAATCCTTCATTCATTTAACCACGATGATGCTCAGGGTTCACGGACCCCCATTAGCTACAAGATCGGAGAGCAGGGAGTCGTTTGTTCCCATTTTCAATTTCTCTAGGTAAAACTCTCCTCTCTCTCTCTCTCTATCCTGGATCATCATGATGTCTGTTTCGGATCTCCATTCCAAAGAGTATTATCAGTTGGACTGCAACAAAGCTCTTTCCACTAGTTGCCCAAATATTGTGAGAAGGAGAGATTCGAGATCTATGACGTCTTTTCGTTCCAAGTTCGATGAAGGAGGAGGGCAAGGCAGAGTAGCAGAAAGCAGAGTGTTTAGCAGGCCACAAGACAGGAAGAATGCTGAAATTCCCTCTTCAAATAGCAGTGACAGCGTCAACCACGATGTCAGCCTTGGAGCATCTTCTTCTTATCTTGCAGACGAGTTTAATTCCTCATTCGCTTTCAGTGATTTGTCTTCTTGTAGCAGTGATATTTCTGGAAAATTACGACGACTAGCAACAACTAATTCTCCCTTTTCCCTCAAATTTGAGATTCTCCTACAAGATATTTTTATCAAATCCGATTAGGTGATAGTGTGACTGTTACCAGCAGACGTGATGAAATTTATTACAGAGTTTCTCTACTGAAACCTTGCTTGTTCTTTAATGTAACTCATTGAAGAGGATCTCATAGAGGTGGATTTGTTTCATATCAGAATATTCATGAAGCACTGTTTGCCTTGCAAGAAAATTTTCAGGAGATCTATGCAATGTTGAAGAAAATGTCTTGGGAGATGAAGGTAGCAGGATATTCCTCAGATCCAGAGCTTGCACTGAGTCATTTCTCCAAAACCGATTCGTGACAGTGAGGGTGTTACCAACAGGCCTGATGAAATTTATTTACAAAGAGTCTCTATTGAGATCTTACTTGTTGTAGGATGTAACTCATGGAAGAGACTCTGTTAGGGGCATATCTGTTTCATATCAGAGTATTCATGAAGCACAATTTGCCTTGCAACTATATGAGCATCTTCTACGAGTCACTATGTTGGCAAGCATAAAGGGTGCTGATGGAATTATCACTCTTTTAAGCTACAACTGAAATGTTTGCACCAAGAGTTTGATGTTGTCCTCAGATCTGATGAAGGAAAAGGTTTATTTATCATTATGGTAGATGCCTTCAGAGCCAGGAGTGTGATGTAATCAGTATATTTTGTGTCCAAGCTTCAAATCATGGGGTTTGCCTTGTAGATGTTATTCGCTGCATGAATGTGGCACTGGCACGAGCTCGCAAAATAGCTGCATTGAAGCAATCTAGTGACTGGTCAGCCTTAATTGAGGACGCTAAGTCTAGGGACTGTTTTATGGATATGGAGTCTATACCAAGAGATTGTTCTTGGTTGTAAAGCCATATTCTTTTGCTTTGTCTCATACTAGGGCTGCTCCTAACATGAGAGCACCAAGGTTAGGAGGTCCAAATTAGAAGCAATCAGATGCATATGGAGATGGTGGAGGTGTTTGGATGTATGACGAAGGATTAAGTTCATTTGCCAAAAATGGGGCCTACAGAAGTTCTAGGGCTGATCTTGGAGCGGTGTTGGGAGAATGATGGCAAGTATTTTAGACCACCCACCCTGGCTGTGAACTCCTACCTGTGCCAACATGAAGATGTTCGATGTTTGGGCACCCAACGAGCTTGAAGAAAATGGATTTAGGCTTCGGTTGCTGTTGCAGGCCCCGTCCATCTTGTTATCGACTGCGGGAGCTTAATCAGGCATGATATTCTCTATACCATTAATTCTTATGCTATTATTTAATTGAATCACTAAATAACTCTACTCTTCATATTAATGTCTCGTGTGATGGTATACTGTTTGGTTTCCACTTTCCTGGCTCGATTGTATTTGTTTTGGCATTAGAAATGATTGCATTGGTTTAAGCCTTTATATTGTTTTCTGGGTTTTAATAAATATTAGTTGGGTGAACTTTGCTCTTAAGTCTAATAAAACAAAAGAGGTGGGGGTCCTGTAATGAACACCCCTTAGTTCCTTATGTTGGTCTCACGATTTGAATGTTTTATCAAACATTGTTGTTGGACTCAACCTTACAGTTCCTGTTTTGTTCTTATTCTTGTTTCGGTTCGAGATCTTTAGTTCTGGGTTATGTCGAGTATTTGCGAATTAGGGATTGAGTACTACAAGTGCATTGTGTATAGGTGAATGGTGATATTCTTGTCTCTATCCTTTTCTTTCATTTGTTTAGGTTCTAGTAACCCTTCCCAGTTGGCATGGTGTGTGCTTAGCTTGATTGATTTTTGAATTGAGCCAGGTTGATATTACGTTCAACTAGGTTAGTTGCTTTTGTTACTTGTTTGAATCACTCAAAGAAATACTTTTATTCTTCGAGTGTCATGGTTGATCGTCATAGTTTGATATCAATTCATGTTCACCGTTTGGAGATTGTCGTCTTTGGAATCACCTTCTCTCCCTTGGTAACTTTTGTATGTTTTGAGGAATGTAGTTGATCCTATGGAATGTCTTCTTTTGATGATACTCACATTTCTTTTGGATAGTTTAAAATGTCAGAGGAAATACTCTTCTTCGTACCTTGATTTTGTTTCACACATGTTGGAGGATACGAGATCTACTGGATCATTAGTGAGTAGTTTTTTTTCCAATCTTAAAATTGGGATGTGGGTTTTATGCGTGAGAAATTACTCTATGATTTGCTCCGTAAAGATGCTTAAATTTCATTCTCCTGTGACTTAGAGGTTGGTTTCTTTGGAAACTCATTGGTTGACTGGTTTGTGTTATGATCGTTGTGATACGACCTCCTTGCTATCATTGTAGTAGAATGGTTATGCGTTGACCAAAAAGGTTTAAGTCAACTTGTTGTTGACGACAGATCCTTTGGAAGCTATGTATCTTGTGTTGCGTTCTTGTGAATGATTGAGTAACCCTCTTGTAAGATTTATAATGGATATGATTGGTCTTGTCAAATTTGTCCTTTTTCTTAAGACATTCTCTTGATTAGAAGAAAGTCTAATAGAAGGATTGTTAGGATAGAATGTGGCCCATGTGAGGTCATTTGTGCATTTCACCCCTTTTCTTTCCATTTTTATTTATTCTGTACTGACATAAAATTTACTGTTATTGGCACATCACCTTAATATTAATAAGTCATGTTGGTTTAGATATTCTCATGTCGATTGATTGTTTGGGATCTTCCAGTGGCATAGTGAATCCTTGGCTTGGTGAACTAACTTAAACAAATAGGGATAGATCACGTTTGAAAGTAATTCTCTTCCTGTAATTGTTTTTGTTTCGAAATGTTATCTTGTTAATGACGGTCATTATTGTGATATGGGTGAAATTCACTATGATTTTTATTAACTGCTCCTATGTGAAAATGATAATTGAATAGAGTTAGTGCCATCCCTTTTATTTAGACATTTTATGCTTTTGGACAGCTCTTTAATTGCTTTTGTTTAGACTCTTGAATTATTGTTTTCTTCATCAACGGTGTTTTTCTTCTTCCTTGAAACAGTTAGATAACAACATATTGTCTTAATGTTATAGCTTTTATCGTGCTCAGTTCTTGCGAATTGACATGTGCTAACAAATGTGCAGGAGGATTTCCTGAGTAGAAAAGAAAAAAAAAAAGAGAGAAAAAGAAACACGTGTAGAAAGTGGATTCCAGCCTTCTTAGGAACTACTTGTTGTGCGAATGTTTTTCTTTTACTTTACAGCATTGGTATGAAAATTGTGGAGACTATCTAGAAGGCATTGTGTTATAATTTTGTATTGTTCTCTTGTAGGTTGTTATCGTTTGAAAGTCAATTTGAGAAATATTATTGTCAATAAGATTAAATGAACTTGTTTTGACATGCGTATCCTTTGTTGAATTTTCACTTTTCAGAATATGATTTATCCTTGAATTGTCAAACCTAATTCTAATTATCCAAACTTGAATCATCTTGCATCGCTCTAGTTACCTTGGTCTTGTGTCGATTGGTAAAGGACTATGTTTTGGAACCTAGCAAAAGGAAAACAAGAGAAACAAACATACCTTGTGATCTCGCATAAACTAATCAACAATGTCTTATTGTGGTAAATCCTCAGAACGGTCTTAAGGTGAAATCAATGATTGAATTCTTGGAAGATAATAAGATTATAATAAATAGAAGGAACTTGACTAAGAAACTCTTCGACCTATCTTGCCTGTTGAAAAAAATAAACAGTATACTTATGTCTATCTCTTCAAGTGAAGCCCAAGTGAAACCTTTAACAATTCTGGTTAGACTCTTGCCCCAATGAAATCCTTTTTAACCACTATTAAGATCTTAATGAAGAATCCAAGTCTTAGACAGTCATGTACTGTAAAAATAAAATAAAATAAAAATATGACCGCTTAAAGGGGGTAAAACATATATGTTTAAAAGCACAACGTTGAAAACAGTTTGATGAAGTTAAGAGCCTTGATAAACAAACTGCCTCCTAACCAATGAACCAGTTAATCAAGTTAATGAGGCAACCTCTTACCATCCAATAAATGGTTTACGCTGTTTATTAACATTATCAAGGTAGGGGAAAATTCGTCAAAGGAGACATGACTTTCAGATTCTCCTATTATGATTCCTCTGCGAATAGTAAAGAATGTAAAAGCACTTACAGCTAAAACATGAATCTAGAGAAATCATCTGTGGGAAGACCTTGTTGTAAGACTGCATACTTTAGATTAACCATTGTGTCCTTAGTGTGTGCCTCAAGTTTATCTGTAACCAGTGTGGGCCCGTGTTGTGGAAAGCATGTCTTTAGTTGATTGTATTCCCTAGAGAACTTGTGTAGTGTCGTATTATCTTCAAGTAAGTCAAAAAAAAAAGTTATCCGGTATTTCACTGTGTTGTCCTTGTGTTGGTAATTTTGGTCTAGTTTATTAAAACATGTTATTCTTAGTAAGTTCACATGCTTATTCCTACGAGCATGGAAATTTCCATGTATCTTCTACATGCCTAAATTAAAGGAATTTCCAACTTTCCAACTTACTATGCATCTAAGAGACTAACATTAACTAATGCCCTAAAATAGAAAAAAATTGAATTACAAATTAAATCCTAGTTTTTGTCCCTCAAATGGTGGAATTTGGGCTGTAAAATGTGCCGAAACGTGCTCCAACAGGAAAGACTATTAAACTAGTTCATTTTCCTTGTGAAATACAGTGGTTTAAAAAGAATGGACGCAATCGGAAACTCAGAGAACAAGGTATGGCCTTTTTAATTTCTTGTTAATTTTAGCTTATCATTCTCCCCTTCTTGAAAAAAACATAGCTCCTACAAGTTGTCTTCTTTACATTTCTACCACTTATATGCATCTATCTTATTAATTTCCCACTCTGTGATCCATGATTTTAAAGGGACAAATATTCTTGTACTTCAGCTTGTTATAGGTTCCTTTTGCAAACCTTTCCTTCCGCAGGTATACCATAACCAACTCACCCACTATAAGTACCTTTATCCATTTGTGCACATATGTTATTTCCATATACTCTCATTATCGTTCTACAACTTCTTCCACACTTCCTCCTATAATTGTTTTATATGTTCGGTAAATGCTTCTCCATCATCACTGAATCTGCCATCATCTGGGAGTTATACCAAATCTAACACCTTGTTTGGATTACTCTCATACACAATAGAAAATTGAGACTTTACAGTGGATCTATTTATGGATTTTTATAATAAAACTTAGCTTGTGGTAATTCTAAGTCCCAATGTTTTTACTTTTTCCCAACTATGGACCTTAACAAGTTTCCCAATCTCCAATTTACCACCTCTATTTTCCCATTGATTTGAGGATGATAGGCACTATTGAATTGTAGATTAATTCAAAACTTCTTCCATAAAGTCATGTGGAAGTTACTTATGAATCTTGCATCCCTATCTAAAGTAATGGTTTTTGGAACACTATGCAAACAAAAAAGTTCTCTAAAAAACAAATCTGTTACTCATGTCACATCACTAGTTATTTTACAGGCAATAAAATGAAATATCATATAAAACCTATCAACAACCAAAAAAATTGATTCATTACCTCATTGTGTTTTTAGTAATTTCAAATCGAAATCCATACTCAAATCTATCCACAACCCTTTAGGAACAGGAAATGACATATACAACCTTGTATTCTATGAATGGCCTTTCAAGTCTTGGAAAATTTGAAACCTCTCCACATATCTTATCACATATCTTTTCAGATTTGGCCAATAGAATTTCCATGCTATCAAGGATATCATCTTATCCTTACCAAAATGCCCAACCAATCCTTTGTTATGCAGTTCTTTCACAATATTCTCTCGCATAGACCCAACTAGAATACATAGTAGTTGTCCCTTGAATAGATAGCCATCCTATAAAAGGTATTCATCTTGGAGATCACCTGCATTGCCTAACAATGGACAACATAACCTTTTCAAATATTATTGAAATTAGGATAGAAAGAATACAAATTCTTTATTGCTTCAAAACCAACCACCTCATTTTCCATAGTTGTAAATAGAGTCACACACCAACTCAATGCATCCACAATTTAATTTTGTTTTCCTGATTTATGCTTTAGAGAAAATGTATAACCCTGCGAAAATGATACCCACTTTGCATGCCCACTATTCAACTTCTTTTTTGTATTCACATATTTAAGGGCTATGTCATATGTAAATAACATGGACTCCTTAGGAACTAATTAATGCATGCAATTCTTCGATGCTTATACAATTGCATAAAACACCTTGACTTTGGAAAACACCAATACCCACATGTGAGGTGTCACAATCAACCTAAAACACTTTATCAAAATCTTGTAGTGAAAAATAGGTTCCTCTGTCACCTTTTTCTTCAAGAAATGAAAGCTATCCTCAATTGTCTTTGTCCACAAAAACTCCCTTCATTTTGTGCAATTTGTTATACATGCTGCAATATTGCTGAATTTTTTTATAAACTTTATCTAAAGTTTTGCTAAACCATGAAAAGAGATATCTACACACATAAATGGGTGAGGATAAATATAATAAAGGTAAATAAAGTACCTAGGTGAACATGAGCTAAGGTAAATACCTACTCTAACACCCCCCGTCAAGTGAAGCTAGGGGCCAAAATAGAAGTGGCATGTCCACAGTATGAGTTCCAGCAACTAGGCCTAATGAGGTACGCATGTACAATAACTGGGGAAAAGGCGGACACCGTAAGGTACCCAAAACTAGTAACAACAAAGTAAAGAAAGTAAAGACCCACTCTAAGGATTCTCAAAAATATCGGCTCAAAAAATTGTACAATGCTGAAGAAGTTTAGTGTGCATTGTGGTCTGAATCCACTACTCAATCACAAAAATCAAAAACAACTGACACTGGCTTTCACTAGAATAGCTCCATACAAGGATACTGTCAATGGATTGATGTCGAAAGTACAAAAAAATACCAAACATAATTCGATCAAGTGTTACAAATAGGTGTGCCACGATCCAAGAACAATAACCAAAGCAACAAGGTAAGGACACAAAATCCATAGTGTCATGATCTAAGAAAAGCCAAGGTAACAAGGCAAGGACACAAAACTCAAAGAAGCAAGATCAGCACCACACCCTCCCATATTGCTGAATGGGTGGAGTGGCACTAAAAATCTGTATGAGTTGTCAAAACAACTACTCGAATACTAACAAACTAACACTGGGCTCCACCAGAATACCTCCCCCACAAGAGAGACTATCAACATGCCAAAAGTGTCAAAAATATAGATACAAAATCTCTCAACAAACAAGAGAGATACACTACACCGGCTAAATAAAAATGTTCAAAACAAGAAGCATCACAATGCATAAGGTATAGAAAGTGGAGCAGGAGGCCGAATGGTGGAGGATCCATTCCTGTAGAGTCCTCTCAACGAGTTCATATTTCACCTCCACAAGTGATCAGATATCCACCCCAAATCAATATGGATGGATGAAAAAGATGCCTGCATATGACTTGGTGTAAAATGCACAATGGGTGTATGCAAAAGAAAATCATAATCTGTGTCAGGTTGATCATGTCTGATAACTGAAATCTCAAGTTTCTCAATCCTGAGTGAAGGTGCAAAACTCATGTGTTTCTCATGATCCTCAGAAAGAGTCAAGAGAACAAAAAAAAGATCTCTGTCAATGTGTGATCCCAATGAAGTATCTGCTTAAAAACCAATGTCATGATGAGAATTCCACTTAACATGTGGAATAGAGGAAACAATACCCTATTAATGTCTGCAAATGACTGCTCTAGTGAGACCCATATAATGGATCATGCAAGAACTGAATGCAGTGGTATGCTTTTTAAAAAATCCATGTAACTGAACAGAAGTAGGATACACAACATGTGGTACAGTAATAGGCACAGATGTGGAAGAGCGTGCACTAACAAGCCTCACTAGTTTAGAAGCATCAAAAGCAGGTTTAGGCTCAAAGACTGGTAGATCAATGTCACTGGGTACAAGAGAAACAGCTGCAAGTGGACTAGGAGCATGGATATGGTTGTCCACAATATGATGGTGATGTTGTAGGCTAACAAGTTTGTTTTGTAGGAAGTGCATTATTGTATCCTTATCGTGAATGAGTGATTGTAGAAGAGAATTTCACTTCTTGAGTGATCTATTTTCTTCCACAAATCTTATAATATCCTCTTGAACTCCACATACTTTAGAGAAAAGTATATCATTCTCAGAATCCATGATAGGTACAAACTGTAACTCCCAAAAATTTAGGACGTCGGGCTCAACCAAAATTACGTCCACAATTGATTACAACACTCCTCCATATTTAGCAATGCAAGTCTATAAAAATAGTTGCAATGGAAAGAGCATGATAAAACAAGCACTTTTGCAAAAAACGGCACTCAAAACCGAGTTACAGATCAAAGGTTACAAGTTTTTTAATATTTTGCTATGTTATTTATTTTAGGTGCTACTAAAACAAAATAAAATGTTGTTTCTTTCACCGCACAAATAAAATTAAAGGGGGCTAAAGTTAAGCACCTACTAGTAGGAATCACAAGTTTTAAGCCCTCATATGACCATACCATACAACCGAAAATAGCAACCTACTGATTTTTGGGTGCTACCAAAAAAGGAAAGATCCATAATTCTTCTGCATGTAACTTGAAAAGGATCTAGTGCCAAAATATGACCAAATCCCAAATATATGAATACACAAATAATTTATTTGCAAAATAAAACTTACAGAAAGATGTCAACAACAATCTCTAGCTCTGATACAATAAAAGGAATGATAACCAGATCGTGCCAAGCCAAGAACACAAATACTAATCAAACATCATGATCAATAAGATGAAAGTAATTCGCCAAAATAAATTTACATAAACCTTTGCAAACAAATGAGCAGAAATATCATATATTATTATGGAACTCAATGAAATACAATGAGAATGGGCCTTGCTTATATAGGCAAGGAATAACAATCTAAGAACCAGTCAAGGTCGTAGATTAAGCCATAAATCATTGAAAGAACTAGTCATCAAAGAACTAGTCAAGTCCATAGATTTATGAGAGAACTAGACATCAACGATCTAGTCAATACCATAGATCAAGGAAAGAACTATACCTAACAAATAGATAACATCTAAATAATATAAATTAAATATCCGCACACATAAGTGCGTGAGGATAAATACAATAAAGATAAATAACGTACCTAGGTGAACATGAGCTATTTGTGTGAAAGGAACGATAACCAGATCGTACCAAGCCAAGAACACAGATGCTAATCAAACACCATGATCAATAAGATGAAAGTAATTCACCAGAATAACTTTACATAAAACCTTTGCAAACAAATGGGAAACAATATCATATATTATTATGGAACTCAATACAATACATTGAGAATGGGCCTTGCTTAAATAGGTAAGGAATAACAATCTAAGAACCAGTCAAGGTCATAGATCAAGCCATAAATCAAGGAAATAACTAGTCATCAAAGAACTAGTCAAGACCAAAAGTTTAGGAGAGAACTAGACATCAAGGATCTAGTCAATACCATAGATCAAGGAAAGAATTATACCCAACAACTAGATAATATCTCCTAATATCTAAATAAGATAAAAAATATATCCACACACATAAGTGGGTGAGGATAAATACAATAAAGGTAAATAAAGTACCTAGGTGAACATGAGCTAAGGTAAATACCTACTCTAACAGACTCCTTAGGAACTAATTAATGCATGTAATTCTTCAATGCTTATACAATTGCATAAAACACCTTGACTTTGGAAAACATCAATACCCACATGTGAGGCATCACAATCAACCTAAAACACTTTATCAAAATCTGGTAGTGCCAAAATAGGTTCCTCTGTCACCTTTTTCTTCAAGAAATGAAAGCTGTCCTCAGTTCTCTTTGTCCACAAAAACTCCCTTCATTTTGTGCAATCTTTTATACATGCTACAATACTGCTGAAATTTTTTATAAACTTTCTGTAAAGTTTTGCTAAATCATGAAACCTTTTTACCTCCGTTATACTCCATGGAGTAGGCCATTCAATAATTATTTTTATTTTCTCGGAGTCCATCTGTACCCCATCTACTGAAATAAAAAAACCCAAAAATACCAAACATTATTGCATAAACATGCACTTATTCATATTTGAATAGAGATTCTTTTTCCTTAACACTTCAAATATCACCCTCAGATGCCATTTTACGGAAAATCAAGATATCATCAAAATAAACCATAACAAACTTACAATCGTACTCCCACAACATAGTGTTCATCAATCTCATAAAAGTGCTAGGTGCATTAAATAACCTGAATGGCATCACCATCCACTCATATAATCCATTCCCTTTTTTGAATGTAGTTTTCCACTCATCTCCTTCTTTGATCTGAATCTGATGGTAACCAATTTAAGGATGAATCTTTTTGAAATACCTAGAACCAACAAGCGCATCCATCATATCATAAAGGCGAGGTATTGGGAACCTATAATTGATTGTAATTTTATTGATTTCTCTGTTATCCGTGCTCATTATCCATGTTCCACCCTTACTTAAAGTTAATAAATCCGGGGTTGGACATGGACTCATGGTCTCCCTTACTACCCCTTTCTCACAAGTTCTTCCACTTGCTTATTCAATTCTACATGCAATTTCAGGCTCACCCTATAAGTCGTTTTAATTGGGAGTGAAGACCCTGGGATCAAATCAATATGGTAATGAATATATATTTTGGGTGGTAATCCATCTCGTATCTCATTAGGAATAACATTAAAAAATTCTTCTATTAATTCTGCTACTTCTTCTCGTATTCCTGCACTTGCAGGTTCATCCTTATTTGCGACAAATGCATAACAAAACCTGGGTGCCTTTTCCTCCACAAATTATTTTACAGAAAGCATATTGTTAGCCTTCCCCTTTTACTTAAGAGGTAACAAAACTATTATTGTGCCATCCTTCCACAAAGTATAAGTATTCTTTCCCCTGTCATGAATAACTTTCGTATCAAACTGCCATGGTCTTCCCCACAGCATATGGCATGCATCCATAGGAATAACATCACACAAAATATCATTCTTCTAGATTTTCCCAATAGAAAAACTTATTAAACATCTCTTATCAATAGTAACTTCATTACCCTTATTAAACCATGCAATACAGTAAGGGTTAGCATTATTCTCACAATGCAGACCTAGTTTCTCAACCATCTCATTTGAAACTATGTTCTCGTAACTATAACCATCAATAATAGCAGTACATATCTTTCTACCTGAATTGCGTCTTATTATGAAGATATTTTTACATACCCATGCATCCCCCTTGATACCCTTTCTTGGAAAAATTGTTATCCTTTTGATCATCAGATTTTCTCCCACATCTGGTGGAATTTCTAGGTCTAATTCATCTTCTTCTCATTCATCTTCAACAAGATTTACCCTTCGAGATTCTTCTTGTCTCTTTTCATGTGTATAGTAATCTAGGAATTCAAAATCCCTATGCCCCTCATTACCACATATATAACAAACAAATGGTCTTCATAGAGCCTCTCATGCTCTACCACCAGCATATCCTCTATCCCTAGGAAATAATCTACCTCTTTGCTGATTTGGGGAATCTTGTATTGTATCTTCTTGAATTTCCACTCCACGAGGTGGTTCTCCCCTACCTTTACTAAAACAACTCATCCCGGAAAGGGGGATGAGGCTCCCCTATTCATCCAAGGTGATATCCTAAAACTTTGATGAATTTTTTTCTTCATTCTTTAAGGATAGCTTATAGGCATCCTCCATGCTCTTAATCTTGTGCATTCTTATTTCATCTTGAATAGAAAATTTCAATCAATTTGCATACCTTGCAGCCATTTTTTCCACAGTTTCTTCATGCTCTATAGGAATGGACAACTTGTAGAACTCATTTGTGTATTCTTACATGGTTTGTATGTTCTATCTGAGATTCTAAAACCTCCAAAAAAGGGTTTGTGCATAATCCACAAGGACAAATGTTTCTTTTAGATTCTTCTCCATCTAACTCTAGATCCTAATCCTTTCTTTCCCCTTTCTTCACCACTCTTTTTGTAGGTGATCCCACCATAACATAGCATGAACTTTTAAATTCGTGCATGCAAATTTTACCTTCTTTTCTTCTGACATAGCCTTTCACTCAAAACATTTCCCATGCTAGTCAACTAGTCTATCTGCTCCTCTAGTTTTAGACTACTCCCATGCTTTGAAATATCAACTCTTATCCTGTCATTCTTTCCTTCTAATGCTAGAAGCATCCTTTCTTCAAAAGCTAAGGGTGGTGCTTGCGTGTCCTCCTCTTCATAAACTTATTCTTCATTATTGTCATATTCACCTTGATTTTCTCTCTGGGTTATAATTGCAGCAAGCACACCAATTTGCCTCTATATATCATGCATGTTTCTATTCATTTTTGAAATACCACATCCTCTTCCTCTTCCTATTCTTCTTCCTCATCCTGCCATTTTTTTCAATATTCAAACTTGCCCCGATACTAGATAATGTAGCCAAAATATGAACAAACACAATATATTGCAAATAATTTGAACTCCAAAAGAAAATAGATCTCCTTCTTCATTATTGAATCATGAATTGCAATGTTTCTTAAATAGGAAAATAACTCCCAAGTCGAGTTGCCAAGAAAACTCTAACTAACTTATACTAAATCTACTCTAGGTGGGGGAAATTACTATTTTTAGTAGTTCACTAGAACCTACTATTCTGAGTACATTCACATGCTTATTTAGACAGGCACAAAAATTTCCACGCATCTCCTAAATGCCTAAATTAGAGGAATTTCCAATTTTCCAACTCAGAATGCATCGAAGAGACTAACATTAACTAATGTCCTAAAATAGGAAAAATTTAATTACAAATTTAATCATAATTTTTCAGTGCTCAAATGGTGGAATACGGGCCTGAAAATGTGCCGAAATGTGTTACAAACAGTAGGGCCGGTTGACCGACATGTTCATCTCATCGAAACAAGAGGTTAAAAAAACAAAGGACCTAGTCGGACACCCAGAGCACAAGTTATGACCTGTTCAAGTTCCTACTAATTTTGGCCCATCAGATATGCACTCATTCCGTAGTTCAAATGCAAGTGTTTGGACTACTTATACTAGGTGCAAGGCATGATTTTGTATATCATGCATTTATTTTGCATGGAATGAATGTGAGTCATAATAGTGGGTGGACGAATGGACTTGTAGACCTCTAATTCCACTCAACACATACCAAGTTCCACGAGTATTACAACTTGCAGTGTCTTCAGATCATATGAAAACATCTTCTAAAAGTGACCAAGTATCTGATTTAGTGCAAAAAGGTGCATATATATGTTATGTTTTAGATTTATAAATTATTAAATGATCAAATCTTAATGTATTTTAAATTTTACTTGAGTTTTACTTTGTGATGTAGGACACATTGTTGAAGCTATTGCGATAGAATTTAACGAAGAGGGAACAAATGAATTATTGTCTCTTCTAGGGTGTGGATCTTGTTTTTGGTCTTTTAGAATCAGTATTGAAGTGTTGAAGTGAAAATGGTTAAGTTTGGAGACTTCAGGAGTATTCTGCAGTTGTTTATTGTGATGTTGTTTTCAATTGGCTATCAACGCCGTGATAGTTTTTCCAGCCGTGCAAAGTTGAGAGGTTATTAATTTCAAACTTTTAGGGTTGACTTTAGGGATTCTTAAAAGGACTATAATCCTATAAATATAAGTGTTCAGGTATCCTGAAGATATCTTGAGTGTTTAAGAGGTGTTGAGTCTTAGTGATCAAGAGTGATCAACATTGAGCAATAGAGGTATCAATTAAGCTTTTGTGATCAAGGTTTAGCATATTTGGAAATTTTTTGTGAGTTCATAACTAAGATAATATTGTGAGAGTTGTTTTACTCTTGTTGATACTAAAATTTGAGCAAGTTCTTGGTGGACGTAGCACACATTGGGTGAACCACATTAAATCTTGTCTTGTATTCTTTTGTGCATTATTTATTTATGTTGTTATATTTCTACAAGTATAATTCTTCTATATAGTTTCCTACTATTATGATTTGAGGAATTGTTTCCATATATTTGTTCTCTAATTCCTAACAAGTGGTATCAGAGCTTTGGTGGTTTTTCGCTGGAGTGGTAAATTACAAGGAAATTTTAGCTTGAGTGGGAGCTATGGCACATGGGGGCAGATTGAGGGTTGATAAGTTCAATGGGTAGAACTTTTGTTTGTGGAAGATGCAAATGGAGGATTACTTGTATCAGAAGGACCTCCATTTTCTTTTGGCTGGAAAAGAAAAGAAACCTACATCCATATCAGATGAGGATTGGGAACTGCTAGATAGAAATGCACTCGAGGTAATTCGGTTATATGCCCTGCATCTTCGTTTTCTTTCAACATATCGCAAGAGAAGACCACAAAAGGTCTCATTAGTGTATTGGGTAAGTTATATGAAAAAATATCTACCTCTAAAAAAATATTTTTGATGAAAAATTTATTTAATATGAAGATGATTGAGAATGGTTCTATTGTTGATCATTTGAATGAATTTAATACGGTTTTGATTATGTTGAACTAGGTAAAAATTATCGTTAATGATGAGGTCAGGGATCTGTTGATTTTTTGCTTCTTACCAGATAGTTTGGATAACATGGTTATTGTTATAAGTAATTTATTCTCTAATAATTCAAATTTGAAGTTTGAGGATGTAATAGGTGTGATATTAAGCCGGGAAATGTGAAGGAAGAGCACTGGAGATTATTCTACTTATGGAAATGATTCAATAGGAAAATAATTAATTTGTTTCAATAAATATAAATCAGTGGCATATCAATTAAAATATGGGAAAAATTCTAAGAGGTGTGAACTTGTTACAAAACAATTATATGTATCAGAATATATGGTCAAATTCAGAGAGGAAATTTTTTATGAGTATGCAAGGCACACACATAGAGCTTGATGGTTGGATGAAAAGTTCAAGTTAAGAAAGGATACAATCCCACTTGGTACTATTGTTTTAGTAGTTGAATTCATAAAGAATTACACATTGTAGCCAGAAATGAAAGTTTAGTCTCAATACTATAACTCAGTGCAAGTAGTTTTTTTCGGGCATATAACATTCATGCACTCTCCAGAAAGAACTGAGAAAGATCAAAAAATATTAAGAGAGTATAATTTCTACATCAGTGATGTTTGGAAACATTCTAGAGAATATGTGCAAGGGTATTTCCATGTGTTTTGAGTGAACTTGAATGAGAGGAACATTTTTTTCAATCAACATTACATTTGGTTGGACATCTCCACATCACAATTCAAGAATGCACAGATGTTTGATTAGATAATCAAGATGTAAAAATAAATAAGTGTACAGTATATCTGGAGTTTTACTAGGGTATGACATGGGAAAAGAGAGCATGATGGTGCAAGAGCATGTGCAAAAAGAGCACTTGTAATAGAAGAGTTAAAGTTCAAGGATGGTGATAAATTTACAAGTGCAAAAATAATTGTTGATTGGTGTGTCAAGAACATGGACCATGAATCTCAATAGAGTTCACTGATTCGTAGATATTTCTGGTTTATATAGGAAGAACATTATGTAAGCTATGAAGATTTTATGAAAGTTACATTATTAAATGATATTAATGTAGCCAAAATCTAAACACACTCAATATACTGCAGATAATTTGAAATCCAAAAGAAAATAGATCTCCTTCTTCGTTATTGAATCATGAATTAAATTTTTTCATAAATAGGAAAACAACTTCTAACTCCAGTTTCTAGGAAAACTCTAACTAACTTTGACTAAATGTACTCTAGGTGGCGGAAATTACTATTTTTAATAGTTTATTAAAACATGCTATTCTTAGTAAGTTCACATGCTTATTCCTGCAAGCATGGAAATTTCCATGTATCTTCTACATGCCTAAATTAAAGGAATTTCCAACTTTCCAACTCACAATGCATCTAAGAGATTAACATTAACTAATTCCCTAAAATAGAAACAAATGAATTACAAATTAAATCCTAATTTTCGTCCCTCAGATGGTGGAATTCGGGCCATAAAATGTGCCCAACCATGCTCCAATAGGAAAGGCTATCAAACTAGTTCATTTTCCTTGTCGAAACAAGTGGTTTAAAAAAAGGACCCAATCAAACACTCAGAGCACAAGGTATGGCCTTTTCAATTTCCTGTTAATTTTAGCTTATCATTCTCCCGTTGTTGAAAAAAACATAGTTCTTACAAGTTGTCTTCTATACAGTTTTGCCACTTATCTGCATCTATATTCTTAATCTCCCGCTCCATGATCCATCTATTGTCCTCTTGTTCCAATATTTTCCAATATACCAAATATTTGTTGTATTCCCCATATTGCATGTGCAATGTTTTCTTGTCTAGAATATGATCCACTTCTTCTATCTTCTTTACTTGAACCTACTTCCTATAATCTACTACTTCATCACTAACATCCCCTTCTACACCATCACCATGAAAATAATATAATTCTGAAACATTAAACACTAGAGAAATATCAAAATTCCCTGGAAATTCTACCTCATAAGCATTATCATTTATTTTTTTCATGATTTTGCAGGGACCAATCTTCTTGTACTTCAGCTTGTTATAGGTTCCTTTTGGAAACCTTTCCTCCCATAAGTATACCATAACCAACTCACCCACTGAAAGTACCTTTCTCCATCTGTGCACATATGTTATTTCCATATACTTCTCATTACCGTTCTATAACTTCTTCCACACTTCTGCCTGTAATTGTCGTATATGTTTGGAAAATGATTTTGCATCATCACTGAATCTGCCATCATCTGGGAGTTGTACCAAATCTAACACCCTATTTGGATTACTCCCATACACAATAGAAAATGGAGACTTTACAGTGGATCTGTTTATGGATTTTTTACTATAAAACTTAGCTTGTTGTAATTCTAAGTCCAAATGTTTTCACTTTTTCCCAACTATGCACCTTAACAGGTTTCCCAAACTCTTATTTATCACCTCTATTTTCCCATTGATTTGAGGATGATAGGAACTGTTGAACTGTATATTAATTCAAAAATTCTTCCATAAATTCATGTAGAAGTTACTTAAGAATCTTGCGTCCCTATCTAAAGTAATGGTTTTTGGAAGACTATGCAAACAAAAAACTTCTCTGAAAAACAAATCTATTACTCCTATCACATCACTAGTTATTTTGCAAGCAATAAAATGGAATATCATATAAAACCTATCAACAACAAAAATAATGTATTCCTTACCTCGTTGTGTTTTTAGTAATCCTAAAATGAAATCCATACTCAAATCTATCCACGACCCTTCAGGAACAGGCAATGACATATACAACCTTGTATTTTGTGCATGGCCTTTCGAGACTTGGCAAATTTGAAACCTTTCCACATATCTTATCACATCTCTTTTCATATTTGGCCAATAGAATTTCCATTCTACCAAGGCTATCATCCTATCCTTACCAAAATTCCCAACCAATCCTCTGTTATGCAGCTCTTTCACAATATTCTCTATCATAGACCCAACTAAAATACATAGTAGTTGGCCCTTTAATAGATAACCATCCTATAAAAGGTATTCATCCCGGACATCACTTGCATTTCCTAACAATGGACAACTTAACCTTTCAACAATATTATTGAAATTAGGATAGAAAGAATACAAATCCTTTATTGCTTCAAAACCAACCACCTCATTTTCCATAGTTGTAAATAGAGTCACACACCTACTCAATGCATCCGCAATTTAATTTTGTTTTCATCATTTATGCTTTAGAATAACCCTGTAAAAATTATACCCACTTTGCATGCCTACTATTCAAATTCTTTTGTGTATTCACATATTTAAGGGCTATGTGGTCTGTAAATAACATGGACTCCTTAGGAACTAATTAATGCCCACTTTTCTTTAATGCTTATATAATTGCATAAAACACCAAACTTTGGAAAACACCAATACCCGCATGTGAGGTGTCACAATCAACCTAAAACACTTTATCAAAATATGGTAGTGCCAAAATAGGTTCCTGTCTTCAAGAAATGAAAGCTATCTTTAGTTGTCTTTGTCCATAAAAACTCACTTCATTTTGTATAATCTATTATACATGCTACAATACTACCGAATTTTTTTATAAACTTTCTGTAAAATTTTGCTAAAGCATGAAACCTTTTTACCTCTGTTATACTCCATGGAGTAGGCCATTCAATAATTATTTTTATCTTCTTGGAGTCCATCTATACCCCATTTGCTGAAATAATAAAACCCAAAAATACCAAACTTTCTTGCATAAACGTGCACTTATTCATATTTGCATAGAGATTCTCTTTCCTTAACACTTCAAATATCACGTTAAGATGTCGTTTTACGGAAAATCAAGATATCATCAAAATAAACCACAACAAACTTACAATCGTACTCCCACAATATAGTGTTCATCAAACTCATAAAAGTGCTAGGTGCATTAAATAACCTGAATGACATCACCATCCACACATATAATCCATTCTATTTCTTGAATGTAATTTTCCACTCATGTCCTTCTTTGATCTGAATCTGATGTTAACCACTTTCAGGATCAATTTTTCTGAAATACCTAGAACCAACAAGCACATCCATCATATCATCAAGGCGAGGTATTGGGAACCTACACTTGATTGTAATTTTATTGATTTCTCTGTTATATGTGCACATTCTCCATGTTCCACCCTTATTTAAAGTTAATAAATCTGGGGTTGGACACCGACTCATGGTCTCCCTTACTACCCCTTTCTCACGAGCTCTGCCACTTGCTTATTCAATTCTACATGCAATTTCAGGCTCACCCTATAAGCCATTTCAATTGGTAGTTAAGACCTTGGGATCAAATCAATATGGTAATGAATATATCTTTTGGGTGGCAATCCATCTCGTATCTCATCAGGAATAACATAAAAAAATTCTTCTATGAATTCTACTACTTTTGCTCATATTAATGTAGTTGCAGGTTCATCCTTATTTGTGACCAGTGCATAAGAAAACCTGGGTGCCTTTTACTCCTTCACAAATTATTTCACAGAAAGCATATTTTTAGCCTTCCCCTTTTACTTAAGAGGTAACAAAACTATTTTTGTGCCATCCTTCCACAAATTTTAAGTATCCTTTTCCCTGTCATGAATAACTTTCGTATCAAACTGCCATGGTCTTCCTACCAGCATATGACATGCATCCTTAGGAATAACATCACACAAAATCTCGTTCTTCTAGATTTTCCCATTAGAAAAACTTAATAAACATCTCTTATCAACAGTAACTTCATTACCCTTCTTAAACCATGTAATACGGTAAGGGTTAGTATTATTCTCACAATGCAGACCTAGTTTCTCAACCATCTCATTTAAAACTATGTTCTCATAACTACCACCATCAATAATAGCATTCCATACGTTTCCTCCTGAAGTGCATCTTATTATGAAGATATTTGTACATATCCATGCATCCCCCTTGATATCCTTTCTTGGAGAAATTATCATCCTTTTGATCATCAGATTTTCTCCCACATCTGGTGGAATTTCTAGGTCTTATTCATATTCTTCTTGTTCAACTTCAATAAGAGTTACCCTTCGATATTCTTCTTATCTCTTTTCATGTGTATAGTAATGTGGGAATTAAAAATCCCTATGCACCTCTTTACCACATCTATAACAAACAAATGGTCTTCGTGGAGCCTCCCATGCTCTACCACCAGCATACCATGCATCCCCCTTGATATCCTTTCTTGGAGAAATCATCATCCTTTTGATCATCAGATTTTCTCCCACATCTGGTGGAATTTCTAGGTCTTATTCATATTCTTCTTGTTCAACTTCAATAAGAGTTACCCTTCGATATTCTTCTTATCTCTTTTCATGTGTATAGTAATGTGGGAATTAAAAATCCCTATGCACCTCTTTACCACATCTATAACAAACAAATGGTCTTCGTGGAGCCTCCCATGCTCTACCACCAGCATATCCTCTACCCCTAGGAACTTTGCTGATTCAGGGAATCTTGTATTGTATCTTCTTGAATTTCCACTCCACAAGGTGGTTCTCCCCTACCTTTACTAAAATAACTCATCCCGAAAAGGAGGATGAGGCTCCCCTATTCATCCAAGATGATCTCGTAAAACTTTGATGAATTTTTTTCTTCATCCTTTAAGGCTAGATTATAGGCATCCTCCATGCTCTTAATCTTGTGCATTCTTATTTCATCTTGAATAGAAAATTTGAATCAATTTACATACCTTGCATCCATTTGTTCTTCAGTTTCTTCATGCTCTACATGAATGGATGACTTGTTGAACTCATTTGTGTATTCTTAGATGGTTTGTAAGTTCTGTCTGAGATTCTAAAACCTCTTAAAAAGGGTTTGTGCATAATCCACAGGGAGAAATTTTTCTTTTAGCTTCTTCTCCATCTAACTCCAGGTCCTAATCCTTTCTTTCCCCTTTCTTGACCACTCTTTTTGTAGGTGATCCCACCATAACATAGCATGAAATTTTAATTTTGTGCATGTAAATTTTACCTTCTTTTCCTCTGACATAGCCTTCCACTTAAAAAATTTCCCATGCTAGTCAACCAGTCTATCTGCTCCTCTAGTTTTAGACTACTCCCATGCTTTGAAACATCAAATCTTATCCTATCATTCTTTCCTTCTAATGCTAGAAGTATCCTTTCTTCAAAAGCTAAGGGTGACACTTGCGTATCCTCCTCTTCACAAAATTATATTTCATTAATGTCATATCCACCTTGATATCCTCTCTGGGTTATAATTGTAGAAAGCACAATAATTTGCCTTTGTAGATCATGCATGTTTCTATTCATTTGGGCAATACCACATCCTCTTCCTCTTCCTATTCTTCTTCCTCATCCTGCCATTTTTTTCAATATTCAAACTTGCCCCGATACTAGATAATGTATCCATAATTTGAACTCCAAAAGAAAATAGATCTCCTTCTTCATTATTGAATCATGAATTGAAATGTTTCTTAAATAGGAAAATAACTCCCAAGTCGAGTTGCCAAGAAAAATCTAACTAACTTATACTAAATCTACTCTAGGTGGGGGAAATTACTATTTTTAGTAGTTTACTAGAACCTGCTATTCTGAGTAAGTTCACATGCTTATTTGGATGGGTACAAAAAATTCCATGCATCTCCTAAATGCCTCAATTAGAGAAATTTCCAATTGTCCATCTCAGAATGCATCTAAGAGACTAACATTAACTGATGCCCTAAAATAGGAAAATTTTAATTGCAAATTAAATCCTAATTTTTAGTGCTCAGATGGTGGAATTCGGGCCTGAAAATGTGCCGAAATGTGTTACAACCGGTAGGGATAGTTGACCAACATGTTCGTCTCGTCAAAACAAGAGGTTAAAAAACAAAGGAGCCAATCAGACACCCAGAGCACAAGTTATGACCTTTTGAAGTTCCTACTGATTTTAGCCCATTAGATATGCACTCATTCTGTAGTTCAAAAGCATGTGTTTGGACTATTTATACTAGGTGCATGGCATGATTTTATATATCATGCATTTATTTTGTATGGAATGAATGTGAGTCACAACAGTGGGTGGACAAATGGACTTGTAGACATCTAATTTCACTCAACACATATCAAATTCCATGAGCATTACAACTTGCAATGTCTTCAAATCATATGAAAACATCTTTTGAATCTGACCAAGTATCTGATTTAGTGTAAAAAGGTACATATGTATGTCATTTTTTAGATTTATAAATTATTAAATTATCAAATCTTAATGTATTTTAAATTTTACTTGAGTTTTACTTTGTGATGTAGGGCACATTTTTGAAGTTATTGCGATAGAATTTAACGAAGAGAGAACAAATGAATTCTTGTCTCTTCTAGGGTGTGGATCCTATTTTTGGTCTTCTAGAATCAGTATTGAAGTGTTGAAGTGCAAATGGCGAATTTTGGAGACTTCAGGAGTATTTTGTAGTTGTTTTCTATGATGTTGTTGTTAAGTTGTTGTTAATTGGCTATCAACGCCGTGATAGTTTTTCCAGCCATGCAAAGTTGAGAGGTTATTAATTTAAAACTTTTAGGGTCGACTTTAGGGATTCTTAAAAGGACTATAATCCTATAAATATAAGTGTTTTGGTATCTTGAAGATATCTTGAGTGTTCAAGAGGTGTTGAGTCTTAGTGATCAAGAGTGATCAACGTTGAGCAATAGAGGTATCAATTTAGCTTTTGTGATCAAGGTTTAGATGTGGTTTAGCATATTTGGAATTTTTTTGTGAGATTATAACTAAGATATTATTGTTAGAGTTGTTTACTCTTGTTGATACTAAAATTTGAGCAAGTTCTTGGTGGACGTAGCACACATTGGGTGAACTACATTAAATCTTGTCTTATATTCTTTTCTGCATTATTTATTTATGTTGTTATATTTCTACAAGTATAATTCTTCTATATAGTTTACTACTATTATGATTTGAGGAATTGTTTCCATATATTTGTTCTCTAATTTCTAACAAGTGGTATCAGAGCTTTGGTGGTTTTTGCTGAAGTGGTAAATTACAGGGAAATTTTAGCTTAAGTGGGAGCTATGGCGCATGGGGGCAGATTGAGGGTTGATAAGTTCAATGGGTAGAACTTTTGTTTGTGGAAGATGCAAATGGAGGATTACTTGTATCAGAAGGACCTCCATTTTCCTTTGGCTAGAAAAGAAAAGAAACCTACATCCATGTCAAATGAGGATTGGGAATTTCTAGATAGAAATGCACTCGAGGTAATTCAGTTGTGCCCTGCATCTTCATTTGCTTTCAACATATCACAGGAGAAGACCACAAAAGGTCTCATGAGTGTATTGGGTAAGTTATATGAAAAAATCTCTACGTCTAATAAAATATTTTTGATGAAAATTTTATTTAATATGAAGATGTTTGAGAATGGTTCTGTTGATGATCATTTGAATGAATTTAATACAGCTTAGATTATGTTAAACTCGGTAAAAATTGACTTTGATGATGAGGTTAGGGATTTGTTGATTTTGTTCTAATTACCAGATAGCTAGGATAACTAGGTTATGGTTGTAAGTAATTCAGTCTCTAATAATTCAAAGTTGAAGTTTGAAGATGTAATAGGTGTGATATGAAGCAGGGAAATGCGAAGGAAGAGCACTGGAGATTCTTCTACTTATGGAAATGATTTGACGATGGAGAGCAAAGGGATGGGAAGTTGAATGATTGTGGAAGGTCAAAGTCCAAGAGAAACTTAGAATGTTAGCACTGTGGGAAGGTTGGTCATGCTAAGAAATATTGTTGGGCTCTTCGAGATAAGAATAAAAATAAGAAGGAAACTAAAGAGGTAATTGTGGAAACAGGCAATGTTTTTCAAGATGCTTTAATTATTTCTTTAAATAATATTGTTGATTCTTGGGTGTTAGATTCAGGGGCTTCTTTCCATGCCACCCCACATAGGCATTACTTTACTAATTGTTTTCAAGGAGATTTTGGACATGTATATCTTGGTGATGAGGAACTGTGCAACATAGTAGGGAAAGGTTATGTTTGGGTGAAAATGCAGAATGGGAACACATGGCTGCTTAAGGACATCAGACATGTGCCTATGTTGAGGAAGAACTTGATATCAATGGGTCAGGTAGGTAGTGATTGTTGTATGGTCAGTTTTACAATTTATTCTTGGAAGGTTATCAAGGGATCTCTTGTGGTTGCAAGAGGTAAGAAATATGGTACTTTGTATTTAACTAGTGGTGCTGATTATTCTAATTTAGTTGTTGTAGACGGAGATGTAACTTTGTGGCACAAGAGACTCAGTCATATGAGTCATAAGGGCATACAGACTATAAAGGACAGGTTGCTCGGATTAAAGGATTTAGATTTGGACTTCTGTGAGGATTGTGTTAATGGGAAACAGAAGTGGGTGAGATTCCTCAAGGTTGGACCTACCAAGAAGGAGAGTAAGTTGGAGTTAGTGCATATAGATGTATGAGAGACGGCTAAGGTAAAATCTATTGGTGGTTAATGTGATTATTTCACTTTCATTAATGATGCAACTAATTTTTTTTGGGTATATTGCATCAGAAAGAAATTTGATGTGTTTAAAACTTTCAAAAGATGGAAAGCCTTGGTTGAGAATGAAATAGGTTTCAAGTTGAAATGTCTTAGGTCGGATAATGGAGGGGATTATTCTAGCAATGGATTTCTTGATTACTATTCGGTGAATGGGATCCGTAGGAAAAGGATGGTTCCAAAGACTCCACAAGAAAATGGAGTATCAAAGAGAATGAACAGGACAATCATGGAGTGTGTTAGGTGCATGAGGTTACATGCAGGGCTACCACTCATTTTTTGGGTGGAAGTGGTAAACACAACTTTTTATCTGGTTAACAGAGGACACTCTATGGCCTTAGATGGAGGTATACCTGAGGAGGCTTATTCTAGTAAGAAAATTGATTACTCATTTCTTAGAGTATTTGGATGTGAGGTATTTGATCACATTGATAAATATGATAGTACCATTTTAGAGGATAATTTTAATAAATGCACCTTTGTTGGCTATGGTGAGGATGAATTTGGTTTCTGTGTTTGGAGTCTTAAGGATAAGAAAATATTTTGGTCTAGAGATATTTTCTTTAATAAAAAAGTCATGTATAAAGATCAGTTGCAGGAACAAAAAGATGAATCAAAGAAATAATACACAGTGTTAGAGGACATTTCAAACAACAAGGTTTCTAAGGGGCCGATTCAAGTGCAACATGTTCCAGCACAGCCAGTTTAGGGACCTACTCATTATGAACCCCAAACTCCTAAGTTGAGAAGGTCTTCTATGGTAAGAAGTGAACCTAAATGATTCACTCTGTCTTTAAATTATTTAATCCTCACTGAAAGTGGAGAGATAGTGCTTTGAGGAAGAAGTGTAGGTAGATTCCAGGAAGAAGTGGGAGTAGGCCATGGATGAAGAGCATATATCTCTTATGGAGAACCAAACTTGGGATCTGGTGGAGCTACACGAGGGAAATAAAATATTCAAAAACAAGTGGGTGTACAAAATCAAAGAGGAAGATTGAGGCAGGAAAAGGTACAAGGACCGATTTGTGTTCAATGGATTTGCACAATAGAAAGGTATAGACTTTGATGAATTTTTTTCTCCTGTTGTTAAAATGAATTCTATTAGGATTTTTCTTTGTTTAGTAGCAATACAAGACCTACACTTAGAGAAGTTAGATGTGAAGACTGCATTCCTTCATGGTGAGTTAGAGAGGGAATTTTATATGCAAAAACCACAGGGTTAGGAGGTCAACGGGAAGGAGAGGTTAGTGTGCAAATTGAAGAAGATCTTGTATGGCCTGAAAAAAGCTCCATGACAGTGGTACAAGAAGTTTTATAGTTTTATGCATGAGCAAGGCTACTCCACGTGTCATATAGACCATTGTGTGTACATCAAGAAGTTTCTTGATGGTAGTTATATTATTATGTGCTTATATGTGGATGATATGCTTGTTGTAGGGAAGAACATGCAAGAAACAAAGGTACTCAAGAAGCAACTAGGTGACTCCTTTTTTATGAAGGATTTTGGGGAAGCAAAATAAATCCTTGGTATGAGAATAACTTAGAACATGAAGGAGAGGAAGTTGGTACTATATCAAGAAGAGTACATAAAGAAGGTCTTGGAAGGGTTTAGTATACAGAATGCTAAACCGATTGGTACTCATTTGACATGTCACTTTAAATTATCAAAGGGGTTGAGTCCCAAGATTAAGGAGGATAGAATCCATATGTCTAGGGTACCATACTCATCAGTAGTTGGTAGCTTGATGTATGTTATGGTATGCACTAGGCTTGACATTTCGCATGTAGTGGGAATAATGAGAAGGTTTATGAGTGATCCAGGTAGAGAGCACTATAAGGAAGTGAAGTGGATCCTTCGATATTTGAGATGGACCATGGGAGCAACATTGTGTTTCGTTAGATCATAAACTACATTGCGTAGCTATGAAGATTCAGACATGGTAGGAGATTTGGACAATAGGAGGAACATGATAGGTTATGTATTTATGGTTGGTGATACAAAACTGAGCTAGGTTTCATGGTTACAAAAGGTTGTGGCTTTGTTAACCACAGAGGCAAACAAGGAGATGATTTGGCTATAGCAGTTGCTTGATGAGTTAGGTCATAAGTAGGAAGTTGGGAGACTACACAGTTATAGTCATAACACTATTCATTTCACGAAGAACTCCACTTTCCACTCTAGGACAAAGCACATTCATATAAGATATCATTTCATCAGGGAAACTTTGGAAGAAGATAAGTTGAAGCTGGAAAAGATTCATACCAGTTAGAATCTTATAGATATGATGACTAAGGAGGTCACAAGGGAGAAGTTGAAGTTGTGTTCAAATTTTATTGGCCTTCATAATTGATAATGAAGTGTTGAGAACTTTTCTTAGTGGAAATAATCTCCAAGTGGGAGATTTTTGGGGCATGGATCATGTTTTTGGTCTTCTAGAATCAATATTGAAGTGTAAGAGTTTAAATAGTTAAGTTTGGAGACTTCAGGAGCATTCTGCAATCATCTGATATGACGTTGTTGTGATGTTGTTGTTAATTGGTTGTCAACACCGTTATAGATTTTCTAGGCATGGGAAGTTGAAAGGTTATGACTTTCAAACTTCTAGTGTTGGCTTTAGGACTTCTTAAAAGGGTTGTAATCCTATAAATAGAGGTGTTAGGGTATCTTGAAGATATCTCAAGTTTTCAATAGGTCTTGAGTCTTAGTGATCAAGAGGTGATCAAGAGTGATCAAGGTTGAGCAATTGTGGTTTAGATGTGGTTTAACATCTTTGGAATTTTGTTGTGAGTTCATAACTGACAGAAGAATTTGAGAGGTTTTTACTCTTGTTGATGATAAAATCTGAGCAAGTTCTTAGTGGATGTATCCCACATTGGGTGAACCAAGTTAAATTTTGTCTTGTCTTCTTTTGTGCATTATTTATTTATGTTGTTATATTTCTGCTAGTATAATTCTGCTATATAGTTTCCTAATACTGTGATTTGAGGAATTGTTTCTGCATATTTGTTCTCTAGTTTCTAACATTCTCATTGTGTAGAGGGGATTTTTTTTTGAATTCCATAGTCATTGATGGTGAAGGCCTTGAGTATCCCACTGGGTCATTGGAAATCACTAGAACTTGGCTTCGACGATATCCTATCAAAATATCAAATAATTGGTTGTTTGAAGACTATGAAGTACATCCAAAGATACTTCACTATTCATATTTGGTTCTTGCAACAAATATGGGCCTCTGCAAGGCAGATTGTTTTTTTTAAATTGAAGCAAGGAAGAATTAAAATCGGGAATCTTTCCCTCTTTCTATGGAGTCTATTACTTTTTCCCTCTTTAGGTTTTGTAGGGTTTTTAGTGTTGATAGGATCAGTTGTGTTTCACTTGAATGCATCGATTCTCTTTTTATTTTGACTTTCCTCTTTTAGTATAATTATTTATTTATTTTCATTAAAGAAAACCTATCTATATTATCCATCATTGATTAATCTCAATAGGTGTCCACTTTAATGAATGCGCTTGTTTAATTTTGTTTGTAGGGTGATTTGTGTGTCCACAAACCCTTAAAATTTACTCTGGATGCATGAGGATTTCTTGAGTTAGGCACAAAAGTGATGAAATCAGAAAGAGTGAGATGCAAGGATCTTGAATAGGAGGATAATGAAGATCTAGATTTTTTATGCTACTTCTGAATATCCATGGGCTAGATGAAGAATATTGTCAAATAAGAGTTCAACGTGTAGGTCCGGATTGTAGTCACACCACTGCCATGCACATTAAAAGACATAATATATTGTGTGTAAATCCTCATTCAATAGAAGTGTATTGGCATGATTATATAGATGCAAGACCCTCGTTTCAATATTACCTCGAGTTACATTGAGGTTCAACCATAATCACATTAAATGTGTCTTGATCATTAATGAAATAATAGGGTTGCAATGATAACATAACTAGATGCATTCGAGATGGATAAAAAGATACACCTGTGAGCTAGGTGAACTTATATCACCTTCTTTAAACAATATTTTATTTGAAATCATGAAAGTGATGTGCAAAACTATGCCCTTGCACATAAGACTACGTACTAGCCTTTCATATTTTCTATCTCAATTCATCTTCAATGAACTCTTAGTTTTAGTAATAGACGTTCAATAATTAGATGAACTCATATTAATATTGAAAACCTATAAAAATTCTCTTGGTGATAAACATAAAAATGACAATGTTATTGCATGGAATACTTCCATTAGAAACATACGTCTATGTTGCACTATTGAAAGATATGTTTTTATTATCTCTTGTAAAGTGTTAAGAATTATAGAACATATAATGAACCTCACTTAGTTCCTTTGAACATGTTGCAACCACAAAAATACCATGAACCATTAAAAATAATTTGTGCATGCCAAAGACCATGTGGAAGATGCAGCTAAAAATGTAAGCTTATGAAAATGCTCTTGGTGATACAACACAAAAAATGGTGATGCTATGTGCATGGAGTAATTCAATTAGAAACATATTTCTAAGTTATGCTACTAAAATATATGATTTTACTATCTCTTGAAAAATGTTCAGAACTTTAGAAGATACAAAAAACCTTATTTAGTTCCTTTGAACATATTGGAAAAGGCACAAGTGGAAAATGTGGGTCGACAGGCCCGAGGGTGATATATTTTGCTAAGTGGGTCTATGGGGCCAAGTGTAAATGTAGGCCGACGGGTCTATGGGGAATTTTGGAACTTTACAACTTTTTACAAAATGGTGTAGTTTTCAAAAATGTAGGCCCACGAACCTGCGGGGGTCTGTTTACCATTATGAGTGGATGTCCAAAATAGGGTTCACAATAAGCACTTTGGTGCAAACCAATATGTGTGTTTTACAAAGAAGAAGCTAAGTGCAAACAAAAATATTGTGCACTTTTAGAATTAGCTTACTTACTAAACTATTATGGAGTCTGGGGCGATGCCCCACGATTGTCCAATCGACACTCATGCAAATGCTCCTACCTTTGGGGGCATATTTTTGAAGCCATAACACCAATTATAATAATTTAATGAGTGACCAAGTGTAACAGAAGTACCCCCACTCGTATATATTTTAATTCCATAATCAATGCAGGCATAATATGTGTTAGATGTCTATTTTGCAAAGTCCATAAAGTTCGACAGAGGAGTGATTCCCCAAATTCAAGTGCAGATTTACTTTAGCGTATCTAAGTGCTTCTCTAGCATTCATTCACTTGTGTGTTTGATATTCTATATGCAATAATACATTTACATATTTATAGACTTATTGATTTTAAATTTATACCTTATTGGTATGTATATTGATGCATATGGTGTGAAAAACCAATAAAAGAAGGGAGAACATACAAGGAAGAATATTAGTAAGAAGGTCCCACACAAAGAAGAGCATGAAAAATTATGGTTATAAATGTTATCCAAAATAAGCTCCTGCTTATTTCGTGGTCCCACTGCACCCATTTTAGGGAGCTGGCTTTTAGGGTCCTTCAATCCAGTAAGGAATTTTTTAGATATTCTAAGCATCATTAAGGTCCCTAAAACTCATCTTCATCAGGTATGGGCAAGGAATTTCTTAACCTTAGGACCAAAAATCGGCTAAGTATAAGGTCCTTCAGTAGACTTCTCAACATTTCTGCAAGTTACAGTGCTCTTTCGAGGCCTTGGAAGGTATTTTTTCCCAAAAGCAGACCGGCAGGAGATATTTAGACTTTTCGCCCAAATGAAAAATGCGGGCCAAAAGGTAGAGTCAGAATTTTTTTTTGCCAAAGATGTGAATTGCAGTAACCTGTACGCACCTCATTTTTGAAACTTCTATATTTTTGGTGCCAAAAGCCACAAAGTGAGTTCTGGGCCCGTGGACCTGTCCTGTTGACTGGTTTTCGCCATTTTTGTACGGACCCGACTCAAACATTCAAATAGACATATCTTTTGATCCAGTTCCCAAAATTCAAAAAATTTGGCACCGTTGGAAAGGTCTCTACCTCACCTATGCTCTTTGGCATAATTTAAAGATTTTAGATTTAAAGGATAGGTTTGGTGGGTGAAAAATCTGGGAAACATACTTCCCACCTGTCACCATTAATATGTCAATCCGCCATTGTCTAAGGCCGTCAAGTCAACCATTTGCCATCATGATTTGATTCGATCTGCCACTTTCCTCTCTTGCCTCAACACATCGAGTAGATACAAAGTGGAGGACATGAAAGATGTTGTAGCGAGGCTCATCATAGTGGTAGGTGAATTGAATAGCCCCTTCAGTTGTAGCTTTAAATTAGTGTTGAAATGTCTCTCTCTCCATCTTCTCTGTGTGCATGCATCCTATAAATTGTACAGGAGCTGGGCTCATTGTAAAAGGGTTGGACAATATTCTATCTTTGCGCCCTCCCTTCTTCTATGTTCTGCAGAGTGGATTTGTGGAGCTTTCAAACCTCTCCATTCGAACTGTAATACAAATTTCCTCACCTCTTGGCCGCTATAATGTATTATATCAATTCTTGGAGCAATAGATATAAGTCTGTGGGTGGTTTCCAACCTCTCTTCATGTGTTCATTGTTGTCTTTCTGATCTTTCATTGCATTCTTGGTTACCTGTGCTTGGGTGTTGTATTGCACAACTTGTTGGTTTGTGTTGAAAGTTAATTCATAATGGGTGTCTAAAATTCCTTTGGTGCATCACGTCTATTAGCTTAGGTTTTATTTTCTTACATCTTCTCAACCCTGTCTCCTTGGTAAAATAGAGTAGGATTTAGAATAGATCCTCTGCAATTTATTTTTGTGCACACCTGAACAGAGGAATATGATCTGACCTTAATCCAGAGAGCTCTCTAAAATCAAAAGGTCCTACACCTTGAGAGATGCTCCATGTTGTGCCATCATACTGAAAGTATCCTAACCCATCTGGTTGCAGACATTTTAGGGGTGCTGTGATTCTGCAACTAATATTTTTTGCATGCTCTGGTGGGACCAAGAAGTCTCCATCTTTATTGTACGACAAGATTGGTGTGCACTTGCTGTAATTTCCCAACTTTTAATAAGCTTTGAAATTTCACATCTGGGGACTCTAAAAGAATTATAATCTACTGGTTTCAACATTCCAAGCTTGTCAAGTTCATGAGAAGTATACAAACAAGGTCAAGAACCAGAGAGGAGGGACTATTTGTCTATCTACACTTGTCCCCAGATAGAAGGGGAATAGGGAGAAGAGATCAAAGGTCTCCATCTCCACCAAACAGAACTTTGTCAACACCTCCTCCTAGTATGCCGTTCATTCAATCAAATAGAGTCCCTCGACCAATCATGATGGTGTAACCCAACCCCTACATCAACGTCACTGGCAGCATCCAAATGCCTCTCATGTCACATTTCATCTGGCATCCAGCCCACTCGCCATTAAAGAGCATCCCATATTTCAATGGAGAGAACTGAAAGGAATCCTTATTGACCACATTCAAGACATTGCAAATGTCTGTGTAATTCATGAGATCACTGAGATGGACATTTCGGTCAAGTTACTAGCCTCTTCACTCAAGGGTAAAGCTTCACAATGGTTTAAGAGTCTAACAACGGGACCTCAATTCACGAACTTGGGAATATCTGTGTATGCATGGATCTTCATAATCAATTTGGAGAAAACAAAGATAATCTATCCTTGTTGGAGCAACTGACAACAATCAAGAGGGCCCCTGATGAGCAGTTGACATATTTCAACCTCAGATTTCAGAGGACATGGGACAATATTCCATTGGTTGCTGTGAGCCCGACATATGACAAAGGTGCTTTTTCTATATTTTCTTAGAGCTCTAAATTCTGATATTGCTTTAATGGTTCCATCAATGGGAGGCACCACCTTACCTGCAGCCTATGACATTTCCATAAGAGCTGAAAATTGTTTAATTTAGGCTAGAAAAATTTATCCTAGGCAACCCATGCCTCTATACCTAGAACTATTAGATCTAAGCACTAGTCAGACACCTACATTAGCTCCTATACCTACTCCTAGGAATTAGAGTTCAGCTGAAGCCTCTACCTCATCCTCTAGTACCTCAAAAGAGCTTCAAGAAGTTATGAAACAACTACAAAACCTAGGGAATGAGCTAGTAAATATCAAAAGGCAACAAGCTCAAAGTTCTATGCCATATTAGCCTCAGACTCAGTATCAGGCTAGATCCCCATATCAACAAAATAGGCCACCAACTCAGGCTACAAATTAGAATCAAAGCCAAGGGACAACCTCAAGCTGTTAGGCCTTTCTGACCATATGATCCAAACACAACTTCAACATCAAGGGCCTCGGTTCCAACACAAAATAACATGGCAATGGAGTACGACTGGTGTTACCCTTGCAATCTAGCTCACAATCAATCAACATGTTTCAATGGTGCACTAAACCAAACCTTGATGTTACAGAACATTGGTGAGTCCTAAGAACCTAGTCAAGAGGAAAATCAACAGTAAGAAACCCATAAAGAAGCACCTCCAAATGAGACCATGCTCGTCAATTGGCAGGATAAAGATTTCTGTGGTATGAATCAAGTGCCCCCTCATAGTGTGGCAACCAATACATGGTACAAGAAGAGGAATATTGGAAAGAGGAAATCCTTTGATTCAAATGGTCCATAGCCCTTTGTTACCCCACAGGGTGTAACTCCCAATGTACAGAGTTATCCAAAGCCACCTTCCATACCTACCCAGGCACCAATTGTAACGACCCATGTGCAAGGAAAGGGGTAGAAAAAATATAGCTCATCCCCATTTAACATCATTCAACAGATAAAGAAAACAAATGTAAACATCTCAATGTGGGATTCGCTGGCTAACCCAAGACAAAGAGACTTGTTGAAGGCTATTATGGCCAATTGGTCAACCTCAAATCAGCCCCCTAACCAACAAGAGAAAGTTATTACTAATGCAGATCATCCTGAAGAAAATCATGGAGGACAACAAGGTAAGAATCTGAAGCCCCCTCCATTCTATGTTTCATCATTGGGGACAAATTGGTACATCATTGTATGATTGATTTGGGAGTGAGAAGCTCAGTCATACCAAAGCAAATAGACAATCAGCTGGGTCTTCTATATGAAGTCATATCCAAGGGCGTAGTGCAATTGGATGGGACAACAGTAACAACAGTTGGATTCATAAAGGATTTGAGCCTCACATTACACGCATGCCCCAATGTGACTGACTTGAAAAATATATGAGTCATAGACTTACCACCACACTTTGCATTGTGTTTGTTAAGAGAATTCAATGCTAAAATTGGAGGTTATTTTTTTGCTAATTGGTCACACAGGTTATTCAAAAAAAGGTATGGAGCTAAGGCTACAATCAGATATGATCCTATTTTAAACTTCCATATAGAGCCTCATACACTAAGTCCAATTAATGAAAATTGTTTAGCCCTTGATCAAGAAGATTTCCAAGCACCCATGAAGCTAATACCAAAGTTGAATACACTTCATACTTGACTGTTGATGAATGGGCAAGCAAGAGGCATGCTTTTGAACCTTACAAGGAAATGGAGGAATCTAAGCTAGGAGTTTATTGTTTACATGAGTAGAATCATCCTCTTCCTAACATCACTAAGCTAGACCGCAAAGATGATAATGAGGTATGGCAATTATTCTTCGATGGCTCAAAAAGTAGACATATACTCAGGATATAATTAGATAATGATGAATGAGGAAGATCAGTACAAGACGTCCTTCACCACAAAATTGGGCACATATGCTTACAAGAAGATGCCATTTGGATTGTCTAATGCCAGAGCAACATTTCAGTGAGCTATGGATTTGGCGTTCAAGGGCTTGATAAAAAAGATGGTGCTAGTATATCTAAATGATATCACTATCTTCTAAAAGAATGTAGCAGAGCACCTCTTCCATCTCAGGCAAATATTTCAAAGGTGTAGAAGGTTGAGAGTGTCATTGAATCCAAAAAAATAGGTATTTTTGACACACGAGGGCAAGTTGTTGAGCCACATTGTCTCAAGAGAAGGGTTGAACAATAGACCCTAAAAGAGTTGAAGCGATTAGAACACTTCCACCTACCACATCACAAAAAATCCCTCTAAATCGTCTTAGGAAGGATTAAATTTTTTTCATAGGTTTGTGTCTGATTTTGCCACTCTTATAAAGCCTTTAACAATGATGCTAAAGAAGATTATTGCATTCAAATGGACAGGAGAAGGCAAAGAGAGTTTTCGAGGCCATCAATCTCATGCAATATCACAGGCCCAAACTCTTATTATCCTATAATTTTCAAAGGACATCATGTTGTATGCTTTTGGAGGATCAGACACAATCTCAGCTATCTTGGTTCATTCTAATAAGGAAGGTTCATAACAGCCCATAGTCCTTTTTAAGTTAGAGTCTTGGAAGATTCATGAAGTAAAGTATTCTTTCATTGAAAAGCATGTCCTTTTTTTTATTAGGATTTTGAAGAAATTCTGACACTTGGTATCGAACAGTACAAGATTCAACTACTATTGTCTCATGTTGGTGTTAAGGACTTTCTCATAAAAAATGACTTGAATGAGAAGATGGCAGGATGGATCACTCGTGCAATGGAGTATGATATTAACATCAAAGTGACCAAGATGGTTTGTGGAAAAGGTTTATGTGAGTAGCTCACTTCTAAGAAAAAAATTACGATTCCAAAGGATGAAGAAGAGGTTGTCCTATTAACTATAGAATGATTCTAGAGCATCCAGCTAACGATGTGTCTATTCCATGTTGGACTCGAGATCTTGGTGCATTATCTCTAAATAGGTTCATGACCTCTGGAGATGAGCAGAGAAGCAAAGATAAGGTACTTTAGATTGCAAGCCATCCCGTATGTGCACATTGTTGACGACATGTTTTGTTCAAAAAGGACATCAATGTCATCCTATTAAGGTGCATTGGGGACAATCCAAATTGAGAAGGTGTTACATGAGTTCCATGATGGAGAAGCTGGAGGCCACTTTGCTCCATGGGTAACAACACTCAAAATTATGAGGGTGGTTACTATTGGCCTACAGTGTTTAGGGATTGCTACTCATGGATCAAGAAGTGCAAGAAGTGTGCATTCTTCATAGGGAAGGAAAGGTTAGCATCCCTGCCTCTTCGCCCAATTTTGGTAAATCAGCCATTCATGCAATGGGGATTGGACTTCATTGCAGTGATCAACCCAAATTCAAGCCAGGGCCACAAGTGGATACTCACAACAACTGACTACTTCACCAAGTGGACTGAAGTAGTGGCACTGAAGGAGGAAAATGAATCTAGCATCTTGAATTTCTATGAAGGGATAGTCAAAAGGTTTGGTTCCCCTCCTACTATCATATCAAACAATGCATTGGCACTCCTTGGCACAAAGATCAATGAATGGAATGTCAAGAATGGTGTATATCTCAGCACCTCTCCAAACTATTACCCTCAAGGTAATGGCGAAGAAGATTCCACAAATAAGAACTTGTTGGGAATCATCAGGAGGACTCTTGATGAAAATCAGAGAACTTGGCACACAAATCTCAAATCAGCCCTTTGGGCAGATAGAGTCACCCCCAAGAGGTATACAAGCAGCTCTCCATTTAAGACTTGTATATGGAAAGGAAGCATTTTTACCTATATCACTTGAGTTGTCAGCATTAGAACTCATGAAACAACTTGAACTAGCTGAGTTTAAGCCTATGGAGATCAGGTAAGCAAAGCTGATGGATTTAGAAGAAGCAAGAGAACATGCAGTGAAGACCATGGAGAATGATCAAGCTTCCAGTCAAGAGATTCTTTGACAAGGAAGCTATAAAGCCAAGACATTCCAAGTTGGAGACTTGGTAGTGAAGTGGGATGCTAGAGTCGAGAAAATTCCAGGAAGGTATTCCAAGTTTGATGCCATTTGGAGTGGTCCCTACATGATCACTGAATGCAAAGAGTAGTAATGCCTTCTATTGTAGCTAAGTTGGATGGTGAAGAATTCTAGATTCTAGTCAATGGGATCTATCTCAAACATTGCTACTAAAAGGAGAGTTTCTCACCCTTGTAAATATTAGCCTAGGTTTTCCAATTCTTCCAAGTGCCTATGCACATTGTTTTGTTATAGTTTATGGTTTCAATTTCCCTAAGTTTTCGGTGCACATGCTCTATTTCTTCTAGGTGTATTCTTGTATATATTTCATCTCACTCATGGAAGAGACTTATGGCCACAAGAAATTAAATCTACAGAGTATCCATATTTGAGTAGTTATGGATGTTTCATTACATTTCAATAGATTAGGTTTATAGAAAATCAAATGAGGGAGAATTTTCCAGGTTTCAAGACAACTCTCTACTCAAGTTATAGATAATTTTCTACTTGAATCATTTTGAATATTTTCTTGCAAAGATAAGAGTGCATGGGCAGTGGAAGGCAGTTCCAGACTAGATTCAAAATTACTAGGTAGAGCGTCCATTCCCAATGAATGCTTCAAGGAAACAAATAATCTCATATAGTAGGCAGATGCCCCCCTATGACTCAACGCCCAATTGTTTTCTAAAATAAGCTCAGATCTTATTTTTTGTCAACTAACCCCCTTTTTCCCCCTTTTGTGCTTCAATCTCATTTTTATATATTTTTACCACCAGGAAGGTTTCCTAAAAACATCTTCATAGAAATAGGAAATTTCTTCCGCTTTCCGAATCGATGTAAAGAAGTCCTTCTAACTCCTCATATTTTTCAAGTCCAAGCAGGGCTGAACACAAGAACCTTGGAAGGATTTTTTTCCAATGAAGTAGGCCTATGGCGCCTGGTCCAAGACTTTTGTGCCAATGGGAAAATTGTGGGCCACCAGCGGTTAGCAGTCAAGAGATAGTTTTACATTTTTGCACTTTTTGAAAAAGGAACAAGTGGAAAATACGGTCCAGAGGGCCCGAAGGATGAGTTTCATTCTACTAATCCGTTCCAGAAGTGGACCGCGAAGGGAAATTTTCCCGAAGTGTAAATTCAAACTTCGGTGGGTCTACGGGGCATTTTGGAACTTTTACAACTTTTTGCAAAATGACGCAGTTTTCAAGTGTGGGCCCACGATCCTGTGGGGGTATTTTCACCAAGAGTGGAGTCCAAAACAAGGTTCCAAATGAGTGCCAGAAAGCCACCACGTGTCCCGGAGTTAGAGATAAAGTCTTTGTCAAGACAAAAGGACATTAGGAATCGGCCAACATAGGAATGGTAGTCTGTGGAAGTCCCCACGAAATCGGTTCTCAAGCCTCATGAAGTAGAATTTCAGGTGGAAAATCTCAAGACCATGTGACTAACCGCAACCCTCCATGTGGTCCAAGATCTCAAGAAGGGACAGAGCAGACCATTTAAACTAAGTGTAACAAGAGTCTAGCGGGAGCCCTCCACATGTCAGTCTTGAGCACTGAAAGGAAAATTTTGATAGGGATCAAGAGTAGGTTCCCAAATAAGTATAGAACACTCACGTGGCTAGAGGTGAGAGAACGGGGTAGAGTCAGCCATTGAAAAAGTCACATAGCCCATAGAGGAAGCTACAAGTGCCAATCGTGCAAACTTCAAAGGCAAAATTTGGGAGGCAGGTCCCAAATGTGTGCGTGAGCCTCCATGTGTCAAGGGTCTGATATATGGCCCCGCCAAAAAAAGGGATGAAGCCAAACATGGGGAAATGGAGGAGTGGCCCCAGATGATGCCACATGTCCCACCATCACATTTTTAGGGAGCTGGCTATGAGGGTCCCACCCATAAGGGTTTTTTGGCATTATATATTAGTGGCCCGCTTACTCACCAAAGGGACATGAGGCAGGTAGGGTTCACTTAGGACACTTGAATCAGTCTAAGTATAGAGAGAAAGTAGCTGGAAGGCCACCACATGTCTCTTCGACGCTCCTCTAAGAGGTGAATCCAAAAGTGGTCCCCAAACTAGCGATCCAACCCTCCATGTGTCCTAGGGTCCAGGCAGGTAGTCCATCCTTTAAAATGGTGGGATAAGATAGGGCCATCCGTTAAAGAGGACAGATCCATGGAAGCCTGCATGCATCAACATGGCATAACTTCATGGGCAGAGTCCAAGCAGTGGTCTCCAAATATGCATGTAATTCTCCATGTGTCTTGGGACTAGGGTGAAATGTCTTTACCAGATGCAGGGGGCTTCAGGTGAAGAAAAAAATATAGTGCAACAGATGGCACCATGTGACTCACCAACCCAATTTCAAGAGTCGAGGAGGGGGTGAAACCTTGAGATGCGCGCCATGTGGATCTACTTCCGAAGTACTCTCACGAGGCTATCATTAGAATTGGAATAGAGTGAGGGGAAATTTTAGAGAGCTCTCAGCACCTACTACCCACCTGTCCATCATTAATGTTTGACCCACCATTTTTCAGGCTCATCAAGTCTCCCACCTGCCACCATGATGAAGAATGGTTTTCCTCTCATTTCTTGCCCAGCAAGGAACGGTGATGCGGGGCATGGGTGTTACAGTGAGATTCATCATTATGGCAAGGGAATTCAATGCCCCTTTAGGGGCGGGTTGAATAGGGTTGGATTGTCCCTCCTTTCTCTCTCTCATTCTTCCTATAATATTGTACAAGAGGGACAATTTCAAAAGGTTGGACATTCTTTCTTTGTGCCCTCCCTTTTTCTCTTCTCTGCAAGTGAATTCGTGGAGTCTCAAACCCCTCCATCCAAATTGTAATGCAATTTCTACCTCTTGGCTACTATAATGCACTGTATCAATTCTTGGAGTGATAATAGAATAAGTCTATGGATGATTTCAACCCTCTCTTATGTTTTATTGTCTTCTTCCTGATCTCTCATTGTAATCTTGGTACCATCTGTGCATGGATATTGTTTCACATTTTAATGGTTTGTGTTTAAAGGAAATGCAAATGTTCAACATTCCTTTGGTGCATCACCTCTTTTAGATTAGGTTTTGGTTCTTGCATCCCCTTAACTCTGTCTCCTTGGAAAATTAGAATAGGATTTAGGATAGACCCTCTGCAATCTAAATGTGCACACCTGAACAGAGAAATAGGAGTCTTCCTCCATCCGAAGAGCTCTCTCGACTCGCAAAGGTCATACACTTTGAGATATTCTCCATGTTGTGTAGTCACACTAAGGATCCTAACCCATTAAGTTACTTATTTCAGGGGTGCTGTGATTCTGCAAAAACAATTATATTTCTAGTTTTGCAAATCAATGTTGGATTCCTTGAAATCATTAAATGATTTTCCAACAACTACATAGTTTAATCTTAAATAAATTATAAAAATTATAAGAACCTTTATTCCAAAGGAAAAATTAAATCCTTACTACTGCTAGCCCATACAAAATTTGGATTCCAATATTTTTATTTTCAGATTCCAGTATATTAGAATTTGGAGTGCAATAAATTCCAATATATGGGATTTTGGATTCCAATATATGTGATTTTATTTTCCAATATCTGGGATTTTGGATTCCAATATATGCTATATTGGAATCTAATATGTGTTACTTTGGAGTCTAGATAATTCCAATATTTAACATTTTGGAATCCAAAACAAGTAATTTTGGATTCTAATATTGGTCGTATTTTTTCCTGCATATACTGCAATAAGTTCAAATTTAGTGAAATAATTTTTCTAATGTGAAAAGAGGGTTAGAAGATCCCTAGATGATTCGTAGAGGTTACTAGATTGTGTCGTAGTGGAGACTAGATATACAGAGATGGAAACCCATCACACAAAATCCTAGAAAGATGCAAATTTGAGTGATTTGGCTAGATTGGGGCACCTAGAGAGGGATAGGGGTGCTCGTGGGTGCCTTGGTCCAAGTTTTGGGTGACCTCATTTTTAGAAATGGTCAAAACTTGGTTCCGGTATGGTCGTTAGGTGTCTACTCTATTTCACTTCTTATGGCGTGTATGTCGCTGAACTTTGTTTGATGTCACTATAAAATTGTAATGCATAAATCACCTATAAAACCTCGAGCAAAGAATCAAAACCCTAATAAATAAAGATACATATTAGGGGGTCAAAAAAATTTGAGCTTCGAAATTCATGGAATTATCATTGAGCAATGCACTACATCTCAAACCCATTGTAGTTCTAGGTATGTGTGTCTAGAATTATGCCCTAGGTTGCTCTTGTGCCAGTCAAACGTGAAGTAGCGAGAAAGTAACCAAATGCAGAATATAAATAATGTGTGCATGGAAATAATAGAATCCCCTCCTATGAAGTGTGATGTAGATGAACTAGCCTTATGTCCCTTGTGATGTATCTAGATGGATGTAAACGGAGCTATAGATTCCTTTGATTGATGCAACCTTCGGTGGAGATAGTAGATGTTTAGTGTTTGGTCCCTTATGTTGACTACATAACTTTATATTTATATGATTCGTTTTCTTGAATTTCATAATTAACCCCGAAAATTTTGACTACCAAAAAGATAAGATGCTCAAACATATAGAAAGGACCCATAAAGTGTGACCAAACTATAAAGAAGACAAGGGTGCCCAGAGTGGAAGGGGACACCTAGCACTAACATCCTAGCTACATGCTGGTGTCCAGAATGACAAATGCCAAAAGATGAAAAGTGAAGAGGGAGCATAACTTCTGAAGGCCATAAATTTTTATCTGACCATCGGGTCATCTTCAACATTTATAGGGTGGTAGATATTCATTAGTATTATGTGTGGCCAACATTTGTTACAATTTTGTGCCCATTTTGTCATATTTTTGGGGCCAGACTCCATCTAGTGATCCAAAATTGGCTTTAAACATTTTTTTTTGTTTTTAACTACGTCTTTGAGTTTTAATAACATTTACTATTCTTTATAGAATAAGCCAAAATTTTACATTAGCCTTAATTTACAATGGATTATTTAACACACAAAATTTAGGACCCATCCAAGGTGTTATAATAATAGGAATTTTTTTGCATTTTAGGGTTTTTTTAGAGAAAATGTGAAATAAAAGGAAGATTGTATTTATCTGTAAACTATTAGTGTGGATTCCAGAATGAGAAGAAAGATATTTTTAAGCTTTTGGTTTATTTGCAAATTGTTTGTGTGTGTTTGGAGGTATTTTCAACCTCTTGCAATTGGATCCACATCAAAATGACAAATTGAGTAAGTAAAAGTGCAATACTGACAACATAAGCATAAAGCAAAGAAAGGTAGCCAAAGACATGGGTTGATTAGAAATTTTATTAATTAGGAATCATGAAAATAGTATTATGTGATCGAGACTTAATAATGACTCAAAGTATGTGATTTTATGTATACAACCTCTAATCATAAGTTTTAAGGAAAAATAATTTTAAGATAAAAGCTATTAATGATAAATATGTAGCTAAATACACCGTTAGTGTTGTATATTTACACACAAATTTGTAGTTACAAAATCTTCAATGATAATTCAGACATTTTCCTTGTGCACCACATCTAGTGTTTAAATATTTACATGAGTACAATGTTCTATCTTTTCCTTCACTTATCGAGGATGATACAAGACAGAATCATGGTAAGAATTTTGATTCTAATGCCCATTGTGATTATCATAGATTCATTCATCATACTACTATTATTGTATAAATATTCTCCATGTGAATACTACATCTTTTCAACGCTGACGTGATTGAATGGGATTCTCCCAGTGAATGTAATTTTGTTAATTATAATGTAAATATAAGAATATTTAGTGACCCACTTCTCCAACATAATACTACTAAATCTACTTCAGAAGTGCACCATACTTTTTTTGATGTATGGCCTCCATATTCTAATGATAACCCATCTGATATTATTATTAGTATTATTAATAATAAGGAGTTTAATCCACTAGTTATTAATTTTGTTGACACTGATATGCATGAAAATTTTATTTTTAGAATACTTTACATTCATACTTTTATTGATAGGAATCCTATATATAGTGTTTTGGTTAATAATCTTACTCTACTAAATATGCGTGATTTTAAGTTACTTCATTCTCTCAAATAAACCATTAAAAAATCATTTGATCCTATTGCAAACATAGGATATATCATTCTACCTCTCATATTTTGTTTTATTACTTTTGATATATCAATCTTAGTGACATATTATATTATCTAATGTGACATGTTTTTAGGTTTCATTTGCATACCTTTTTATGGCTATCCCCTTGATACTACATGTGTTAAGGTTAATCACAATAATAAATTTGTTATAATTGTGGGTATACCATTCAAATACCTTATAACTCGAAAGTTTGACCCAACACATACAATTACTACTCCAAGTCTTAGTGCCTCTATGTCATGGTCATATAGTTCACATATTACTTCTGCTAAGTCACACTCTTCCCGACCTTCTTCTCAATAATCTAATTCAGATTATACTTCTTGTAGGTCAATTTGTTTTAGGTATTTGACTAGATAAATTTTTATACATAACATTTATCATCAATATTCCCACCTTAGATATTCTACAACACATACTAGTATGGTTTCTACACATCTTATACACCAACATCCTTTTCTTCTAAAACATGTGAGACCCAAGCCTATTTCTTGTTGTGATTTTGATGAACATATTTATGAAGATATTGTTGGGTATATTTTGTTCTATCCCTCTTGTTAAACATATCTATTTTACAAACAATTCAAAAAAAAAATTCAAATAATCACATTATAGAAATACCTTCAAACATTTGCAAAAATTAAAAAAATCGGGACATGTTTATGGTTTGATTGGCTATATTGTTACTTTAAACATGTTGTTTTTAATATTGGTTTATGATTATCATATACTTTCACTATAATATTTTTTTCTTATATTACCGAGGGAAAGGGCCATAGCCCATAAAAAAAAGTACGTGAAGTTGCCAAGGATAACATTGTTCATCTTTTGGTGGTCTTATAATAAATGCGTTATCATGATAAAGGTGGCATAATCTGGTAATGAGAAATTACCCATTTGTCCAACCTAATACATCAAAACACAGCCAAGCTATTTACATAATTGAGATACAAAAGTACTACATAATTATAGATGTTATGGCAGAATGCCATCGTCTGCACCATCACCACTGCTCCATCCCATGAAGACCACATCTAAATCCACTAACATTGTTGGGTCTAATTCAGTGGTGGTGGCCTTGTAGAGTAAATTCATAGTAGCCTCAAAAGGAATCTCTAGACCCAGGTGCTTTGTTATGACCTTCTGTCAACCACTCAGGGCTTTCAATGCCCTAAGGATTGAATGTGCATGAAAATTGGCTTTAGCTCCCATCTTTTCCCTATCCTTTTCAGGCTCAATGTGATCCAGGTGCAATGAAAAAATGGATTGATACATTAGATAACATATTGGCACCAAAAATTCCCTACGCCACATCAAAAATATTTGTACCGCTCAATAGTTTTCTTAGGTTCCAACATTAGAACTTGTGAATTATTTCAAATCTCTTCCACTTCGCATCTATCAATATCCAGAGCAATTGAAAAAATCTGCAAGAGTGACCGACACATCGTAGTATTTTGAATCTTCTCATCTAGCCAATATTTGAATTAAGCTTCAGTGTCAGCACTACGAGCTCTGATAAACCCTAGGAGAGGTTTGTCCCTCATTGATAGCTTGTTTCCCTCAGCTTCCACTTCTCACCATCTCAGGAGATATTTCTCCAAGAAAAAAATGAAAACCCAATCCAGTGTGCCAAATTACCCCTGAGTTATAGTTCTTAAAGGTAGGGAGGAAATTCCACACAAATCATTCAAAATTTAAATCAATGCAATCATCATTGTCACACTCTCGACACAACCGAAGGATATCATACCTGAGAGAGGATCAGAATATAATGCCACCCCTATTGACAAGTTAGATCATGTATTAAGTCCTTTTGTAAGGTAAATAAAAAATTATTAGTCCATTTATTTTGAAAAATTGCCTCTCTTCCCAAAAATCAAACCCCCATATTAATTAAATGATCTTCCGAATAATTCCTGGAACTGAAAATATGATAAAATCTCACCTCCTCAAAACCAAACAATATTTTAAGGATTTCTAGAATAATTTGATTCAAAATTCAAACCTTAGAGGAGTGAGAGGAGAGTGCATCAATGACGATTTTAGAATCACCTTCTATCCATAGCCTCTTCCATTAAAATGAGTCAATCTCCCTAAGGTCATGTAGAAGAGACGTACCTTCAACAAGATTGTTGGATGTTCTTCCACAATCCAAAGTCAACATAAAATTTGGTTGACCCTAAGATTCTCGAACCAGGTATCCACTCCAACAGCCCTTGAATTACCTTCGAGGTCCCATCAAAATTCAACTTAACCCATCCATCAAGTGACAGTTGACACCGATTTTCATATTTTAATGCATTCAGAGCCCCATTATCAAGTAATTTTCTTTATAATATTTACACACATGCATTCAAAAGGTATATTAATCTAGAAAGTGTCTAATAGAATCATATGGGAATGGAACTTGGCTTGATGATTACAAACTAATTATAACTCACTAATAGCGCAATACCTCGAGTCCTTTTTTTAATGTATTTGGATTATATTATTTGTCTTAATTGTATTTATATGTGGTGTTTTATGGGATATATACTTAGACTAGGTTATGAAGTTTCGTGAGGGAGTTTTTATGTTTTTATAGTTCAGCCTACCTTCATACATGGGTACATTGTTTTTGCACACCCTTCTCTTAGTTTATATATATTACCATCATGTTATTAGTGTCGTGTTATATTTGATATATTTATTTATATATTATTTGACATCTTGATAGATTTTTTACCTACTTTAAGAAATAAATATATGACATACCCACTAGGTGTGTTTTTTTTCAGTGTTCGACTAATGGATTCAGACCACTCATACAAACTTTTTAATCCCCTCCACCCATTTAGCATTATGGAGTGGCATGTATTCCTACTACTTCTTTGGTTCTTATGTATTTTTATCACCATGCACATCATATAATTTACCTTATGAATTTGATTACACTCTTGGTATACTCTTTTATGTTTTTGTCAATTCATTTGATTGTGTTATAACTATTAATATTTGACACCAACAGAATAGTAATATAAAAAACAATTGAATTATATGTAACACATAAGATAATAATAAATAATATTAAAATAACATGAAAAAGATAATATAAATCAATGGATGAAATACATAGAACTAAAAATTATGAAACACATTCTACTTGAAAAAAAAAAGGGTGAATATAAACTATATGAGCCATCACAAACTAGGAAGAGCGTTATAGATAAAATTTAGTTAAGAGCTTGAAAATATTCCCAAATGTCTTATTCTAATTGAAGTAGTGTGTTTAATGTGAAATCCTCCTTATTCACTACTAAAATAGATCAAGTTCCTTTCCATTTCCTTTAAAGACATCTGTGTGGGAGCCAAACTAAGTTCTAAATACTATAGAAAATTGTTGGGAAAATAGATTCAAATAAAATAAAAACAGAGTAACAAAGACAAAGAAAAATAGAGAGAGAGAAAAACGGTTACATTGTCTCCAATAAAACTTTTACAAGAAGTTAAATCTTCATTTTCTTACTGCTACAAGATTTCCTGAAAACCTTGAGTGTTGTTGGTATAGGCTCTATTTTTGTTTTTGTTGCAAACCCTTTTTTTCTATTTCTATAGGTTGCTAGGCTATTGCTATGCGATTTGTTTGTTGTTGCTATGGGTTGTTGCATTTCTGTATGTTGTAGAATACTAAGTTCCTCCTCTCTCTTAATTTTTTTTCCTTTTCTCTTTCATGAACTGATGTTGCACATTTTTTGTTGTTTCGACGTATATTTTGGAGTGAATGAGTACAAAAAATAAATTTTTCAGGATATAATAAAGTTCCCTCTAAAACAAGGATTTTAAAAATGCTCGCCCAGAAAACAACATTAACTGTTGATAGAAAGTAGTTACTAGGGAGGGAAAAAGACAAGTTTAAAAATTATACGGGCTACAGATGTTGGGGTTAGACCACATACCAATGTTGTACACATATAGATTCAATTTAAACATCCAAGAAATAAACATGAAAATTAAACCAGAAGAAATATAAACAAGAGGAGAAAGAGCAACACAAGATATAATGTGGTTCACCCAATGTGGGCTATGTTCACCAAGAAACAACCATCTATTATTCTTTAATCATAGAGGAAATAAATTGAATATTTACAAGGTTCCACACCTCTCATAAATGTATAGTACTTTTTCCTCACATGATTCTCTAAGATTTTTCCAAGAAAACCTTCTTACAATAATCAAATCTCTCAATTCTTACACCTCTAACCCCAGTTTTCTAGCGAATAAGCATATACCAACTTTAGGGAAACTTAGTTATGCATTTACAACACTTCAATCAAATTTATAAAAAAGGGTCAAATTTAATCTGCATTTAATATAAAAATATGATTGCACAGATAAATGACGTCAGTTACCAAACTGATGTCAGTTCCTATAGGCCACCAACGTCAGTTACGTAGCCGACGCTAGTTCTTATTGAAACCAGCAAACCTAAAACGCATGCCCTTTGTGTAGTTATTTAGCTCAACTTAACAATCTCCCACTTGGAGATAAATTGTTGCACTATATTGGATTCTTTCCTTGGTTTGTTTATTCCTCTACAAGTATCAAGCTTGAAAACCAACAAAAGTTGAGTGAAGCTCTAAATTCTCCTTTTCCAACGGTTTCATTAGCATATCTGCAGGGTTCTCACTTGTATGCATTTTCTCTAGTTTCAACTTCCCATCCTCCAAAACCTATCATATGAAGTGATATCTCAACTAAATGTGTTTCTTTCTTTTCCAAATGAATCACACTTTCACTATTTGTGTACAATCTGCAATCCTCTTGCTCATTTTACCAACTTTTCCAAGAACTTGATCATACATATTATCTCTTTGTTAGCCTTTGTAGTTGTAAAATATTCAACCTTTGTAGTAAATAAGGCCACAACCTTCTACAATCTTGAAATACAACTAGTTTTTGTGCCACCTACTATGAATATATATCCATTGGTCCTTCTCCTACCATCCAAATCTCCAACCATATCTAAATCAATATAGCTAAATAAAGAAGAATCTGACCCTCCATAGCATAAATGCATGATGGATGTCCCTCTCAAATATCTGAGTATCCATTAGACTACTTTCCAATGCTCTTTACCCAAATTGGCCATAAATATTCTCACAACTCACACTACATGTGCAATGTCTATTCTAGTACAAACCATTGCATACATAAGGCTTTCAACTACTGAATCTTATAGAACCCGTGCCATGTACACGACCTTGTCATGTGATGTAGGACATTGATTTTTTATTAATTTAAAATGTTCATCCATAAGTGTACTTACTAGTTTTGAATTCTACATTTTAAACCTTTCTAAAACCTTACTGATATAATCTTCCTAAGACAAATACAATTTAATGTTCTTCTTGTCTCTATGAATTTTCAAGCCAAGGATTTTATTTGCAGCTCCTAAATTATTCAATGCAAATGAATGAGCTAAATTTTCCTTAAGCTCAGCTATATCTTGCATACTATATACTGCAATAAGCATATCATCTACATACAGTAAACAATATAATATAACTGCCATTTTTAAGCTTCTTAAAATAAACACAATGATTAGATTTGCATATCATATAACCATGCTCATGCATAAAACTGTCAAACCTCATATACCATTTTCTTGGAGCTTGTTTGAGGCCATACAAGCTCTTTTTCAACCTAGACACAAGTTTCTCCTTACCCTTGACTTCATAACCAAGCGATTGTTGCATATATATCTCTTCCTCCAAAACACCATGAAGGAAATCCATCTTAACATCAAGTTGTTGTAAGTGCAAAACAACCAAACTCAAAACAATACAAATGGAAGTCATTTTTACTACAGGAGAAAAGAATATCACCAAAATCAATACCTGCTTTTAGTGCAAACCCTTTTACCACAAGCCTTGCCTTGTATCTTTTTTGTCCACCTTTTTCCTCCTTGATCATGTAAACCAATTTGTTTTGTAATGTTCTCTTACCTACTGAAAACTTAACCAAATGCCATGTCTAATTTTGTTTCATGGAATCCATCTCCTCATCCATGTCATGATCCCACTTCATGTGGGTATCCTCCTCCATTGCTTCTTTAAAAATTTTGGGCTCACCACTATCAGTCAATAACACATAAAATAAGGAGGGTGAAAATATTTCTAGAGGTCTCTTTACCCGTCATGACCTTCTCACAGAAATATGGGGTGTTTAAGGCTCATTTTGTACATGTTTCATATTCGTATCAACCTCTTGCAGAGAATGAAACCGATCATCTAGTACCAATGCCGGTCTTGGATATTGACATTGGTCATCTGCTTTCGATACTAGTCCTATTATTCTACCGATGTGGGTCCTGGCTATCGACAGTGGTTTATCTCATCGACACTGGTTTCTGTAGGTGCCTGTTTTAAATACAAAAATGTATTTTCTTCCAAAAACTCGACAAAAGGTTTATACTTACGTATCAAGATATGATTCTTGTACGTTCACTTTTCATTCCACTCAATATCATGACTCCTAAAAATATTAGCATCATCTAAATCCCAAAAACGGAATCCAAAATCACCTGATCCATAACCAATAAAAGTACATCTCTTGGATTTAACATCCAACTTCTTCCTATTTTCCTTATCAACATGCACAAAATTTTTTGAACCAAATACTATATAAGAAAATAAAGATATACCTATTTTCCAGTCCAAATTTCTTCTGGTATTCCACCATAAAGTGCACTTGAAGGCCCATGATTGATAAAATATACTACCATGTTTATTGCTTCTGCCCAAAACTATAAGGGTAATCCAAAATTTAGTTGCATACTTCTTGCATGTTCCATGATAGTTATATTTATTCTTTCAGCCACACCATTCTCCTTTGGTGTTTTAGGAACCGTTATTTCTCTCTGTATTCCATTCACTGAATAGTAATCATTGAAATCCTTACTCCAGTACTCACCACCATTGTCAAATCTAAGGAATTTTCACTTTTAACTAGTTTCATTTTCCACAACTTACCTTTTTCTTTTAATATTTGCATTCCCTTTTTACTCATATGGCCTATCCAATTATGCCACATGCTTGCATCTTAATCTGAAGTAGATAGAATAGAAAAGGAATCAGTAATACAAGTAGACAAAAAGAATGTTCCTACCTTATTTCCTCTTACCACAACAAGATCTCCCTTGGTGAATTTCAAAGATTCAACTGTGAATGTAACCATATAACCAACTTCACGTAGTTTTCCTACAAAAATTATATTTCTCTTGGGGCTTGGCACATGCCTCATATCTTTCAATACCCATGTATTTCCATTTTGTAATTTTAGATGAACTTCCCCTTTACTAGTAACATTGCATGGTTCATCATATCGTAAATAATCATGCCCAAAATTACCCTGGACATAATTTCTGAAATAACCCTTATTAGGGGTAGCAAGGAAAGAGGATTCTTAATATAAAACCCAAGATTCTATTTTACTATCCAAGGAGAGAATAAGGGCATATTGCATTACCTCAATTGCAACATTTAACTCTTTACCTTTTCTGTAATAGATTCTCTTTGTTTTCCTAAAACCAATAATCCTTCTTTGCAAGTCCTTTCTTTCCACAATTCCAGATAGTTATTCCTCTACCTCTAGATTTGGATCTTCCCATCTTTGACTTTGATCTCACATTATTCTTGATTGCTGATCTATCCTTCTACCTTCCCCTATTTTCTACATTCCAAGCATTTCTAGATGATGAATCTCCTTTAGTTTTCCTATTTATTTCTCCATTAAGGATTATACTAACCACATTATCAAACTTCAAAATATTATTAGCAGATGTTGTATTACTAACAACAATTACTAATTTATCCCAAAAATTTGGCAAAGAGCCTCAGAAAAAAAGTTCTTTCATGATTTTAATTGATTTACAATGGAACATAAATCATTCAAGTGGCTTGATATAGATTGACCTTATTGCATTTTTGAATTAAATAATTTCTTCATCGGATAAAATTTATTTGAAGCACTAGGTTTTTCATATAAATTAGCTAAATATTTCATCAACTCTACCATGGTTGTTGCTTCAGTAATATTCAAAGCTATAGATGTTGTCAAGCTCAATCTTATAGATCCTAGAGCCTTCATGTCAAGAATATTTCATTCTTCATTAGTCATTTTTGTAGGATTTGCATTCACATCCAACGGTAACTATAAATCTTTCTGATACAGAAAATATTCCATCCGCATCTTCCATAATTGATAATTATGACCATCAAATTTCTCCACTTTGTATTTGTTATCTTCTTCCATTGTTGTGCTCCCACTTAATGAGAAATCCCTCTGTGAGTAAATTTTTCAACACAAAAAACCCTCAAACAAAGATATGATACAAGTTTTTGGGCTTAGACCACATACCAGTGTTGTACAAATAAAGATTCAATTTAAGCATGCAAGCAATAAATACATAAATTAAACCAGAAGAAAAATAAACAAGAGGAGAATGATTAACACAAGATATAGTGTGGTTTACCCAATGTGGGCAATGTCCACCAAGAAACAACCAATCTATTATTCTTTCATCACATACGAAATATAATGAAGATTTATAATCTTCCACACCTCTCATGGATGTACAATACTTTTTTCTCACAAGCTTCTCTAAGCGTTTTCCAGAAAACCTTCTTTCAATAATCAAATCTCTCAATTCTTACACCTCTGACCCTACTTTTCTAGCCTGTAAGTATATACAAACTTTAGGGAAACTTAGCTATGCATTTACAACCCTCCGATCACATTTATAAAAAAGGGTTGGATTTAATCTGCATCTAATATAAAAATATGATCGCATCGATTACCAACGTCGGTTACCAAACCGATGTCAGTTCCTCTTGGCCACTGACGTCAATTACCCAACTGACATTGGTTCCTATTAAAACTTACAAACTTGAAATGCATTTCTTTTGTGAAGCTATTGAGCTCCACAACTTAACAAAATATTACCTACAACATTAAATTATGGCACTCCCCCTTAATCTTGAGCAAAAAAAATCATACAAATACTGATAATTAATTTATGGAGCTTGGTGGTCCATTTATGATCAAACCTTTCTTTTGATAGGTGTTTGGTAAAAATGTTAGCTAGTTGCTTCTCTACCTTGAAATTTTTTATCTCAAATTCTCCTTTTTCAACCAATTCCCGAATGAAGTGATATGTGATTGCAATATCCTTTCTTCTTCCATGAAAAACTAGATTCTTTGACAATGCAATGCAATACTTATTATCACAAAAATAACAAAACCTCCTTATTGATTTTCCTATGAATTTGAGATGATTCTTTTAACCATATCATTTGACAAGCGGTTGAGTTTTCTGTAATATACTCTACTTCAGCAATGGATAATGAAACTACTAACTATTTATTTGAAGCCATGAAATGGATCCTAATCCAACATTAAAAACATATCCAGATGTGTTATTTCTATCATCCACACTTCTTGCCCAATCACTATTCATGTAGCCAACTAACTGCAAATTATTATCAATAGCATGTAAAATTCAAAAATTCCTTGTTCCATTCACATACCTCAATATATGCTTGTTTTCTTTCTAATGTGTCTCTTTTGGTGTCTCCTTGAATCTGGAAATCAAACGAACTATATACATAATGCTTGGTCTTGTTGCAGTTAAATACATCAAACTTCCTACCATGCTTTTGTACCTTATAGGATCTACATTGTTGGTGTAATCATCTTTAGTCAATTTCAGACTTAATTCAGCTAGTGTAGATGTTGGTTTGTTGTCCAACATTTTGAATCTTTGTAAAATTTATTTTTCATACTTTGTTTGATACAAAAAAATGTCTTTCTTTGTTTTCTTGACTTCAATTCCAAGAAAATACTTCAAAAATCCCAAATCAGTCATCTCAAACTCCTTCATGGCTAATTTGAATTCATCAATTTCCTTTCTTGCATTTCCATTAAAAATTAAGTCATCTACATAAAAAACATCAATTAAAATCTCACTATTGTTTTCTTTGATGTAGATTGTGGCTTGCTTCTGATTTTTCTAAATCCATTACTGATCAAATAGGAATAAATCCTACTGTACCAAGCTCTTTGTGCTTGCTTCAATCCACACAAAGCTTTCTTGAGCTTATAAACATTTCTTTCATGCCTTGCGATTCCATAACAAGGTGGTTGTCCAACATACACTTATTCTTCCAATACTCCATTCAAGAAGGCTGATTTAACATCTATTTGATGGAAATTCCATTTGTGATGAGAAACTATGGAAATAATTGTTTTCACAGTCTCTAATCTTGATACTGGAGAAAATGTCTCATTGTAATCACAACCAGGGTTTTTCTTGTAGCCTTTGACAATTAATCTTGCGTTATGCCTTTCAATATTTCCATTGGGAGTAGTATTATTTTTATAAACCCACTTGACTCCAATGAATTCCTTTCCTCCAGGAAGATCTACTAACTCCCATATCTGATTCCTTTCAATAACATGCATCTCTTCATCCATTGCTTCACACCATTTTTTAATCTTTATTTCTTCTTCAAAGTAAATTGGATCATCTACTGAAAATAAAGAAATATTAATCATTTCATCTTCATTTTCATCATACCTTGACTTCTCATAAATCTCTTGTACACTACTCATGCGATCTTGATGCTGATTTGAGTCAGATGATGATGAATATACCTCATTCAGCGCTCCTCGTATGCTTTGTTAGTTTCTGCCATTTGAATATTCACCCCTTTGTGAAATGGGTTCCCAACTAGGTGCATTTTTTCACTGTTATCTATTGTATCGACTACAATAATTTGTACATTTTTATTTTCTTGTGGCTTCTTCACTTTTATGCATCTCCCCAAGATGATTCTTCAATAAATTGAACATCCTTGCTGATTATGATTTCCTTTTTCACTGGATTATACAATACGTAATTTTTTGACTGCTCACTATATCAAATAAAAAAACATCTCTCTCCTCTGTTATACCATTTTTCTCTTCTTTTCTTTGGCACGTGTGTGTATGTTGCACACCCAAAAAATCTCAAGTTCTCAACACTTGGCTTTCTTCCACTCCATGCCTCTTGAGATATCTTATTTCTCAGACTCTTTGTAGGACATCCATTCAAAAAATATATTGTTTTCCGAACTTCTTCAGCCCAATATTCATCTGAAAATCCTCTTGCTTTGATCATGCTCCTTTCCAATTCTTGAACTATATGTTTTTTCCTCTTAGCTACACCATTTTGTTATAGTTTATACCTTGTTGTGAATTGTTTCTTATTCTCATTCTCTTTACTGAAGTTTTAAAATTTGTTTAATATGTATTCTCGCCCTCTATCTATTTTCAAGTTCTTTATGTAATGCCCACTATGCTTCTCAACTAAATACTTGAATTGTTTGAACACTTCAAATGTCTCTGATTTATTTTTTAGAAAATAAATCCATGTCCTTATATTGAAATCATCTATAAAAGTAATAAAATACTCACTTTTAGAATAGCAGGGAGTCTTCGTGGGACCAAAGAAATCAGAATGTATCAACTCAAGAGGTGATCTTGCACTTAAAGATTTACCTGAGGGAAAGGAATTTGTATGTTGCTTCCCCAATATGCATCCCTCACATGCTTTATCTAGTTTTTGAATAAGAGGAAACACTCTAACCATTTGCTTTTTGTAAATAACATGCAATCCACCATAGCTTAAATACCCATACCTAAAATGCCAAATTGTAGATTGATCAATGGTTATTATTTTAAATGTGGTTGTTGCCTTGTCGACACTAAAATTTTCCTCCGTAATTTCTATTTCATTAATGTATATATTAGGAATAGGATGTTGTTAAGTATAATTAGTAGTAGCATTTGATAGAAGATAATGGTGCCATCAGTACGGTGCCGCCAATAATGTGGAGTACGGTAACATTCAAAGTACAATAGGAATGTTGTAAAAAGTAAATATTTTTCGTAAGTGGTCTGGTAATGTTAAAATGTCAAAGTTTGGGTAATTAGAGAAGTAGGGTCTACATGATTAGGAATTAGAAATATTATATTGGTAATAAGGACAAGGAGTGAGGTCATAAATATTTTGTGTATTTTATTTGTAAAAAGTCTAAAAATGTGGAACCCATGTAAAATGATAAGGTTTATCTTATCTTAAAAGATAAGCTTACATGTACAGATAAGAGTTAAGGTATGGAATATGATTCATCAGAGTGGATTTCTTATCCTATCTTAGAGATAAGATGGATAAGCCTGGAAGTTCTATACATAGAGAGGCCACCCCCCTCATTTAGCATAGAAGGAAGTAGTGAGAAATATTGTAGGAAGTGTGCAAAGGAAGCCATCAGTTTAAAGGTGTGTTGAATAAGCCATTAAGAGGTGTAATTGTAAAGTTTCTCCCATAGTCTTGGTGAAAGGCAAGTGAAGTCAATAACACTTGAAGTACCTCATGGGTGAGATTGTAACAATTTCATGTTAATATTATTATTTACTTTGATATTTCAGATTTTTCATCATTCCGTCTTGTCATAGTCGATGGTATTCTTGTGTTATGTTGTTGTTTTGTTTCCAGATTACATCCACCAAACTAAAGGCTATGCATTAGTAAATAATCATAGCACGAGGAGTTCCCGGTGAAGAATTATCATAGTGCCAGATTGGTGATGACAGCCTCACTTTATATTCTCAATGAAAACATTTTGTTTTGTGTCATCTTAACTGAAGGAGTGAAGTATGAAATTACATGTGCATCGAATAGTTTCACTTCACCAAAGTGTAGGAGTTGCGAGATTAAAGCAAGTAAGCTTTGTAAAGCAATGGGCATACATATGATAGATCAAGAATCAAAAATGGAGTAGAATGGAATTTCTTGGCCTATCATAGATCAAAAGAGATGGTGTACATATAGGGGAGTGAATGTGTAACTCCCATGCAAGAGAATATTCCTCCATAATGGAGAAGAAGAGTTACTTTACCAAAAAGGGAGTGTAACTCCTATGACACACTTACACATATGAAAGATACCATAAGAGAATCTGTCATGACTAAGATGACACCTAGATCCATGTCCACCTGAGTGAGATGACTCACCCAGTGAGGTGGAATAACACTAAATAAGTGAATAAAAATACTACCTACACCAACACCCCCCTTTCATCGTAACTTAGAATGAGGTAGAAATTCATAAATGAGATATGGGTCCTAACACAAAGCCTGATGAGGTACCCGCGTATAAGAAACCTCAAAAATTTGAGTAAAAGGGGAAAACCTAGTGGGAAAAACTCCCCCCCAAAAGAGAGACAAGTACACTCTAATCTAAGAAAGATGCCAAGGATGGGTCCTAGCCATAGATGAGCCTGTAAAGGTACCCATGTACAAAGAAGAAATCTCTTAGAAAGAAGAAGAAGAGAGAAGAAGAGGGGGACGAGAATAATGTCGAAGTTTCCATAGATGGATCTGAACTCTGCAGCTCTAGGAGGTCTCCTAAAAGAATGTCAATCATGAGATCCTCTACCTCTAGACTACAAAAGAGACATATGCACTGATCTGTGTGCCTGCCCTTAGGAGGCACAAAAATGACGTACTGGAAGTCTGCTAACTCCGCGAAGGAAATTGAAGGCAGTATGATGTGGGAGCATAACTTGCAGAGGCCATAACTTTTGATCCGATCGTTGGATCGTCCTGAAATTTTACAGGGTGGTAGATATATATTAGTACTATGCTAAGATCAACTTTTCTTGCAAGGTTGTGCTCATTTTGGCACGTTTTCGGGCTCGGATTCCGTCATCTAGTGGCCTAAAATTGGCTTCGAATGTTTTTTCTGCTTTTGACTAGGTCTTAGAACTTTAATAACTTTTGTTGTGCTTGTCAGAATAAGTCCAAATTTCACGTGAGCCCTAATTTATGAATGCATATTTGGCACGCAAATTTTGGGGTCAATCCGAGTTGTTTTACATTTTAGGGTTTTTTGGCATTTTAGGGTTTTTGGCATTTTAGGGTTTTAGAGTAGTCTTGAAATAAAAGGAGAATTGTAATGATGTAATAGATCAATGTGAATTCCAGAATGAGAAGTAAGCTATTGTGAAACTCCTGGTTTTATTTGCAAAGCTATTTATGTGTGTTTTTGGAACCTTATTTCAACCTCTTGCAGCTAGATTCACATCAATTGGTATCAGAGCAGGATTTTGATCTTACGGAAATAATTAAGGTAACATATTACATTTTTATGTGTAGTTTTTACCTATGTTTTATATAACGATGGCTAGACGCGGGAGGGGAGGTTATGCCCAGATGAATAGGCATATGTAGGAGCTACAGAGACAAATTGCTGAGCTCACGGGGGAAGTTACCCGCCTTAGAAGGAGACATGCAAATGGGGATGCAAACCCAGATAGTGATATTGAAGAAGATACTCCATTAATGAATGAAGGAGGAGATGAAGAAGAAAATGAGAGAGACGAAGAAACCTTGAATGAGAGACCATTTGAGGAGAGATTGATCAAGGCCTTAGAGGGGAAAAATGACGACATCAAGATTAATGTTCCTAATTATGGTGGAGGGTTACGACCAGAGGAGTTGATTGACTGGTTAAATCGCATGGAATAATTCTTTGAGTGGAAAACCCTTTCAGAGGAGAAGAAGGTTAAGTTTGCATGCACTAAGTTAGCCGGACATGCATTGATCTGGTTGGATCACCTACAAAATGAAAGACAAAGGAATGGAAAGGGCAAGATCCGAAACTGGAATAAAATGGTAAAGAAGCTGAAAGAAAAATTTCTTCCTGTAGATTATGCTCAGACACTCTTTTGAAGGTTCCAAAACCTAAGGCAGAAGGATCTCAACATTGAGGAGTATATTAATGAATTTTACAAGTTATCAATCGGGGTGGAACAGGGAGAGTCTGAAGAACAAAAGGCTACATGGTACACAAATGGGTTGAGTTACACCATACAAGATGAGCTGAGTATGCTCTGGATCCATAGCCTAGATGATGCTTATCAACTTGCATTAAAGGAAGAGGAAAAGAACAAGAGGAGTAATTTTAGAAGAGGTGTGAAGAGAGGTCCATCATCATCTCCAATGAGGGGTAGGGGTAGATTTGAATCTACAAAAGGTGAATCCTCTAATACATAAGGGCATGAAGATTCTGGCCAAAGCCATGGTAACTACCAAAGAGGTAGGGGGTTTCAGAGGGGAAGAGGTTATAATGGAGGACGGGGCTGGAATAGTCCCCAAAGGCAATATACATGTTACAGATGTGGTGAAGAGGGGCACAAAGCTTTTGAGTGTCCGCACTATCCTACACAAGATAGATGGCAAGGAGAAAAACCACGAGTAAATCTGGTTGAGGCTGAAGAGGAAGAAGAAATGGAGGTTGCTGCAGACTTGGGTGAAACCCTCATGATAAGGAGGACTATGATTGTCCCAAGGAAGGAGAAAGAACGTGACGTTGCTGGAGCTAATTCGTGGCTTCAAACAAATATATTTCACACAAGATGCACCTTTGGAGGAAAGGTATGTAAAATTATTATTGATGGTGGTAGTTGTGAAAATATGGTTTCAACTGTAATGGTTGATAAACTGAATCTGAATTGTGACAAGCACCCATATCCCTATCGTATATCATGGTTCAAGAAAGGAAATGAAGTAACCATAGATAAAAGATGCCTTATAAAGTTTTCAATTGGGAATACCTACAGGGATGAGGTGTGGTGTGATGTTATCCCAATGGATGCATGTCATATATTACTGGGTAGGCCTTGGAAATACGATAGAAAGGTTACACATGATGGAGGGAAAAATACATATACCTTTTGGAAGGATGGTGTAAAGGTGGTCTTATTACCCTTCAAGGAAGAAGAGAAGAATGAGGGCTTATTAGCTACAAAAGAGTTTGTTACAGAAATGGAAGAAGCTGGATGTTGTTATGCACTAATGTCAAGGAAGCTGGAGAAAGAAGGCTTTAATACACCTATTGTAGCAGAAAAGATACTAAAAGAATACAAAGATTTTATACCAGATGAGCTACCAGATGGGTTACCTCTAAAGCGAGATATTCAACACCATATTGATTTGATCCCAGGATCGGCCCTTCCAAACTAGGCAGCCTATCGGATGAGTCCGACACAGAGTGAAGAGTTGAACAGACAAGTGACAGATCTAATACAGAAAGGGTTAGTGAGAGAAAGCATGAGTCCATGTGCAACTCCAGTGTTATTGACTCCAAAAAAAGATGGAGACTGGAGAATGTGTGTAGACAGTAGAGCCATAAACAAGATCACAATTAAGTATCGGTTTCCAATTCCACGATTGGATGATATGATGGATGTGCTAGCAGGAGCCTGATATTTTAGCAAGATTGACCTATGGAGCGGTTACTACCAGATCCGAATCCGTGAAGGGGACAAATGGAAAACTGCTTTTAAAACAAAAGATGGATTATACGAGTGGATGGTGATGCCATTTGGGCTATCTAATGCACCCAGTACATTCATGAGGTTGATGAACAGAGTACTCCGAGAATACAATGGTAAGTTTGTTGTTTTCTATTTTGATGATATTTTGATATTCAGTAAGACAGTGGAAGAACACTTGTTACATCTGAAATTGGTGCTAGACTTGTTACGTAAGGAGAGTCTATATGCAAACTTAAAGAAGTGTAGATTCCTTCAGAAGAGTCTTGTTTTTTTGGGATTTGTCATATCAGGGGATGGAGTGAGGATGGATGAGGAAAAAGTAAAGGCAATTTTGGAATTGCCTATTCCAAGGAATGTGACAGAGGTTCGTAGTTTTCATGGATTGGCAACTTTTTATAGGAAGTTCATCAGGAATTTCAGTAGCATTACTGCACCCATAACAGAGTGTACAAAAGGGAGGGAGTTTGTATGGACCAAGGCAGCAACATATAGTTTTGAATTGTTGAAGAAGAAAGTATCGGAAGCACCTGTTTTGGTATTGCCAGATTTTAGCAAGGTCTTTGAGGTTGACTGTGATGCCTCACATGTTGGGATTGGAGCTGTGTTGAGTCAAGAAGGACGACCAGTGGCATTCTTCAGTGAAAAGCTAAATGAAGTCAGGTGGAAATATTCTACTTATGATGTGGAATTTTGCGCTATTGTTCAGGCATTAAGGAACTGGAGACATTACTTGGTAGCAAAGGAATTTGTACTCTTCACTGACCATGAAGCCTTGAAGTATGTAAACACACAAAAGAAACTAAATAGTAGGCATGCAAAATGGGTTTCATTTTTGCAAGAATATACTTTTGTTTTAAAGCATAAGTCTGGTAAGCAGAATCAAGTTGCTGATGCCTTGAGTAGGCGTGTAGCCCTTTTGACAACAATGGAAAATAAAGTCCTAGGGTTTGAGGCAGTTAAGGAATTGTATGAAGGTGATCCTAATTTTGGTGATGTTGTCAGAAAGCTTAAGGAGCCTTTAGTAGTTAGTGATTCTTTTGATTATTTGATACAGGATGGTTATTTGTTTAGGGGGAAACAATTGTGCATCCCTGCTAGTTCAATGAGAGAAAATATTATAAGAGAATTGCATAGTGGAGGGTTGGCTGGACACTTCGGTATGAGTAAGACAATTTCTCTTGTTATAGAAAAGTATTATTGGCCAAAGATAAAGAGGGACATCAGTAGGGTTGTAGCAAGATGTAGAGTGTGTCAAATGGCTAAGGGTCATGCACAAAATACTGGGTTGTATATGCCATTGCCTATCCCTACAGGGCCATGGGTTGATCTGAGTATGGATTTTGTGTTAGGGCTTCCTAACACACAGCGAGGGAATGATTCTATCTTTGTCGTGGTTGATAGATTCTCTAAGATGACACATATTATTTCTTGTAAAAAAACTAATGATGCTTCCAGAATTGCAGATTTGTTTTTTTCAGAAGTGGTTAGATTGCATGGAATTCCAAATACGATCACTTCAGATCGGGACACAAAGTTTTTGAGTCACTTTTGGAGGACTCTGTGGAAGAAATTGGGGACACAACTACAGTTCAGTAGTGCATATCACTCCCAGACTGATGGGCAGACTGAAGTAGTGAACAGAAGCTTGGGAAATCTCCTACGTTGTATAGTTGGAGAAAAGCCAAAACAATGGGACTTAGCTTTACCTCAAGCTGAGTTTGCATATAATAGCTCGATAAACAGGTCAATAGGGAGGTCTCCTTTCCAGATTGTGTATGGTAGGAATCCGAAGGGGGTCCTTGATCTAATTGTTCTACCAGGTGAAGATGAAACTAGTGATGACGCAGAAGCATTTGCAGAACACATTCTACAGCTACAAGATGAAGTGAGGGAAAAGCTGAAAGTGAGTAATGCACAATATAAAACAGCTGCAGATGCTAGTAGGAGAGTAAGTGTATTTGAAGAAGGAGATATGGTGATGGTTCATCTTAGAAAAGAGAGGTTTCCAAAGGGCACATATAATAAACTCACGTATAAGAAGATTGGGCCATGTAGGATTCTGAAGAAAATGACTGATAATGCCTACAAGGTGGAGCTACCTGAAAAATTTGCTATCTCACCAGTTTTTAATGTTCCTGATTTATATACGTTTCTAGATCATGATGAAAATGTTGCAGAGGAGGAAGAAATAAACTGGAAGCAACAGATGCCGAAGAAGAAAAAGGAAAGGGTAATGCGTGTCTTGGACCAAAAGACAATCACTACTAGACATGGGAGCTACAACAGATATTTGTTACAGTGGGAAGGTTTGCAGCAAGAAGAAAACACTTGGATTCCTGAGTGGGAGTTGAGGAAAATTGACAGTGCAAAATTAGATTAGTTCCGTCAACGGAATTCGCAGGAGCTGAATTCTTTTCAACCAGAGGAGAATGATGCAGGAGCATAACTTGCAAAGGCCATAACTTTTGATCCGACCGTTGGATCGTCCTGAAATTTTACAGGGTGGTAGATATACATTAGTACTATGCTGGGGTCAACTTTTCTTGCAAGGTTGTGCTCATTTTGGCACGTTTTCGGGCTCAGATTCCGTCATCTAGTGGCCTAAAATTGGCTCCGAATGTTTTTTCCACTTTTGACTAGGTCTTAGAACTTTAATAACTTTTGTTGTGCTTGTCAGAATAAGTCCAAATTTTGTGTGAGCCCTAATTTATGAATGCATATTTGGCACGCAAATTTTGGAGTCAATCCGAGTTTTTTTGCATTTTAGGGTTTTTTGGCATTTTAGGGTTTTTGGCATTTTAGGGTTTTAGAGTAGTCTTGAAATTAAAGGAGAATTGTAATGATGTAATAGATCAGTGTGAATTCCAGAATGAGAAGTAAGCTATTGTGAAACTCCTGGTTTTATTTACAAAGCTGTTTATGTGTGTTTTTGGAGGTATTTCAACCTCTTGCAGCTGGATTCACATCACAGTAACATAAGGAACTCTAAGTTTGGTCCATGAAAGTGTGACATAGGTCTAGCAAGTGAGTGCAAAGGAACCAAAGGTAATGTCACGAGTGCAGAAATGTCAGAGTATGAAGGGTGAACACCTATAGAAAGGATTTCAAATTGATGTGAAGGAAACAAAACATCCCCCACAATATAAAATGGATCCACAAGCAAGGGTGGATCAATGAAGGTCTCCGAAAAATTAGATGTGATAAGAGTCCCAGAAGGTGCACTCCCAACAACGAAGATGATGAAATCCTCTGAAATACCTGTAGATGGACAAGGAACATGTAGTACATCACAAGTGTACTCTACAAAAAGATGACCAAGGTCAGGTAGATACTCATCCCAATGAGGGGGCTCAACAAATAGAAGAGCAATGTCAAATAGGTATGAGTCATCCAATGAAGGTAGATGAGTGAAAGGGGCCTCACACACTGAAGGTGGAAAAAAGGTGGCTGTGATGACTTTATGAGACTATATAGGAAACTGCTCAATATCCGATGAGATGTGGGATGCATCAACACTCTCTGGAATAGTGAGAGAAGGAGGAGACGAGTCCTTTGTAGTACTCTTGACATCGGAATTGGGTGTATAATCCTCGTCATCAGAAGTAGAACCAAGTGATTTTGTGTCAATGAAACTGCCACCACATGAAGAAGAGGAGATAACTTGATCAACAGAAGAAACAATGGTGGCAATATGTGAAGGGTCTCCATAGATGGATTGAAGAATGCTCCACACACGGTGGGGTGGATCTAAATTTTCCATGTGAAACGAAAGAGATGGGGAGACATGCATCATGAATTGACCAAAAACATAGGCGCAAGTGTTGATAATTTCCTCAAGACAACGATGATATGTGGGTACAGGAACTGGCCCAAGTAGGAAGTGTGAAAGACCCTCGTAGGTGAAGTAGTGTTCCATAGAAGCATGCCAAACTGAATAGCTCCCTCTCCCAAAAAGAAGTGGTAGAGGTTGTAAGGTGATCCTACAAAGCTTAAGTCTCAAAAGAGCACCCTCCATGATGTGGAATCAAAAGTGCAAGGTGCATAAAAGAAAGATGTCCGACTCGGCCAATAATGCGTCTGTGTGTAAAAATCCAAGAGTACTAGAGAACCCCCTAGAATGCAACACTTTATATAGTAGTGTGTTTACAAAACTAATAATACCATCATGTAATGTTTTAAAATCATGCAAATTTTACTAAAGAAGTTCTCAAAACCGAGCAGCGAGTCAAACTTTATAGCAAAAATACAATTCCCACAACTGATGGAAAACACCAGTAAGCTTTACAAACTGATTTTAAAAGTTCCCAAAATTGGTGCAAGGGGTTTCGTGCAGGTACTCATTGGAAATGGCATCAAGTTTTAGGAAGGGTTTGTTTTTATTGCGAGGGGGGATTAGCCTCCTGCCAACCCTAGACCTCGTCCTCCGTCTTTGACACACGAATGAAGGACATAGATACAAGCAAATTATAGCCTTAAAATTATTACAATGCCATAATGAATGTTTTGCATCAAAAAATTAAAAACAAGGGATTGTTTTGACCGCTAAACAATTTCTAAAAGGGATGGGCCCCGCTGAGGTGTCAAGCCATGGATGCACTGAGTTACATGATTGACCGAGCTAGGGCAGTGGACTGAGCTACTCGAGAGAATGGGCTCGCCTAGCTATGTAAAGTAATTCACCAAACCAAGGGGTGAAATGATGGAGTGGTAGAATTTTGAGCTAAATGTAGTTTGATTTATGTTAAATGGACCTGAGCCCGCGAGCAAGAATAACCACGTGATGATACAAGCCACCAGATGAAACCACGTGTGCAAGATGCAACCATTCACTGTAGAATGTCAGTGCAGGTAGAGTTGAAGGACTATCAAGAGACTGACTATAGAATTGAAATGGTGGATTTGTGTTATATTCCCGTTGCAGAGAAGGTTTTAGGTTGGTAGAATGCTCTAGTGAAACGGTCGATGTCAAGCCGAGCTGGCCAAGTAAAAGTGAGTGTTATGTAGAGATCCCACAAAGAGAGCTCCGAGCATCAAATGGGGCATGATTACTCATGGACACAAGCACAGTCGACCTTAAGCCAAAGCTCAAGAACATAACAAGCTGCAGGTGAGCATAGAGTTCAAATGTGAAACCATAGCACACCAAAAATGAACCAGATATGCAAAGCAACAAGATTGTAGAACATGTTCAACAAAGGAAAAAACCCAAGCCAAAATAATTCAAGCCAAGCACGTGGGAGCACGCAGTGATCCATCAAACTAATAGCCAAGGTTGTAAAATAAACACAAGCCAAATATCCAAACCGGTGAACCAATGTTGGCCAGTGCAAAAACGTGAGAGAAAATTTGGAAGCCAAGATCTAGTTTGAGATAGATTCAATGCAAAGGGAGTCTATAGGAACCAAACATGAGAGGCCGAGCCAACATCGAGTTCTAGGGATGATAATGAAAGAGCTAAATACAATTCGTGTAGATACCAATGGAGCAATGCACGAGTCCACATCTCCATGCAAAAACCAATGCAAGAGCTGAATGACCAAACCACTATGTCAGATAGAAAAAGAGCTTGAACGAGTCGTGTAAGGTCGAGTTATACCTTCATCAGCCTTCCATCCTTTGAACCAAAACTCAAATTGCACCTTTTGAACCTGAACACATGTAAAACCACCAAGGAGGAAAAACCAAACACGGAAAAATCGTGAAATATGCAAGTAAAGCACAAACAAAAGAGAGAGCTTGCACAAGAAACTACACAGTGGAGCAACAATGGTGAGCAACATAATTCTTGTCCCCTCAGATCTGATACCATAAAGGAGTGAAGGACAAAGACCTGGAAAGGAATTCACGTGCATCAAATAGTTTCACTTCACCAAAGTGTAGTTGTTACGAGATTAAAGCAAGCAAGATTTGTAAAGCAATGTGCATGCATATGAGAGATCAAGATTCAAAAAAGGAGTAAAATGGAATTTCTTGGCTTATCATAGATCAAAAAAGGTTGTGTACATATAGGGGAGTGAATGTGTAACTCCCATGTAAGAAAATATTCCTCCATAATGGAGAAGAGGAGTTACTTTCCCAAATGGGAATGAAAATCCTATGACACACTTACACATATGAAAGATTTTGTAAGAGAATCTGCCATAACTAAGATGACACCTAGATCCATGTCAGCCTAAGTGAGATGACTCACTTGATGAGGTGGAATAACACTAAAAAAGTGAATAAAAATACCACCTACACCAACATAAACTAATGTAATCTGATGATTGCTTCCACTTCTTTCATATTATATGTACTCATCATTCTCAAACTTCACTTTGTATCCTCTTTGCATAAGCTTCCCAATGCTGAGAAGATTATAATTCAGTACAGGAACATAAAAAACATCATGGATATGCCTTTTGTCTCCTTGCTTAGTTAAAATGGATATGCCTCCTTTGCTATTGACTATAACCTTGTCATTTGTTCCCATTTTGACTTCAGTCTTAATTGAATCATCCATGCTATTAGACATTTATTTGTTTCCACACAGGTGGTTGCTGCAAGCACTGTTTAAATACAAAAATTTCTTGCTACCTTGTTCAGCTACATTACAAGTTAAAAAAAAGTTCCACTCTTTTCATTCCTTTCTATTTCAGCCTATTTTTCATTAGATAAAATTGAATTATGATTAAGATTTCTTAGATCATATTCGTTCTTTCTACATTCACTTGCATAATGACCAATTTTCTCATAGTAATATCGTTGCACATTTTTTTTGTCATACCTTTGTGAAGAACCACCTCTGAAAGTGGTGTTTCTCCTTCCTCTTCATCTTTCTTGTGGTTCTTGCTGATTTTTTCCTCCACCATCTTGTTGGTTGTTAAATCTGCCTCTTCCTCTATCGTATGATCCTATCCCCCTACCTCTAACATTTGTGTTTCTCTTAAAGTCTTTTTCATTGGAGGAGCTTTTTGATTTGTTCATTATTTGTTCATGGGTTTGCAAAGAACCAATTAACTCATCAAATTTCATTTTCTTTAAGTCCTTGGACTCTTCTATGACAACGAAAACTAGATCAAATCTGACTGGAAGGCTTCTTAATACTTTCTCTATGATCATCTTCTTTTTTACCACATCACCATTTTTCCTCATCTGATTGTCAATGGTCATTGTCCTTGTGAAAAAGTTATTTCTTGATTCTGATTATTTCATGATAAGGGTCTCAAACTCTCTCCTTAGCATGCGCAGTCTTATAACTTTCACCTTGTCACTACCTTGATATGAATTTTGTAAGGTATCGCAATTTTTCTTAAAGTTTCTAGCTACTGTTATCCTAGTGAATATTGAATCTATGATTTCATTTTATATGTAGCTAAAATATTTAGCATCTTTTTTTATTCTCCTTCAATGCATTCTTATGAGCTTGTGTCAATGGATTGTATGTATCTTGGTCTTCTACCTCTATATAGCCTCCTTCAACTAACTCCCATAGTTATTGAGATAAGAATATGGTCCTCATTTTAATGCACTAAATGTCATAGTTTTTCCCATCAAATGTTGGGGGTTTCTAGTAGAATCCATAAAAATTAAAGGATAAAACCCACAAGCTATTGAGCTTTTTGTTGTTTACTCTGATACCAAATTGTTGGGAAAATAGATTCCAATAAAATAAAAATAGACCAACACAGACAAAGAATAGTAGAGAGAGAAAAAAAATAGAAATATTATCTCCAATAAAAGTTTTACAAGAAGTTAAATTTCATTTTCTTGTTTTTGTAAGCTTCTCTGAAAAATCTTAGTGTTATTGCTCTAGGATACTGTTTTGCTGTAGTATCTATTTTTCTATTATTGTGGGCCTTGTTTTCTATTTCTACAAGTTGTTGGGTTGTTGCTATGGGTTGTTGGGTTGTTGCTAAGGGATTTGTTTGCTATTGTTATGGGTTGTTGTAATTATGTATGCTTTAGAATATTGAATTGATGCTCTCTCTTAACTTTTGTTCCTTTTCTCCTTCATGAACTAATGGTGCATTTTTTTTGTTGTTGTTATGTATATGCTTGAATGAATGAATACAAAAAGTAACTTTTTGAAAATTAAAGTTTCCTCTAAAACAGAGAGTTCAAAAATGTGTTCCTAAAAAACTACATTAACTGTTGACAGAAAGTAGTTACTAGGGAGGGGGAAAGACAAATTTACAAATTATACGGGCTCAAGATTACCTACAACATTAAGTTCTAACAAAAATGATTTTTTTATTTTTTATTTTTTTTTCTGAATTCACACTAACAAATCTTGAAGTATTCTTTGATTTTACTTTTTTACAATTCATTTGAGTAAGAGTTGGCTATGCTACACACAATCTGACAACCTGGCCTGAATAATAATTTCATAATGTGTACCAAAGATATGGATGTGAAGAATGCTCAAGAAGGTGAGCATCCTATGGTATTGGAATTGTAGATATGCATAAACACTATTATAAGATTGAATGATAATATAACAAACTACAATTACATCTTGAATATTACAAAAAATTTCCATAAATTTTTTTGAAATGAAGAGTCTTTACATCAAATTTTTATCGCTTGTGAGGGTGAGAACAAACCAATTCGTATGAAATAGATTTTATGGTGTAAAAATTCATCTATAAATAGATAAAATATTATCATTTCCAAACGCAAAACCTTAAAATAAGGCTTAATGATTCACGATATAAGAGAATTCCAATATTTTTAGTAATATTGTTAGGTGATTCAATATTTAAGAGGATTCCACTATTTTTGGTAATACTGTTAGGGATTAAATAAAAACCAATCATTATGATCGCATGTTGACATAAGTCACATAACTTAAAACTCATAAGATCCACCTATTGTGTTCAACATAAATATAGATGAATGTGAGGAGTTCTTCTAAAAACATGGATTACTAAAGAATATAAAATTAAAATTTATTCTCTAAAACTAATTTATAATATTTCATTTTTTAATCGATATTTTTCTTTTTCCCGATGTCTTTGTTATCCAAATCGTTTTTAATATTATTTATTAGTTTGTATAAAATTGTGGAAACATTTTGAATAGATGGATGTTATTTAACAATATAAAATTTTAGTGATGTGATTATTCAAAAATAGATATTTAATATTTTAAAAATGAATAAAACTCAGGTTAAGATTGTCTTTTATAGTTATTTCACTATTTTTTAGAAATGAAAATATCAATAAATAGAATTTAAATTTCAGATTTTGGTTATAGATTTTAAACATTTGACATATATTAAAATTAGAGGAGAAATATTTATTGAATAATTGGAGATTTTTAATATTAATAAATTATTAAATAATAAATATAATTAAAAGGTATATATGGTAGTTGTATGTTAAAGCAAATATACATTTTAAAGAAAATATTTTTTTGTTAAAATATACAATATATGTAGGAATTCATAGCAAAAATATAATAAGTATATATATTTTCAAGAAATGCAAGTGGAGTCCGCATGCACTGTGTATGTGTGTATATATGTATATGTATGTATGTATATATATGTTTGTTTGTATGTATGTATGTATGTATATATGTATGTATGTATGATCAATTAGTGGATTTGTATCAATCATGCAACTTTGAGTTCTTTTCCAATATTTTCACTTGAATTGTTGCACCTTCTCAAATTATGGATTTCATTACATCTAATGCATCTTCAAAGATGGTTTTCATCCCATCAAATTCAATATTTATAGTAATTAGTATGGTTTATTAAGAAAATTGTGGTATATATCTTCCTTTTTTCAAATTGTGCTATTTGTAAATACGTACCTTGAGTCAATTTTTCATGTCATATTTTAAATGACTCTTATCCTTTTTGTTTTGTGTACTCTACTTAAGTTGCGTAAAAGGGGGGTGTTGGTGCTATATTATATTTACATTACTATTATGTTAATTTGGGTTAGCTTAACCATATTGTGTTTGCATATTGAAAACCTTGTAGTCTTAGAATACAAAATGTGCCATCACTAACCATTTTTTACCACATCCCAAATGTTCTAATTATGTGATGAGTTTTTTAAACATTTTTCATTTAAATGGTCAAAAGGAGATTTCATTTATGACTCTTGTTTTAGATATATATTGACCACCTATATTTTTATATTTAGAGGTTTTTGTTGATTGAATATAAATATTCATTATTTATCAATATCTGGTTATTCTCATCGATGGTGTAAGTCCACATTAAGGATTTTTCCAGCATTCACATCTCTTACGTGGTTTCTAGGCATGGGAAGATTATTACATTTTTAGCCCTTTTAGCTATCTTTTCCTCCATCCTCTTTCTCCCCTCTCCATTGGAATATATGTTTGGAGTTTATGTTGCAATCATAAGACTAATTAAAGCACCAATCACACTCTTGAGTACTCGTTTAGGTCACAATTTGGTTAAGAGTGTACTCACTCCCCTTGTATTTTTAAATATCTTAATGTTTGGTATTAATGTAGGTGCTAGCAGGGTCCTAGTTTTATTTTTATTTGTGTGTAAATATATAGTCTAGTTATAGTTCATTAAAAAATACATTAACATCTTACTGAGAATTAAATTTTCAAAATTTAATTCTAGAAACAAAACAATCATTAAAACATTTGTTGTTATTAAAACTATTCTTTTTTGTAATACACTTTTAGTAAGTGACCTATATTACTCATACAATTATAAATACTTAAAATGACATAAATTTTTTATTGATGATTTTTGGGAAGGATCCAAGGGCCATTACAAGAAATATTTTAAAATAAAGCTCAAGAAAGATAGAAAAATCGAAAGCAAAGAGCCAAACAGACTTGACTCATACACCGATGACATATTTTAAATGATGTAATTCAATGTTTTTTAAACATAATGTGATAATGCACAAAATAATCCACATATAATACCCTGTTCATCTAAATTTTAGACAATGTTCTCATTGTAGCATAAGGCAAACAATAAATCTATTATGTAATTTATCCCTAAGACACCAAAATGTTAAAGCATCCTAAATAAAAAATAAAGATAGTGTTGGTATGGTCACTTGAGGTAATGTAAATATGGTAAAGGGTCATAAATAAAGAGAGATTATCCCTCCATATTCATGAGTCATTTAATATTCAACTCCATGTTCTAATTTTACTTGCCTCATTTGATAAGTACATAACTAGGATTGACTCGTGTTTATTTTTCTTCACTCTCGTGTACTTGTAGGAAGCGATAAACATATTTATAGAATAGTTTATATTGGTATCCAAATTCATTCTCCTTTTCAGGCCCAGTAGTAACACATATTCAACAGGGATCTTAGAGGCAGATAGATCATAATGTGTGTCGTTTTGTATCCGGGGATGAGATCTAATTGACCCTTTATTACTAATATTTGTGAAGAGATGGATAACACCTTTAAGAGGATTTGACCTATCCTCACTACTTTAGGTAGTGTCTCTTCGAACAGGGTGAGAGGACCCTTAGTGTAACCTTTGTTTGATGAAGGAGATGGAGATATCGTTATTTTGCACAAATTCTGTGAAGAGAACCTTGGGAAAATACGGTCAATACTCCATGATTTAAATATTAAGAGTTGTCACTTCTAAACGATGGAGATATTTTCAACACAAGGCTAAGGTTACTAAAGACATGAAGAAATGCTGATTGTTATGCAAATTTTTACAAGTAGATTTTGTTTCTTTGTTGATACACAGGGAAAATAGGGGTAGTTCATGGTGGATCAATGGTTTTTAAATGATTTTGGTGGGAGATGAAGTACAATAAATTTGATTATACCATATCTTTGGAGGGACTTTACAACAATGAGCAACTTCAACAATAAAAACCTTAAGAATAGTTAAGACGTTCCTTCAACCAGAAGGTGTGCTTTAATGGAGGCCCAAATTAGCACGTTTTCACATAATATTTGAGACTCCAACATGAAGGTTCGAATTGAAAGACCCAATTAAACACTAAATTTTTTGATTAATCATGCCTAAGGGACACCCAAAGACTTACAAACAATCTTTATCAAAAAATGATAGTGAATTGATTTTAAATTTATTTATCTTCATCCAGGATGAAGGCTCTTCTTGAAATGAAATTGCAAATACCATTAAACTGTAACAGGGATCAGATCCTGTGTGATTTCACAAAAAATTCAATGCAAGATTGCAATAGGAATGAAAGAAATTATTTGCAGACATTCTGAAACAAAGCATACACAAATTGCTAGAGATTTGATACAAATTAATTCCAAAATTGCTTAGATTCATCAGCAGGGGAAAGCTTCCAGAGAAATATCAGTGCTTGTCAATGGCTATACATCTTCAACCAACTTGACATGATAGGAAATCTAACAAAGAATAAAATAACAGGTTATCTCAGCTTTGGTCTCTTGGGAAGATGGCTTTCTCAAAATTTTTCTCAAGAATTCAAAATCTGACCATTTGCAAGAGTATTCTCATTACATTTATACATTTTTCTCACTCAATTTTCCCCCAAAAAGAGAGGAATATTCGAGGGACCTTTGCTTGTTACCAATTTTTTTCAGATAGTGAAGTTTAACAAATTCAGATCCGAAATCTTCTAGGTGGAACAATTGTGAATTGATCATTTTTCTTGGGCCCTCGACTAATGACTAGGATGCCATGCCACAACTTTTCAGGAGTCTTTTTAATCATTCAGATTCTATCATGTGAGCAATCCCCTTTTTAATAATTTTTTGGAGCCTCAGCATAGCTGGAATTGACAGGTCATCCCTTTTTTCTCTCGAGACAACACCTTTTTCTCCTTTTAAGCCTATACTTTCACCATTTCATCCTTTTTATATCTTTTTCCTCTACAATTTCTGCACCATGTCCATTTCCTCTGGCAATTCCCATTTTTTCAAGTGCCTAAGTAATTCCCTCTTCAAAATATCAACCTTAACGATCCATGGACTCACAATTTAAGATCCAAATCCATTCAATGACACCTTACCAACAGAGATGACAAAGAATTTCATCAAAGAACGTTGAAAAACAATGTGTATTCATGTCTCCAAGAGTCTTGGATAAAAAATTGTGGAAAAATAGGTCAAATGCATAGCAACCGTTGATCCTACACCTTTTCCAGTTTATATTGTAGCTGTCCACGTGTTTCCTTGGCGTGACTATAAAGGAGAAGCACAAATGCAAGTATCAAATAAGCGCGAACCTTCCACGTACCCTGGGCCCAAGAAAAACAAGTTTCGGCCTTTGAAAAGACTTGGTTAAAAAAGGAGCTAGCGAGAACCTCCCTGTGTCGCAATGGCCCATTTTGAGATGGTCCCCAAAACTAGAGACCCGAAACAAGTGCGGGTTCAACATGTGTCTCAGTCTGATAGAGCCTATTAAAAATTTGAAGGTTCGGCAGAAAATGCCATGTGTCTAGGGTCTAAGAGCATCTCCTTTAGCTGTTGAAAATTCCAAGAAAAAGGCAGAGTGAGCAGAAGCATCCAAGTGTCCTCCTAGCACTTCTTCAAAATAAAACTCAGGGGTCATTCCCCAAATAGGCGTGGTCCATCCATGTGTCCCAGGCCTCTAAAAAATTTCTTGAAAATTCTTAGTATGGGAAGACCCGACGGAAACCTCCATGTGTCTTCATGGCACAACTTTGAGATGGTTCCCAAGAGTGGAGACCCTTAACAAGTGCGGGCTCACCACATGTCCCAGGCCTTAGAAAATTAATTTTGAAAAGTTTAAGTACAAAGTGGAGCTAGCGGAAGCCTCCACATGTCTCCCTGTCACAATTGTTAAGTTGGGACCCTGAGGCGGATTCTCAAATGAGTGTCAGCCCACCACGTGTCCATGGCACACCAAAATTGTACCGGCTTCATGAAAAATTTGTCTAAGTCTAGGAAAAGTAGTGGAATCCTCCACGTGTCCCCCCGGTGCAACTCCAAGGCCAAACCAAAAGTTGAATTTTCAAACAAGCATTGTTCCTCCACATGGACAAGTTTTGGGTTGAAGCGAGCCATAGAGTTTTTAAAGTGCCCCACCGAGCCACATCCAACCAAAAAGGTCCATGTTTACACTGATGTAGAGATGAAAATTTGACGGTTAAAACTCACCCGTCAAACCGTAAAAATGCAGGAAAACCACCATTTGAGCCCATAGATGATTTTTTCTTCAAGCACAGAGAATGTGGAAATGTTATAAATTTCAAACATGATCCTTTGAGCTACATCCATTCACGATTTCACAGGTATTTGGGACAAAAATGATAGGGACAACAACACGTGACTACGGAAAATGGATGGAAAGAATAACCCGAGTTTTACACCCAATTTACAAACTCCTGCAGATGGAAAAAGAAATAAAAAACAAATTATGGACCTTTAGGTGATCCTCAACCAATGAAGGGACTGACCATGGCAACCAAATGGAGGATAGAGTCTTCAGGAACCAACCAGGGGAGGTAGAAAACATGACAGAGGCCGCAAACTAAGGAATTTCAATGACAAATGAAATGAGACCAATTTGAGCACCAACATAGGCTCCGACTTGGGAATGGGCACTCCTTATGAGTGCCACAAGAACAAATAGTAAAACAAGTGCTAAAACTAGACCATTGGGCAACGTAGTCAAAGAAAAATCTTACAGAGAAGAACAACCATAATCATCCCCCAAAAAAATAACCGAGAAACCAGCAAAACCAAGTCACCAAGGACTAGAACGAACAACAACACAAAAGTAGACAAGAACAAAGAACTATACATTGTAAAAATGGAGTATACCTTGATTCTGAGAAATCAATCAAGGAAATGCTTCAAATGCCTCTCGCTAATAGGAAATTCAAGTAGTTCCCCACCTAATTCTTTTAAGAAGAAGGCATTTTCACCCATTCAAATATCAATTGAATAAGGGTCCATCCACAATGCATTAAATTTACCATGCTTTCTCTTATCCTCATGCCTGTTATCCCATAAAAGCACAAGATACCCAATGCTGAAGCTCTCGGTGTCACCTTTTTTTCAAATAGCTTCTTCAACTTTTCTCTTAACTTCACATGCCCTTGATGGGATGCCCTTCTTTCTTCATCCAACTCAATAATCTGATTGATTCAAGCATCATATGGACTAACTTCTTGGTCTTCGATCTATTAAACAAACTGAAATGAAGATAATTACAAATGGAGGAGAAGCAAAGCTTGAGTTCCATATACCAACTCAAACGGGCTTTTACCAGTAGCTATTTTGACAGTGATTCTATCAGTCCAAACAACAAACTTCAGTTTCTCACCCCACTTCTTTTTGTTCAGCTTCAAGGTTCTTCTAATGATTTTCAGCAATTTTTTAATACTGGACTCAGCTTTTCCATTTCCTTAGGGATTGTAGTTAGAAGCATATGTCAAATTTATCCCATACTCTTTGCACATTGCCACCAAAGGTTTGGCTCTAAAGCTCGTGGCATTATCAGCAACAATTTTAGCTAACACTCCAAATCTGCATATGATTTGATTCAGCATGAAGTCCATGACAACTTGGTGTGTTTCCTTCTTGGTGGGGATTGCTTCCACCCACTTAGTGAAATAACCATTGGCTACAAAAATCCATTTATGACCAGCATTGAAAGGATCAAAAATTTCCCCAATGAAATCCATTCCTCATTATCTGAATGGGGCTTCAACTGACATAGGATGCAAAGGAAGGGAGCCTGAAGCTTTCATTCTTCCAAAAAAATGCTGGGAACTCTCACATTTCCTCACCAATAGAGTTTTATCCTTGAAGAGAGTTGGCTACCAATAACCAGCCCTCGAGATCTTATGTGTTATAACTCTTCCACCAAAATGTCCCCCACAAACCCCTCCATGGAGATCAGTAATTATTTTGGGGGCCTCATTTTCAGTAATGCATCTCAAGAGCACTCCCTTGGGGTTCTTCCAAGCTAACCCAAAATCAGTAATGACATACTTTTGATAGGTTAACTTAAGAGCTCTTTTCTAATTTTTACTCAGATATTCAAGGCAGTATAGATGTCTAAGATAAAATATTATATCTTTGTACCATTCAGAACTTACCAAATTTTCAAGGACATCCACCCTTTCTTCTTCTACTTCATTCACCTCAATAGTTTGCAGGTTGCTCTCAGCCATAAGCTTAGCTAGGCCCAAACCTCTTACCAATTTTTTGGTTTGGATGTCCATGTCATACTCCTACAACTTATTCACCCATCTACATCTTTTTCTTAAGACTTCCATCTCTGACAAGATGTCTTTCACCATGGTGTGGGGAACATAAGAAACAACTTTAGAACTCAAAATGTAGGGTCTGAAAACCTTTGTTTCTTTCATCAAGGAAAATGCTTTCTTCTCCATGATGGTGTATTTCAACTCAGCCCCCTGTAATGCCTTACTGAAAAAGGAAATCGGTCTCTCAGCCCCTTCATCATCCTTCTGTAACAAAAAAGATGCAATGATGTTTTCTGAAGTAAAAGAAAACACTTGAAAATGCTTCTTGTAATTTGTGGCCACCAAAATAGGGGCATGATGTAGTGCTTCTTTGATGCCATTGAAAGCTTGAATGAAAAATTCTTCCCATTTCATAACCTGGTCCTTCTTCAGCATATTAGTAATGGGGATGGTCAACACAGAAAAGTTAGACACAAATCTTCTGATAAAGTTTATCTGTCCAAAGAAGGATTGAATTCCCTTCTTAGTTCTTGGAATCAAAACCTTGCTGATGGTTTCCACTGTCTCTAGATCTATCATTACCCCTTCTTTTGATACAATGTGACCAAGTAGTTTTTCCTTTTGCACTCCAAAGTGGCACTTCTTGGTATTCAATGATATGCCACACTCCCTGCACCTTATCATCATCTTCTCCAAGTGTTGCAAGTGATAATTTCTCTTTCTATAAAACATAGTTACATCATCCTGATAAACAAAAATGAAATCATTGATATAACCAGTAAATGCTACATCCATTGCTCTTTGGAAAGATGCTCCAACATTCATTAAGCCAAAAGGCATCCTGAACTAGACATAAGTTCCCCAAGGAGTAGTAAAGGAAGTCTTTATTCATTATGATTCCTTCACAACAAATTGATTATAGCCAGAGAAACCATCCAGAGTAGATAACAATTCAAAACATGTTACCAATTGTATCATATTCCATGTTTAGCAAAGGGTAGGTATCTTTCAATGATGCTCTATCTAGGTCTCTGAAGTCTACGTATAGCCTTATGTCACCATTATTTTTTCTGACAGGCACTAGGTTTGCAATCTAAGAAGAGTACCTTGTGAGCTGAATGATCCCTCCATCCCTCAACTTCTTCAGTACTTCTTGCATTTTCAAAGAAAGAAGAAAATTGATGGGCCTCTATTTTTACCTGAAAGGATTGGAATTAGACTCAAGAGGAATATCATGTTGGAAAAAATATTCCCTGTATGCTTTCAACTCAGAGTAATACCAAGCTAGGTAGTCTTGATATTTTTTCAGCAATTGAATATAGGACTTATTCTCTTCCTTGCTAATATTGCTTCCTAACCAGATTTTACGTGGATTTTCCTTTATACCCAAGTCGTGCTCTTCCACATCTCTTGAAATAGACATATTTCTTTTAATAATACAATCTACATCATCAAAGTTTGACTTAAGAGCCACCAAACCTCTAGGAATCGTGTTTGTCTTCAACTAGATGATGTCTTTGCCAAATAATGTTTCCTTTCCTTTAACAACACACACCATTGGTTCCCAATCTATATTCTAGTCAACAAACTCACCTTGGCTTTGCAAAAACCATTTCACCTGGGTATCATCATCAAACACTTGCCAATTTTTAATGTTATCAGGGATAGATGGCCTTGTTAGTACCTCAACAACATACTAAAAAATGGAGACATTGTACAACTCCCAAATCTAGATCCTAGCACTGCTAACTTGTCTCAAACACCATTAAACTTTCTATCATGGTGCATAATATTAAAAGAGTCAAACATTTCAATCAAATCCCAAACTTCATGCTTGTATTGTTTCATTCTCTAATTTTTAGTAGCATACAATTTCTTAATTTACTTGACAATCAATTTTTAATCCCCTTTGACAATGAAATCCTTTATACCATATTTCCATGCAATTCTCAGGCCTAATAAAAATGCTTCATACTCAGCAATGTTTTTAGTGCATTCAAATTAAAGTTTGAAAGAAAAGACAAATTCTTCTTGGCTTGGGGAGATCAGAACAATGCCAGCATCATTTCCAAAATTAGAACAGGCTCCATCAAATAATAAGGTCCAAGGTAAACCCACTTGTTCAAGAAATTTACACTGATCAATCTTATGCTCCTTGCCATCAGCAAATGCCACAAAGTTATCTGTATCTACATCAACATATAAGATTTCATAAGAAGCATTATTTGGATCTTCAATAAGGTGCAACATTTTCTTCTCTCCATACAGATTTACAAGGTTGCCTTCAATTGGAATGGTGGCAAAAGACATATCCATTTGAACACTTTCACCAACACTAACAACCCACTTTCTTGATAACAACATGCCCCATTTGGCAAGGCAATCAATAATGACAACATCAAGTTTTAGGTTCTTACCTGGATAAGATGCAAGTTGTACCACCAAACCCTTCACACACCCTACAACTGGGACCTCTCTAAAACATATTGTAGTACACTTGCCATAAGCTATTGTCACATATTTCCAGAGGCAAAACATTGCATGATATTCCAGAGTCAAACATACAATTGTGCAGCAGTTTGTCTTTAACAATTAGTGTTGTAAAAAATGGATCAACATTTAACTGAGACTCAACTAAATATGTCCCCAAGTAGACTTCTGGTGGTTCACCTATCTCCTCTAATGTTGGTGGTTTTTCTAGGTGTGCAATGGTTGAAAGAGTGTTTACATTTTTTATATTTCTTCCTTGGGCACTCCTATCTTCCCCCAATCCTAAATACTCAAAGCCCTCTTGTTATGCTCAGAAATCCTAAGCAGTTCCAAAATTGGGACAGAAATCTTGATCCAACTCAAGACTTGGAAAATGTCATAGGAAAAATACTTGGGCAAAGTAGTATTTGGAGAAAGGTGAAAAAAATCATCAGATAGCACAAGGTTTTTAACAATTTGGGCATAGATGGGAACACCAGTTCTACTTGAGACAACAGGGCCGTTTCCAGGTGTATATTTATTTGGATTCTCTTTTAGGACATTAGTGAGAAATGAGGTCTTTGTTTTGGCTTGAGAGCCTACCCCTTTGAAAACTTTACTTCTTGTGTTATACTCCTTTTCTTGGGCCACAACAACATTCATTAGCATTTTTCTATCCTCTTCTGATGGGATTCCTCCATCGTACTTCTTAATCATTAGAGCTCTTAGGTACTCAAAATCATTATTAGGAAGTTCAAATACTTGTACCATATCTATTTCTAAATCATGAGAGGGAGGAAGAACAGGTACCCAATGAATGCAGTCCCAAAAACTTGCAGTAGTTCTTGCACTTATTACCTCAGTTGAAGTTGCTCCTTGATGTGAGCTTATACAGTAGTCCACCATGCATGCATCATCATCATTGTTGTCATCTTCATCATCTTATTCAACTTGTAGATCTACTTCGCATGGAAAGTGGGGTAAGAAGCATTTTTCACACCAATCCATTTGATCTGTCTCTTCAACAATAGCAACTCTGGCATTTAAAGGACTAGGCACTACTCTCTTCTCCCTAGCTTGGGGTTGTTTAACTCCCATGGTTCCTTTACCTCTGTCATCAGACCTCTGATCATTTCTAGGATGATTCATAAGTCTGTCTTGTCCTTGTTGCCTATGTTGTCCCTGAGGACCTTGTGTAATTGCTTTTTCTACCCTGGTCAGCTTGTAAGAGATTTTTTTGACAGCCCCAGCCAAATTCCTTACAACTTCCTCAACACCCACAACCTTACTTGATTAAGGATTCTTCGGGTTAAAAAATTTAACACCCTTCCTCTTAGGTGGTTTTCCAACTACTTTGATGTTGTTCTCAATTTGCAGAGCCATGCTAAAGGCATGCCTCAAATACTAAGCAACTTTCTTATCAAATGCATTTGAATACTTTATCAGACATGATTCATCACATGGCCTCAAATTAACAGGTAGTATTCTCAATGTTTTTTTGAATCTAGTGTTGAATTCATGCACTGATTCATTAGGATTCTTTTTCAGATTTTCAAACTCTGATAAAAGAAACCCAGGGTCTGTTTTATCACCGTATTACATTCTAAAGTATTTTCTTCATCTCTATCCAGGAGTCAATGGAATTATCTTACATATATTTATACCAGTCCCTTGCATCCTCTTCTAGAATATGAATAAATAATTTAATGTATACATCTTCAAACTCTATTTCAAAATCCTCCAGCATATTGACAAAGAGTTTCAAGTGCTAATCACTAGTTATTGCATTATTTCCTTAAAACTTAGAAAATATGTTTCTTACATCATGTGGCACAACATTGGGATAGCCAACCATGACTATAAAACTGATGGGAACAAAAGTATTAATGACAAATGGAGGTCTGCGTGGAGGTTGAGCCATAGTATTCTGAGGAGGTGATCTTACAGAAGTATGTTAATGGATAAACTAGATATGTTATGGAAATGAAGTTAAAACCTATAACCTCAAAGCATGAACCTAATCTACACTAAACCATCATGATAAGAGATAAACAAGACTAACATCTTTCATTATATGAACTAGATTAAATCTAAACTAACATGATAAAACTACTCTCTACTCTTTAGATTACTTAATTAAGAAATTGAACCTAAAAATATAAGTTAGCAATCAAAGGTGTGATGTTTGATATGAAAATCAAGCTTTCAAGAATAGATTCTCACCATTAATGGCTTCAAGGCCAATGATTCTCTCTATATTACTAAAAACTTGGATTATGGAGTGGATGGATGCAAGATGGGGGAGCTCTCAACAATTGAGTATGGCCAATATACAAATGTTCTATAGCTTAAGGCTATCACAAATGATTTCTAATGCCTTTCCAAAGTGCTTGAGAAAGAAGGACTTGTGAGTGAAGTTGTAAGTTTGAAAGGGAGGGGAGACCCTTCTATTTATAGTTTTCCAAATGGAAGAGTTTGAACTTTGGGTGCATGTGGGACTAAAGCTCAAAAATTACTTTTATATTAGATTAGGATAAACATGGTTTAGGATTAGTTAAGCTTGGTTTAGGCTAGTTAACTAGGATTTAGGCTAGTTAAAATTGATTAACAAGTGATTAGAGACTCATTGAGAGTTGGGAGGGATTTGGATAACCAATTGTGACTGATAAATAGCCTACAAATCCAATAGAAGTTAGTCAGAGAGAACTAGGGAGGTTCTAAATGGTCAAAAGGATGAATGTTTAGCTAATGAGAGAGATATTAGCCAAATAAGCTGATTATAGGAGGAATACGATCGAGAAGGTGTCGTGAATGGGCATCCGAGAATGGAGCGAAGAAGGGTTGATTAACGAAGTGTCGTTAATTGGCTGGATTGGATGAAATGATAAGTGTAAGCATATTTTAGGTGTCTACATCTTCCCCTCTTTGGGGTGATGTAAGCAATGTCACTTCAAAGAAAGTAGACCAGTACAAATGGGTAGAAAATTTTGAAGGGATAGAAGAAAAATGAGTAGAATGGAGGATGCCCCCTCGATTGTTGATGGGGTGATAGAAGAACTCGATCGACGATTGAAAAGATGACAAGAAGAAAATAGACGAAAGAATAGTGTGAAGAAGAAAGTGGATATAAAAGGAAAAAGGAATATGAGGAAGAGGGAATGAGCTAACATCCATCCAACACCTTTTAAATAACTTTATTTTCATCATATTGCTAAGGATCTTCATCATCAGTCCTTATTAAAAAGAATGAACAAATGTGTAGTATGAAACGAAAAGCCATATATGAACAAATGTCCATTGCTAAAAACACCCACTCCATGCAACTTACAAAATGAAATGCAATACGAGAAAGTAAAATATTCTTAACTCCATGCAACATACATAATGAAATGTAATACGACAAAGTAAACAAGCTAACCTAATAGAGAAACATAACGTAATTTTTTTGTTATCAAGCTTCAGTTCAGACCTATGTGAGTTAACGACAAGGGTTGATGATGGTGCCCCAAGCAAGGATACATGAAAGGGGAATAATGGGGGACACTTCCATCCTATACAAATCAACGTGCACTACGAAATAGTACCAAGTAACTCATTGTGCCTCAAAGTACAGATGAAGTAAGCAGCTTAGCTTTTATTGATGGAGGTTTATTAAGATGATCCACGAGTCACACACATGAACAAGTGAGAACTAAAGAGCGATATTTTGTAGGATGATTTTAAATTTTTAGAAGTTTTCTTAAACATATTTGAATGTATTTGATTTTTCTAACATATTTGAATGTTTTGGATTTTTCTAACATATTTGAATGTTTTTTATTTTTCTAAAATATTTGAATGTTTTTGTGATTTTGAAAGTTTTTTGAAAATATGTACAAAAAGACAAGGAAACGTGGATTCCACTAGCGATAGATGGGATGTACAAGCGCATAAGGCCACGTGCGTAGGAGAAAGGTGAAGATGCAAAAATGCCCCATCGATTAGGGGGGAGTATTCAAAGGAAAAATCTTCACAAGTAGAAGTGGGACCAAAGGCCACTATGGATAGGTTCAACATGATGATGAACATAAACAAAGGAAGTGTTGGGAAGAAGCAAGGGTGCCCCTAGTGTAAGCTGGCCTAAAAGCACATGATAGAAAGGAAGGAGAAGATTGTTTTTATGAAAGGGGGAAAAGGTGTGCAAAAACATGGCAAAAAAGGTAATCTTATACACATGGATGTTCTAAAAAAAGTATAAGAACGATGTGAATGATATGAATGTAGCTTAGAAGCCTCCTGATGAAGAAATAATTAGCCAAAGGCACAAATCATGAGACGAGATAAGGACTAAAGCAAGATTTTGAACAAGGTCTAATTAAAAGACACTTGGTAACATACTAATCCTATTTACTCATAGAGATATAGTGTATATATGTGGAATTTAATTACCTCTTGTAGGGAAGATTTAATAGACAACAAGTGAAAACACCCTAGCCAATGGGAATGATTTATTTTGAAAGGCGATTTTGTGAATGGAGGGTGGAAGGATAACCATACATTTCTCTGCTGCCAGCCAGATGTCCATAGCCCTGACCGAGATCTATTTGATTATAATTGCAACATTGCTCTACTGCCAGTCAGGCATCCATAGCCCCAATAGAGATTATTGGAAATACCCCGAGAGAGAGTAATATTCAATTTGATTTTTGATTTTAGCTTTCGATTTTTTTATTGATTTTTATTCTTTTTATTTTTGAAAACTTATTTCAACTCTCTTGTTTGACAAGGGGTTAAGAACCAAAAATGGCTTAATGGAAGGAGGTGGAGGTGATTATGATGATGACATTGGCTAGTGTCAACAAATATGTCCAAAAGTTATTTGCAACAAGTTTATTAGATGTTGAATGTGATAGGATCTCTAAGAGGTCAGTTGTTCTTTAATTTACCAAGGTGATAAAAGACCAGGGTAAAACGGATACCATAGAGATAAATGTCACAAAATGCATGTGAATAGGCTAACCAGAATATCACCGAAGGGATGAAAATGGTAGGAAGACTTGCAAAATTAAGAGTAAGAAAGGGTAGAAATAACATCCATGTGTACACAATACCTGATTGCAATGTCTGACCTTTGTACCTTTGATTTTTCATGTGTTTTCTGAATATTTTTTGTAATTTTGAATTTTTTGTTAATTTTTAGATTTTTGATAGTTTTTTGGAAGTTGGGACCAAATATGTCACTCCATGCGATAGGATCCAACAACGATGTTTGTGACTTCCTTGATAAGGGAGACTAGGTGCATTTTTTTTATTAAGAGTTATATTATCCCCATTCTCGATGATTGTGGTGAGCTTGTACTCAACAAATGACTGTGATTTATCCTTAAACATGGATTTCATACGTGGGAGATTTAATTCCCCATCCATAGGTTTATGCACTTTGCGCCATACTTTATGGTTACGTTTATGTGCGTTCTTGAATCGCACTTGATTTACAATTTTGAGATTATTCAATTTGTTAGGAGCTTTAGGGGTCTCATAATTTTTTACCTGAGCTTGATTAAGAAACTGTTTGGGTTTCTTATAAGTTGATGCATGAATTTTTAGATCCTGAGAAGGAGAAGAAAGGGAATGTTAACGTTTAGACTTGATGTGAGAAATGACTGTGGGCTTACCACAACCATTAATAGACAAACTATGTGATGGATGAAAAGGATACAATCCAAGAATTGAATAGGATGGGATACCAGGATGTGAGCCAATGATAGAAGATGACAAAGGGCTGCTAGGATATGGTCCTAAGATGGAAGAAATTGGGCTACGAGGACATGGTCTGAGAATAGAAGATGAGAGTGAGGGACTACTAGGGTGTGGCCCAAGTATAAATGAGGAGGGACTACTCAGAGGTATCCCATAGATAGAAGAGGATGAAGGGATGCTAGGATGTGGCCCAGGTATAGATGAGGAGGGAATACCGGAAGAGGTCCCATAGATAGAAGAGGATGAAGGGCTACTAGGACATGGCCCAAGAATAGAAGGTAATATGTTACCAAAAGGTGACCCACAAGTAGAAAATGGAGGGCTACTAGGATGTGGCCCCAGAATAGAAGAAGATGATGGGATACTCAGTGATGACCCAAGCTGAGATTTTGATTGAGGAATGATGCTAGATAAGAAATGAGTTGGTAATGAGAAGATATGTCGTGGCTCAATGCTAGACCTTGGCATCTCATCATGCTCAGAGGAAGGTGAAGATGGAATGCCAAAAGAGGAATCAAGTTCCATGACTTTAGGATCTTCCCCTATGTTATGATAAAAGGAATAAACTTCTTTTCCCCAATATGTAAGTGTATCAAGTTCTAGAAAAAATCCTTGTTTGTAATCCTCTAAAGGGATATCATCGTGTAGTCTAATTATTCCTTCATTCTAATAAAAATCAATTAGTAGAAGTTGTTTTTCTTTGGCCATAGAGGGTTGAATAGAAGAAACAGGTCTGATAAGTGGGGAATATTGATTGACAAAAGAAAATGACTCAAGAGAGGAAGTATGATTGGTGGTAGGCGTCCCATGAATGGATGATTTGGATCTGGACTTACATTGCTTTTCTAGAAGATAATGCAATGTAGGAGAGAAAATAGGATCACATAGCCATCCATTAAGTTACGACGTAGGAGTCAAATTAGATGATTGACTAGAGGGAATCTGAGTTATGGAACTCTTCGATGGAGGAAGAGGTCGTTGAGACGAATGATGAAGGAGGTCCTGTGAAGAAAGGGGGGACCGTGACTCAAGAACCAAATTAGATGTTCGATCGATGGAACTTGGAGTCGCATGAGTCTTCAAAGGAGGAAGACATCGTTGAGGTGAGTTGGAATAAAGGTCATGTGAAGGGAGGGAGGACCATGATTCAGGATTTGATCTAGGGGTATCCGAACAATAATTGGGATCTGAGTCTTCAGAAGAAGAGTGGGAATCCAAATGGTAGTTTGGATCTGACTCAGAAGAAGAAGAGTGGGGCGAACTTGAATAATAATTTGAATCAGAAGCATCGAAACCATACCACCAACTATGAGTTGAAGGTGGGGAACATGGTACCTGAGTGGGCCCTCTAATATGAAGAACCAAATGAGGTTTAGATGTAATGGGAATCTTTTGATGTGAATACCTAAACCTAAGTTTCATATTGTTGTAAATGTGAGAAACCATGTGATAGTCACTCATCATTGGTGTCGTTTAGGTATGAATGCCTAGACCTAGATAGTGTGATGGAACTCCTTCAAAGGGAAGGAAGTGACATGTCGATTTGGGTAGCATAAGGGTGACCAAATAGACATTTTACAAGTATGTAGATGCATGCATGATTTTCTAAAGAAGGTCTAAGGAAAATAGACATTGTGATGACACAATATCGATGAGATAAAAAAGGATTTATCCTAGAAAACAAGATTTCCCAATGAATAATCATAAGGAACAATCATGCAAGTGTGAAACACAAATCCAATCAACAAGGAATACACCATATCCAAATGCGTGTACAAAGTGATAGTTCGATGCAAAGATGATCAACACAATGTCGATACTTACTTCAAGCTCGAAATGAACAAGGCATAAATATTAACAATGGGTACACGTGATTCGCAATCAAAGGATACCATGATAAGCTCAACAACCAACAAGGTCTAAATGTTAAAGGGTGAGGATTACAAATGTAAGCCATGTAACCACACCAATTAAACACGTTAATCAAGGTTCACGAAGAAGTGAGATATTAGTGCCAACGTGGTATCAAAATGACACAAATAAAGTTAGCGAAACTCTTTAATATTTTGGACAATGTTTGGAAAAAAACTAAGTAAAAGTATACTAAGGATGTGCTAAAATGTGTGTAGCGTAACACCACAATATAGACACTTAGATCACATTTACAAAAAACATGACATAAGTATCTTATTTGTGTCAAGACAATTCAAATGAGGCAACACATCAACAGGATGTCAAATGATGAATCAATCCTAACTATGATGATGATCTTGAAATCAAGATCAAGTGGCCATCAAAGATATAAGGATGCATCTACGCACTTTAGACATTTAACAACTTAGCCGCAAACATGGATGAGCGTAAATGGACAAAAAAGTGGTGAACACTATCTATGACAACACTTCCAAAAGATGCATTCTATTGTCTCAAATGGGAAAAAGGAACACAAAGGTATAGATCAAAAGATGAAAAATAAACTAAGCACTACTTGGGCAGAGCTTTGCCTTGTTCGAAGGCGAGAAAAAAGCTAAGCTAAGTGAAACATCATCTAATTTCCGTGATGAAAGGCACTTAGATCCAACTTAAGTGGATTCTTTTCCTTGTTCAAAAAAAAATGTTCTGAATCCAAAAAATTTATCACTTTTTGATGGCCAAGACGCGACAAAGGACTAGTAAAGTGGGCCTCAAGACAAAATGGCCTCCTTAATAAGATCTCTCAACTAGGTGTTACAAAGTTGTCTTAAGCGAGTGCGATTTACCCAAATAGTCACCCTAACTATCTTGGGATTATCTCAGATTTACTTTACCCCCTTCGAGCATAAAGGGAAACTAGTGCGTCCACATGTGCTCTCCCTGGGGTCGTCATACAAACAACCGGTAACTCTAACTCACAAGGCATACTAGTCAAGTGGGTAAGAAAGGCGCTTCTTGTTTTATCCACGAGGTTACACAGTAGTGGAATACTTTAGGGTTAATGGTACCACCCCCATTGTTATAGCTTAAGACGTTATGCCAAAGGGGTTGCGTTCTAGTTAAGCGGATAGGGACGTACCCTTTTCTAAAACCTGCAATACAGTGTTTTGAATATGGTTTGTTTTTTATCTTTCTTAACTTAAATGTGATTTTTAGTGGCACACCACTTGGCAACCTGCAAGAACACTTGTATTAGAAGTTTTGTGTTTGTTTGTTTTGACGCCCTTCTTTGACATTCGATTTTGGTCCTACATACCAGCATTAGTAGTTTTCTACAAAATATCATAATATCAAAAGAGAGTTTACATGTTACTTTTGATTCCTAAGATCACCAAAAAAGGCGCAAAGGAAGAGCATACACAATGCGGAAACCCAACTAAAAAAATATATGGAAAATACCTTAAGTGTTTTGTAGAAGAAATTTTTTTTAGCCAACTTTGAATTTTAATTCATTTTAAAGCTTAAATGTAAGTGTTTTGGAAGTAAAAATAGAAGGTTTTTTGAAACATTTTTTATTCCCAAGATCACCTAAAAGGTGCGAGGGAAGAGCATACGCATTTCAAAGGACCCCTACAAAAGAAAAATGTGAATACTCAATTAAATTAGCACAAAAATATGAAGGAAAAGAAACTTGCAAATCACTATTAGTGTCACAAAACCTTTCAAAGTGTTAAAATGGTCAAGAAAACAAGTTTTTAGACTTTAAGACATGTTAAAAAATGACTATTTACCTAATAATGTAAACCATAAATTTTCTGTAAGTAAAAATCTTAATTTTCTGATTCCATTATGTATTTCTCTTCAATACCTTTCAAACACAACAAAAACGGAGTCGTTTCGAGCTTGGGAGCAAATGTTATCGCCTCCCGGAGATTGGTGGTGAATGTAGTCTGAAACAAACGCGCCCCAGTACTAACATGTGTGTGCCTGTTTCAACGCAGACGTGCCCAGAATGACACCTACACATACCCCCTGTAAAATCTACAAAAATCACAAAATTTGAAAATTTTCAAAAGCAAACAGGTTAAAGGTTAGTCAAAGAAGCTTATTTTTAGCTCAAACCCACAAAATATACATGATCAAGGATGATTTATCCTACTTAAAAATTAAATCATGTAAATAACACGTTATTTATCCTAAAAAGCATGAAATTGGTTAGAAAACTGAAAATAGATAGTTTGAAAAGACTCCATTAATGGAGGATGGACTTCATGTCCCACCAGGCATGCCAAATGTGTTCATGGATAAATTAGCTATGCTATGGAAATGAAGTTAAAACCTATAACCTCAAAGCATGAACCTAATCTACACTAAACCATCATGATAAGAGATAAACAAGACTAACATCTATCATTGTATGAACTAGATTAAATCCAAACTAATATGATAAAGCTACTCTCTACTCTTTAGATTACTTAATTAAGAAATTGATCCTAAAAAGATTAACTTAGCAATCAAAGGTGTGATGTTTGATATGAAACTCAAGCTTTCAAGAATTGAGTCTCACCATTAATGGCTTCAAGGCCAATGGTTCTCTCTATATTACTCAAAACTTGGATTATGGAGTGGATGGATGCAATATGAGGGAGCTCTCAACAATGGAGTATGGGCAACATCCAAACGTTCTATAGCTTAAAGCTATAACAAATGATTTCTAATGCCTTTCCAAAGTGCTTGAGAAAGAAGGACTTGTGAGTGAAGTTGTAAGTTTGAAAGGGAGGGGTGACCCTTCTATTTATAGTTATCCAAATGGAAGAGTTTGAACTTTGGGTGCATGTGGGACTAAAGCTCAAAAATCACTTTTAGATTAGATTAGGATAAACACGCTTTAGGCTTAGTAAATCTTGGTTTAGGCTAGTTAACTAGGATTTAGGCTAGTTAAAATTGATTAGCAAGTGATTAGAGACTCATTGAGAGTTGGGAGGGATCTGGATAACCAATTGTGACTGATAGATAGCCTACGAAGCCAATAGAAGTGATTCAGAGAGAACCAGGGAGGTTCTGAATGGTCGAAAGGAGGAATGTTTAGCTAATAAGAGAGATATTAGCTAAATAAGATGATTATAGGAGGAATATGATAGAGAAGGTGTCGTGAATGGGCATCTGAGAATGTAACAAATAAGGGTTGATTAACAAAGTGTCGTTAATATCCCGTCTGGTTTACCCTAGCGGTGGGGAATGTGGGCTATATGTGGGAGGTCTCGGGGTCCATTCCCCCGGGCTAGCCACCTCTATAGCTCGTCGTTACTCGGCTAGGCAGTTCTAAGCCAATAGAAGTGATTCAGAGAGAACCAGGGAGGTTCTGAATGGTCGAAAGGAGGAATGTTTAGCTAATAAGGGTCCCTCTCTCCAAAGCCTCCCGAAGCTTGGACAAAAGTTGTGGAGGGTTCCACATCTGTGCATAGCTCGGAAAAGCTATCCCCTGCTCTATCTGATGGGTATTTTCCCCTGCACATCCCCTCTGACATCACGGAGGCTGCTACTGCTTCTCATGATCTGTCCTTGGTGGGTACATTGATGGGCCCTAGACCCCCATTAGAAGATATAAAAAAATGGGCTCGATTAAAATGGCAACCATGTGGAGCGCTAGAAATAGCGGCTATGCCTAATGGTTTCATATTATTTTCCTTTAGCTTGAAAGAAGACTTTGCTAGAGCTCTGTTAGGTGGTCCGTGGTTTTTTGGCAGGTGGGGTTTCTATCTCAGGAAATGGTCTCCTAGTTTCAACCCACACACGAAATCAATGACCCAAGCCCCAATTTGGGTACGCCTCCCGGGGCTTCCTCTGGAGTTCTGGCACCCAGCGGTTATAGAAGGTATTTCTCTCTCAATAGGATCTTTAATTGCAATAGATTAAGCAACAAAAGCAAAAACTAGATTCATTCATGCTCATTTCTATGTTAATGCTGATGTTAGTTGTCCCTTACCAAAAGATATTGAGCTTATTTCAGACTTGGGGAACTGGAAACAACCCATTGACTACGAATATATTCCTCAAGCTTGCTCTTTCTGCAAAAAACTTGGTCATCGGACCTCTAGCTGTCCATCTAAACCTCAACAAAATCCCAAGTCCCAAGCCCTATCCCCTAAAATCAAAAAAAACTTTATCCCCAAACCATCTTCTATTGAGATCCCGATCATCCCCACCTCAAATTCCTTTGCGCTCCTTGAGGATGGAGAAATCAACACATGTTCTGATCCTGTTTCTGAGATCGTCCCCCCTCCTCAGTCTTTCAACCTCTCCTCTCCCCTCTGCCTCCCTCGGCTCACCCCGCCTCTTCCTCTCTAGGAGTTGACCTATCCTTGGTTGTCTCCTCCCCACCCCCTTCCCCTCTGTCCTCTCCTCTTCCCTTCCCTTCCCTTCTTTCTGTCCACCTGCTTTAGACTCTGACCCCTCCCCCTCGGGACTTTCAACTGATGATAGTTTCAATCATCATTTTACTAGAAGCTGCAACAAGAAACCAGATATAGGCTTGGAAAAAGCTCGGGGGAGAATTCCAAGCAGTATCAAGCTTCAACAAGAAGCAGCTATAAATGTCGCGCAAGGAACTCAAAGCACTATCCCCATGGTGGTGGGGAGTAAACCCAAACCTAAGAAATGAAGATTATTTCTTGGAATATAAGAGGTCTTAACTCTCTTCAAAAGCAAAGAGTTATCAGAGACATCAAATTCCAGAACTCTCCTGATATCATAATGTTGCAGGAAACTAAACTAAAAAAGGAGGATAGCCTCCTTAAAATTTGGCCTGCGGCATCTTTTGAATCTCAACCTTCAACAGGGAACTCAGGGGGGCTTTGTACCTTGTGGGATCCAAGAAGTTTAAAAGGGGATTGCCTATTCAAACACCCCCAACTTTTTATACATCCTCTTCCAAGAGATTGGAACAGACTCCTCTTGGATTGCTATCAATGTGTATGCCCCCAACTTGGAGACTCATCGTGGTAAACTTTGGAAAGATATCAAAAACTTCATCATCTCCTGTGGTAAAATTCCCATCCTAATAATGGGTGATTTTAATTGCCCACTCTATCCTTTGGAAAAACAGGGAGGTATGCCTGCCATGGCAGTCAGCATGGAGGCTCTGGCTGACTTCATCAGGGTGAATTCTCTTCTGGATATGGATCTCCACGGCTCATCTTATACATGGTCAAACCACAGATTGGGCAGAAATCACATTAAAAGTAGATTGGATAGATCGCTTGGTTCTCTGGACTGGATATCTCTCTTTCCTGATTTCTACCTCAACTCCCTCCCTCGGGCTGCCTCTGACCAAAGCCCTCTTCTGTTAAGTGCTAATCACAAAATGAATGCCAAGAATCCTCCTTCAGATTTGAGCTTGCTTGGCTTGAAAACAACCATCTGATCCCCCTTGTAGCAAACTGGTGGAATATCAATATTGAGGGCTCTAGTATGTTTAAATTCTCTAGCAAACTCAAAGAAATTAAAAAACAGCTCAAGATTTGGAAGTCAAAGGTCTTTGGTAACATCAAGCTTCGCAAACAGGAACTAACTCAGAGCTTGGCAAAAATATCTGATCAAATTGAAACTGTTGGAAGATTGGATCATCTTCACCAACATGAAATCTCCCTTCTCAGTGATTATCATAACACTCTTAAAGAAGAAGAGACCTATTGGAGGCAACATTCTCGAGCCCTTTGGCTCGAACAAGGGGATCGGAACACCAAATTTTTTCACATCACCGCCTGCAAGCATAAGGCTAGAGATAAGATCCGTGAGTTGGTTTCATCCTCAAGTACTTTTCTTACTGCTGAGACTGATATTTCCAACGAGCTTGTCTCCTTCTATTCTAATCTTCTCCCAACTGATCTACCCCCTCCGGATCAATCAATGAATGCAATGCTCCAACATATTCCACATCTGGTGTCACCTGAGATGAACAACAATCTGATCAAGCCTTTTGCTATGGAGTAAATTCACAAAGCAGTTTTTGCAATGAAGTGGGACAAAGCTCCGGGTCTGGATGGCTTTCCTGTCGCCTTCTTCCAAGTCTTTTGGGAAATCATTAAGCAGGACCTCTTCCAAGTTGTAAATGAATTTCAGATGAACAACAATCTGCTTAAGGAATGGAATACCACCTTCGTTGCACTTGCCCAAAAGTGCATAGCTCTAAAGATGTATCCAATTTTAGGCCAATAAGATTATGTAATACGTCCTACAAGATCATCACTAAGATGTTGGCTTCCAAAATTAAGCCTTTTATGTAGGATCTCATCTCTCAAAATCAGAACGGCTTCATTAAAGGTCGACTCATCCAAGGTGGTATAATCAATGTTCATGAAGCCATTCACTCGTCCCTTCTTGCGAAGTCCCTAGGAATGATCTTAAAATTGGATATGCAAAAAGATTTTGACAGAGTCAGCTGGCCTTTCTTAATAAAGGTCTTGGAAAAATTTGGTTTCGACAAAAAGTGGTGTAGCTGGGTTTTCTCTTGTATCTCGACCCCTTGCTTCTCTATTCTTATCAATGGCATTCCTGTAGGTTTCTTCAAAAGTAGCAGAGGTATCAGGCAAGGGGATCCCTTGTCCCCTTTTCTCTTTGTCCTGATGGCGGACACCCTTAGCAGAGCTCTGGAAGTGGCTAAAAGTCAATTTGTCATTTCTGGTATGAAAATCACCTCAAATTGTCCTTCTACAACTCATATCCAGTTCGCTGATGACACTTTACTGCTAAGTTCTGCTTCTATTATTGAAGCCCGGGCTATTATGGATATCCTCTCTCTTTACCAGTCAGCCTCTCAGCAAACTATCAACTTCAACAAGAGCAAACATTTCCTTCATCAACACGTCCCCTAGGACTCAGAGAAGGATTACTGATATCTTTGGTTGTAACATTGTGGAGCTCCCCGCCTCTTATCTTGGCATCCCCCTCTTCCATGGAAAGCAATAAAAAAACCTATGGAATCCGGTCATTAAAAGGTATCAAAAAAATCTGGCTACTTGGAAAGGGGCTCTGCTCAGTCAGGCTGGCAAGCTACAGCTAGTGAAAGCCACTCTTCAAAGTCTCCCTACTTACTTCATGTCCCTGCTCAAAATCCCTAGTTCTGTGAGGGAGGTTGTGGAAAAAATTCAAAGAAAATTTCTGTGGTCTGGTACTAAAGATAAGAAGAGGATACATCTTGTGGCATGGAAAGATGTGTGTAAGCCGACTTCTCATGGTGGGCTTGGTCTTCGAAAAATGGCTGACATGAAGGGGGGGCCCTCCTGACCAAACTTGCTTGGGAGGTGGCCAAAGGTGACTCTTGTTGGGCCCATCTACTCAGAGCTAAATATATGACAAATAACGAAGATCTGCTCACTTCCAATCCAATTAGAGGCTCTGCAATATGGAACTCTATTACTAGCTCTCTCCCCATCATTCGTGTTGGCACTAAATGGCGTTTTGGGAATGGTCGGCATATTGATTTCTGGAGAGATTTTTGGATCGGGGAAGAACCTCTTGATCTTAATCCTGCATGGGACCCTATTAAGAGAAGCATCATTAATAAGCATGGAAGATTAGCTTCGGGATATTGGAAGATGATTAACTCCATTCCCTCATGGGATATTAAGGCTTGGGATGATATCAGTGATCTGCAGAGTAGCCTCCTGGCTTCACTCAAATCAGTGCTTTCTTCCATCTACATCCCCTTCTCACAAAATGAGGATGAGATTATTTGGGCCCTCTCCTCGTTGGGCTCTTTCTCGGTTAAGGCTGCTTATCTTTCGATGCATAGTGCTGACTCTAGTCCCCCTCTTTCCAATGTCTGGCCCAATGAGATCACTCCCAAAATTGGTTTTTTCTCTTGGCTATCTTATAAGAATGCTTTCCTTTCTGGAGAGAATCTTAAAAGAAGGGGGTTCTTTCTCCCCACTAAATGTGTGTTATGTGCTAAAGCCGTGGAGTCCTCAACACATATTTTGATCCATTGTTATTTTTTGCAAGTTATTTGGTAATGGCTTCTTTCGAGGTTGGGAGTGTACTGGATTTTCCCAAATTCCATTCAGGACACCCTCTCTCAATGGAGTTCTCCTTTCACTCACCTGATTCTGAAATTGGCTTGGAAACTCCTCCTACCGCATGGATTATGGGGCATATGGAAGGAAAGAAACAGAAGAATCTTCAAAGAAAAAAGTATTGATCCTCATCAAGTGGCTTCTCTGATTTCTCTGGCTCTTCAAGAAAATATCAACCTGACTATGTGGTCCAAATATCAGCAAAAAATCCAAATTAGTAACTCCCAGGAGTGGCAGAAGTTATTGTCCATTCATTGTAAAGGCACTTACACTGCTAGAAATTTAGTCTACTGTCTTCCCCCTCCTAAGGGCTGGAAAAAGCTGAACACGGATGGGGCTTCGAAAGGAAATCCTGGTAAGTTTGGAGGAGGAGCCATTCTTTGTTGTTCTTCATGATATATTGTTGCTGCCTCTGCTCACAACTTAAATTTTGGTACCAACCATCGGGCGGAAGCCTTAGCAGTTCTCAAGGGCCTTGAGATGGCTATCAAATTTGGTGATGATCCCCTTCAATTTGAAAGTGACTCCCTCAACATCATCAATCTCCTGCAGTCTAATGACCCTGGTCATTGGTCGATAAGGAACATCATTGCTGATATCAGAATTATTCAAAGATCTTTCATGCAAATCCAGTTCCAGCATGTCCTTGGGAGGGAAATAAAGCAGTGGACCTCCTTGCTAATATTGGCGTTCTCATTGAGAATCAGCAAATCTGGAGGGATAACTTCCTGCATGATCTCTGCCAAATCGCTCATAATGATATACCTCATAGCTGACCGGTAGAATGGCGGGCTAGCTCAGGTTTCGGCAAGTTCGCTTGGGCTCTCTAAAAGGGCGGCGACTTTTATATCGAATTTATTTCATTTAACTCTTAAAGAGGGACATTTGATAATGGTGCTTTGTAATGATGTGGGGGATCTTCACACGTATGGACATTATATTCACATTAATCATCTGAGGAGGTGGCGCGAGGATAATGATAAATCAACCGATGGCCTCCCCGACCTTGCTATGCTGTTAAATGTCCAAATTTGCTCTCTCTTCTGCAACTATTATCTCTTTCTTTCGATGGGGGGCCAATTGAAGCGTCTTGAGCTTGATAGTTGTGATGCAATTAAAAATGATGTGGAGGTGTGGAATATTTTGCTAGAAAATGGAATTACCACCTTCCTGGAGAAAATGGCAGGTTATTCTGCTCTGGTTTCATATACAGTAACGGCTTCCTAGGCAAAGGGTCAGGTTCAAATTGGTAACACTCGCTTTACCATCTCCACGAATGCCATTGTTGACGCCACTGGCCTTCCTGTTGGCGAGTGACATCTACTACAAGCGGTTGTTGCATGCGGAGATTCAGGAATTTAACGCCCCTAGTGACTGACCGGTGAAATACCTCTCTGATTATACTCGAGATTCCTTGCCTTCTCCTTGGGACAGAGTGGCAGAGGTCATTATGCGGTATTTTACCATCGACAGCATATATCGACTTGTTTTTGGTCCCCACCTATTCATCCTCTCTCATCTTCGATGGGGGAAGAAAATCAACCTAGCGGCCTTTTTGTTTCAGTCTTTAGAACACTCGGTTAAGTTAGCTTGGGAGGGCGAGGGTGTCATTCTGCACCAGGGGTTGCTTTATCTTCTCTTCTCTATCACTGCTTCTCACTCTGACCTTCTTTATTACCCCCCCAAATTGGGTCACCACCGCCACTCCCCCTCACCTTCCCCTCATCCCTCCTCCTCCTCCCTCTGCTCCTCTCGGCGTCATTGTCGTCTACTTCTCTCCGCTGGTTCAGACTCTAATGTGGCTATTATGAGTCCCCCCCACGCTGCCTCTTTTCCCCCTACCACTCCTAATTTCCCCACGCCCCCCGCTTGCTTGTTTTTGGAAGGCACTAGCGCCAGCGGTCATGCTTCTTCCCCTATTTCCAGCCCCGACTACTCTCAAGCTACTGATCTCTTGGGCTTGGCTCAGATTTACCCTAACTCCCTGGACTCGGAGCAGTTTGACATCAATCAACCGGTTGAGGCCCCCATCTCCCAATCTGTGGGAAACAAGGCTCTCCTCGATGACAAAGCTCTTGATGCTGGAATTTCTCATTCCTCTCCGATTATGAATCGACACCCTGCTGAACCTGAGTCTGCTGACACTAAAAGAGATAACCGCAGAGCCGACATGATTTCTTCTATTTTAAGCAAGATTCAACACGCTTTCAAGGCTCTGAAAGCTTGGGAGGCTTTCACAGTTTCTACCAGGACGGCCATTGCTGACGACTGTTTGGAACTTATTAAATTGGCCGATCATCTTGCTAACGAATCAGGCTCTCCTAGAGCAAAAAATGTTGTTTTTGAGTTGAAAAATCTCATTTGATGTTTCTCTTTTTTTCTCTGTTTGCTTTTTCATCCTCCTTTTTTGGAATCTGCTCAGGTATTTTTGCTTTGATACTATTATTGCTAAATCTGGCCTGATGGGCTCTATTGTATAAGGTTGTGGGACCTTCTAAAACCCTCTTTTTACCCTATATATTCCAAAAAAAAAAAGTGTCGTTAATTGGTTGGATTGGATGAAATGATAACTGTAAGCATATTTTAGGTGTCTAAAAGGAGAAACAAAATGATGAGGATTGAGGGGTCTATGTGGTATAGGGATACAATTTTTAGAATGACTGCCCTCTAAAGGCTCTGTCTCTTGGAATACTCTATTAGATTTTGAAAATACATGAGCAGATTGAGAAGAAAATGTTTCAAATACAGGTGATGGACCCTCTCTAGATGGAGAATTCAATTCAGCAAAGAGGCTACCTGATTCAGAAGAACTTGAGGAAGTACTGCAATCTTTAATCACAAGCTGATAAGTTTCACCAATGGAGATCTCTTTTCTTGATGCTTGATCTCCAATAGCCTTCCAAATTCTTTTGCCATCTGAATTAGATTTCCCCAGCTCTTAAAACAACCTTATACTCGGGTCCTTGGTAAAGAAATATATTCTTCCTTCCAGCTTTGTAGATATTAGTGACAAATCTTACTTGATATATGTTTAAGACATTGGTATTTATAAAGAATTTAAACAGCATGGAGTCACCACTAAGGATTTTCACCTTAGTTTGTATAAATGCACTATGAAAGACCTATCAAATGTCTGTCAATACCATATTCATGCAAATCTTACAAGATCTTCTCTTCTTTTACCCAAATTTATCAATGATGATACAAATCCTAGTGCAATAACTGTATAAGCTTGAAATATTGCACTCAGAACTCACAACTTTGAACAATTCAAGTAGATCAGAACAAATAATGATATTTCAGCAATGTATTTTCACTTTAAAATCTGTAAAAATCATTACCCGGGTCTGCACGCGTACACCTTTGTTAAAATACTTCAAAGAGTCCCTGGAAATAGCGCCACGAGTGTTGGTATCCAAATTCGTCTCCTTTTTAGGCTGAGCAACAACATAGATTCAATAGGGATCTTAGAGGTAGATAGATCATAATGTGTGTTGTTTTGTAGCTGGGGATGAGATCTAACTGACTCTTTGTTACTCAGATTTGTGGAGAGATGGATATCACTTTTAAGAGGATTTGACCTATCCTCACTACTTTAGGCAGTGCCTCTTTGATGAGGGTGGGAGGACCCTTAGTGTAACCTTTGTTTGATGAAGGAGATGGAGATATCCTTCTTTTGCACAAATTCTATGAAGAGAACCTTGGGAAAATACGGTCAATGCTCCATGATTTAAATATTAAGAGTTGTCACTTCTAAATGATGGAGATATTTTTAACACAAGGCTAAGGTTACTGAAGACATGAAAAAGTCTTGATTGTTTTGCATATTTTTTCAAGTAGATTTTGTTTCTTTGTTGATACATAGGGAAAACAGGGGTAGTTCAGGATGGATCAATGGTTTTTAAATGATTTTGGTGGGAGATGAAGCAAGATAAAGTTGATTATACCAGATCTTTGGAGGGACTTTACAACAATGAACAACTTCAACAAAAAAAAGCTTCAGAATAGTTAAAACGTTCCTTTAACCAGAACGTGTGCTTTAATGGAGGCCTAGATCAACACGTTTTTACATAATCTTTGAGACTCCAACACAAATGCTTGAATTGAAAGACCCAATTAAACACTAAATTTTCTGATTAATCACGCCTAAGGTATACCCGAAGACTTACAAACAATCTTTATCAACAAATGACAGTGAATTGATTTTAAATTTTTTTATCTCATCCAAGATGAAGGATCCTCTTGAAATGAAATTGCAAATACGCTTAGACTGTCACAGGGATGAGATCCTGTGTGATTTCACAATAATTTCAATGTAAGATTGCAATAGGAACAAAAGAAACTATCTGTAGACATTCTGAAACAAAGCATACACAAATTAATTCCAAAATTACTTAGATTCATTAGCAGGGGAAAGCTTCCAAAGAAATATTAGTTCTTGTCAATGGCTATACATTTGCAACCAACTTGACATGACAAAAAATATAACACAGAAGAAAATAACAGGTTACCTTGGCTTTGGTCTCTCGGGAGGATGGATTTCTCAAATTTGTTCTCAAGAATTCAAACTCTAATCATTTGCAAGAGTATTCTCATTTCATTTATACATTTTTCTCACTCAACTTTCCTCCCAAAAGAGAGGAATATTTGAGGGACCTTTTCTTGTTACCAATTTATTTCAGACAATGACGTTTAATAAATTCAGATCCAAAATCTGCCAAGTAGACCAATTGTGAACTGATCATGTTTCTTGGGCCCTCGACTAATGACTAGGATGCCATGCCATTACTTTTCAGGAGTGCTTTTAATCATTATGATTCTGTCATGTGAGAAATCCCCTTTTTAATCATTTCTCAGAGCCTCTGCATAGCTGGACTTGAGAGGTCATCCCAATTTTCTCTCGAGGAAATGCCTTTTTCACCTTTTGCACCTGCACTTTCATTATTTCATCCTTTTCCCCTCTTTTTCCTCTACAATTTCTGCCCCGCGTCCATTTCCTCTGGTAATTCCCATTTTTTCGAGTGCCTGAGTAATCCTCTCTTCAAAATATCAACCTTAACAATCCTTGTCCACTCACAATTTAAGATCTGAATCGATTCAATGTCACCTTACTGACAGAGACGACAAATAGTTTCATCAAAGAACGATGAAAAACAGTGCATATTCGTGTCTCCAAAAGTCTTAGAGAAAAAATGGTAGAAAAATAGGTGAAATGCACAACAATCATTGATCCTGCCCCTTTTCCACTTTATATCGTAGTTGTTCATGTGTTTCCTTAACACAACTGTAAAGGAGAAGCACAAAGGCAAGTCTCAAACAAACACGATCATTCCACATACCCTAGGCCCAAGAAAAACACCTTTTGGCCTTTGAAAATTCTTGGTGAAAAAAGGAGCCAGCAGAAGCCTCCACATGTCTCAGTGGCACATTTTGAGATGGTCCCCAAAACTAGAGACCCTAAAGAAGTGCGAGCTCAACGTGTTGTTCAGTCCAACAGAGTATATTAAAAATTTGAAGGTTCAGTGGAAAGCACCATGTGTCTAGGGTTTGACACAGACTCCTTTGGCTGTTGAAAAGTCCAAGAAAAGGGCAGAGTGCGCGGAAGCCTTCAAGTGTCCTCCTGGTGCTTCTTCAAAATAAAACTCAGGGGCCGGTCCCCAAATAGGCGTGGTCCCTCCAAGTGTCCCAGGCCTCTAGAAAATTGCTTGAAAAGTCTAAGTATGGGAAGTCTTGGTGGAAACCTCCATGTGTCTTCATGGCCCAATTTCGAGATGGTGCCATAGAGTGGAGACCCTGAACAAGCGCGGGCTCACCACATGTCTCAGACCTTAGAAAAATGCTTTTGAAAAGTTTAAGTACAAAGCGGAGCCAGCGGAAGCCTCCACATGTCTCCCTGTCGCAATTGTTAAGGTGGGACCCTGAGGCAGATCATCAAATGAGTGCCAGCCCACCGTGTCTCCATGGCCCACCAAAACTGTACCACTTGCATGAAAAAATTATTTAAGTCCGGGAAAAACAACAGAATCCTCTACGTGTCCCCCTGGTGCAACTCCAAGGCCATACCAAAAGATGAATTTTCAAACGAGTGTTGTTCCTCCATGTGGACAAGTTTTGGGTTGAAGCGAGCCATAGAGTTTTTAGAGTGCCCCACCGAGACGCATCCAACCAAAAAGGGCCACGTTTACACTGATGCAGAGATGAAAATTTGATAGGGAAAACTCACCCGTCAAACCGTAAAAATGCAGGAAAACCACCATTTGAGCCCGGAGATGAATTTTTCTTCAAGGGCAGAATTTGGAAATGTTATAAATTTCAATGATGATCCTTCGAGATACATCCATTCACGTTTCCTCAGGTATTTGGGACAAAAATGACAGGGACAACAACACGTGACTACGGAAAATGAAAGGAAAGGAAAAACATGAGTTTTACCCCCAATTTACAGACTCCTTCAGATGGACAAAGAGATAAAAAACAAATTTTGGACCTTTAAGTGATCCTCGACCAAGGAAGGGACTTACCATGGCAACCAAATGGAGGAAAGAGTCTTCAGGAACCAACACGGGGAGATAGAAAACATGACAGAGGCTTCAAACTGAGGAATTTCAATGACAAATGGGGCGAGACTAATTTGAGCACCAACATTTTCCACTATCCATTATGTTTAGTGGATTTATTTTCGAATAATTGGTTATAAAATAAATTATACTTCATAAAATTCACTTCATCCATGCCCACATATTTTTGTTTTCACTACTCTTTATGATGACATTAAAAGAAACTTGATTTATTTTTAACCTTAATTTATATATAAGACACATGATACTACAATAAAAGACAAGATTCATGACAATTCAACATATTACCTTACATGCATCATATGTACATATAGTACAATATCATATGAAAGCATCCATATATCTACCATTTTTGGTAACAAGAGATGGATGTTAGATCAGTTGTAGCAGCATCATCGATGTTCTTTATGGAGGCTCTAAGTATTGTGGATCATCTACCTTTTTGTTACAATGTCCACACAATCTTCATATTTCTTAGTAGTTCTTCCCTTCTTAGGAGATATTCTCACATTGATATTGACTTAATTTAATAGTCAAATAACTCCTTGTAATAATATTTTCATTTGTATGTAATGCATTGGTTGTCTTTATTTGGTGTTTGTTGGCATGTATACTTACATTAAGTTATAAAGTTCTATGAGGGATTTTTTATTTTTATACCCTAGTCTACCTTCATGTGTGTGCGCCTTGTATTTACATGCTCTTCTCTCAATTTTTATGTATTCTCATCACTTTTAGTGTCACATTATTTATGAGATATCCATTTTTTCATTCTTTGACAACTTGATAGTTTGTTCATCTCTTCTAAGTTTGAAACTAATGACATAACTAGAAAGTATGTTATTATTCAATGTTCACGTAGTGGATTCAGACCTCTCATAGAGACATTTTTATCCACTCCACCAATTTAGCATAGTGGGGATTGTGTATTCATTATTATTCTTTAGCTTTTATGTCTCTTTTTCACCCTTAGCACATCATATCATTTACCTCAATAATTTGATGACATTATTGGTGTACTCTTTTTTGTTTTTGACACTTCATTTGATAGTGTTACCATTTTTCTTTCCCAACATTTCTCATCTCTTCAATGAGCGAGTAGTGGATTTGTATCACTAATGCAACTTTGAGTTACTTTCCAATCTTTTCACTTGTATTGTTGCACCTTATTTTCCAAAAGAATGATGGATTTCATTACATCCACTGCATAATCAGTGATGATTTTCATCTCATGGATAGTGTAATCTTCACAGTACTTACTTTGGTTTATTGAGAAACATTTGTTTTATATCTCATCGTTTTGTAGAATGTAGTTTTATACATAGGTGTCCCACTAGATCAAGTTTTCATGTCTTATTTTAAAGTATTTTTATCCTTCTTGTTTTTTATAGTCTTCTCTAAATTGTACTTAAGGGGGGTGTTGGTACAATATTATATTTGACTTACATTACGTTGACTTGGGTTAGCTTAACTATAATATATTTGCATACTACACAACTAATATGCTTAGAATAAGATAAGTGGCATCTTTAGTCATTTTCTACAATATCAAACATGTACCAATTATGTGTCTATTATGTTAGACATGTTTTACTTAAGTGGACAAAAGTAGAGTTGGCTCACAACTCTTGATTTCGTATATAATAAGCATCTTTATTTCTATAAGAGGGCGTTTTCACTAAGCAGACTGCAATATTTTTTTTGATTAAATTAATTCTGGGAGCCTCCCAAAACTAGTTTCACCAACTAATTTAATATTCATGCTTCATTTAATATTCAAGTCCGTCTTCTACGCATTTATCTTCACCAACTCTATTTTGTACAGAACATTTGCTTTCAAAAATCTTTACAACATGCAATGCGTATGGTACTTGGAACCAATTCTAATCGTTGAGCTATAAAAACAGATTTATGTTTCAAACAGTAAAATAATAATAATAATGTGTCTATAAACAAATATTACGACCTCATCTCATGAACATGCGTAATCTAATAAGGTCTCATTCTCTGCGTAGTTGGAGGGAACCATTATTAGTATTATTGATGTTACATGGGATATTATTAGTATTATTGATGTTGGATGTTGGTTGGAGGGAACCATTATTACTATTATTTAATGTGGCCGACCAAATACCATAAATGTGAGCGTCCGTCCAACGTTGCAGCACACATAGAAGACATAATGTTCACACCATGGTAAGATCCACTTGGCTGGTATTATAACTATTCGTTGGAATACTCCTTTTATAATTGAAAAATGAACTTTTATTAACCAATTATGGTACAATGTTAGTTGGATAGAAAAGATAGATGGAAAGACATTTTAAGTTAGACAACCTAAATTTATGCAGTATGAGATAAACATATTATTAGAGATAGAGATTGTGTTTATAGAATTAATTTTTTTTGTTGATTACTTTTTTAAAAATAAATTGATTCATTGAATTACATAGAAAGTCAACATTTTTGTCATTATTTCTAGATAAATATATATTGAATTATAATGTTGAGTAAGCATATACAAATCAACAAGCTCCTTTAGCAAAGTAATTATGACTAGAGAGAATCCAATCCATCAATGTTGCTGAGGCACTAACCCCAACCCCAATCTTGTCCATTCCACTCTCTATATTGGGTATTTAGTGGGATTTCTACATTAGTGGATAGATATCAGCAACTATGATCCTTACCAATCATGCTACAACCCTTTTGATATATATCTTCTCTTTCAAAGTGGGCTTATCCAACATTCAACCTCTAGGCTACACCCAATTCCAATTATCTTATATTTTGAGGGTTCCTTTAGCTGAACTCAAAGTTTGATCATATCATCTTTGCATAGAGATAGATCACCAAATTCCTTTCTTGAACAATATAATTTTCAAATTTGTTCTTTGAAGTCTGAAATTGAAGATCATTTTGCATTTACGCATTTTCCTTACTATAAGATCAGGGACAATTATTTTATCTCTTCAAAGAATCCTATAACTCTCTCTTGAACTTTATGGTTTAGAAGAATTAGATATGCCTAACTATTTTCTTTTGAAAGTTGTTTGATCTTCACCATCATGTGGCTAAAGACTTTACTTCTACAATAATTTCCTCATAATAATTTTTTCCTTTAATTACTATGTTTCTTCATCAAGATTAAATAGGTAACGATCTCCTACAATAATAAAAAAACATGACATATTTTCACATTTATTTAGATACACATTCTTTTTAAATTTTAGATTTCCTAAAATTACTTTTACACTCCTTATTCACTATTTTATAGTGTACTTTTTTCGTTCTCATATATCAATTTTGATCCCTCAATGGTATTATCCCTATCCTTATTGTCTTTCTTATTCTTAATGCTTATTATATTTTATAAATGTTGTATATCCTTCCTTTTGTAATAATCACCTCACAACGTTTTTATATTTTGATACTTTCTTCCCGTTTTTTTACTCCCTTCTTAAAGATGAATAACATATACTATTTAAAATAATATATAGCTCACACATGCTTTCTTTCTCCCCTTTTAAGGTGAACAGCATATAATTTTAAAAATAATATATAACATTATATTAATAAAAAGTTGGAGACTGCCTTTTAGTTTTACATCTTAAGAATTTATATAAGAGAGAAGGGCCAATAATAAAACATGGTCCAATAATGGATATTGACCTTGCTCACATATTATAATGTTAATATAGTTGTTAAAGTATTGCCTAATAGTTGTCAAAAATAATAATTGTCACTTGTGTATAAATATTAGACTTCGCATGGTCTTGATGTTATTCACATTTTTAATTTTGAAACAATACAAAATATGGCTTTCCTTTTAATTAAACTTATAAAAAAATAATATGTTGAATACATTTTAGGTCAACCCTAGAATAAATTAAAAAATTTAATGTGACGCCATTTAATTTCCATGTAGATGTGAAGTAAGGGTTAAGATGAAAACAAAGCATCATAGTTTTCATTTGAATTGAAAATTCGATTATGAACGTTTTAATATAAAAATAACAATACTATATTAGGTAATGTCGTGAGTACCTGATAGACATCCTAAAAATCTAAAAGATTATAATTTTTTGTTAGCTTATTCTATTTTAAAATTTTCTATACCATTTTTGAATGATAATATTTTCAGACGTTTTTTTATTGGTAATGGGTGAATTTTGAAAGAGCTCCAACTCTTATACAAGCTCAAGTAGAAGATATCAGATTAAGCTCTAAAAATGAAACCACAATGAAAATTGGGCTACAACAACCCAATTAAAGATAAAAATGAGCAACCACTAGTAAACAAAATTACAAATCTCAGAAAAGGTTTACGTTTCCAACAAAGAGACCATATAAACCAAGAACAAGTTACCCAGTAACTAATAGAAATGAACCTTCAAAGAAACATTTTTTTCCTAGGTGAGCATTTGGATCTAGATAATTCCCTTAATTTGGCACTCCATGTTACTCTAACATATGGTTGAACCATACACAATCCCTTATTTTCTTTTATTTTCTTATGTAGATTATTATCCTATAGAACGAACGTGATATCACAACATTTCTAACTTATAATCTGGTATAATGAGCCTTTAAATCCTCTTGACGAGGTTCTACTTCAATACCATCTAACATCCTATAACCCTTAATATTCACTTTGCATTCTTATTAGGAACCAAAATAGATTTTATGAGAAACTTCCTCGTGATTATCTTATTAACCTTCATCTTTCTTCTAGTGTTGTGAAACCACATCCTTCTCACCAATCTCGTAAGAAAGAGCTTTAGATTTCTTTTGTCTTTATAGATCTACCTTAAGAGGTTCATTCGATTCTTTTCCCGTTTTCTAATATTATAGGTTATGGCCTTGATTGTTAGGTCATATCTTTTGCTACATCTCTTCAATATCTCATTCCTTAAGGTCGATAACATGTAATTCCAAAAATTTATCCTCTTCCATCAACATATTCTCTAAGATTCCTTTGTAAGGACCTTCTTTTAGTAAGACCCAAGAGTTTATTCTTCATTATTCTCATCTGTCACCTGCATTGTCCCTTGCTCCAATTCCAGAGTAAACTGGGCATCATGTTGTATTTCATTTTTTACCATCTCGTAACATAACCTCTAAATCTTCTTTATGATCTTTGTTAGATTCTTAATTTTCTTTCTGGCCTTGGTTTACGTCTTCCATTTTCAAATATTTTTAATATCATATTATAATGGTATATTAAGTTTTATACAACAATTATTCTAAGATAAAGAGATATAATTCAGAATAATAAATTACAGATTCCTAATACGATTATATATATATATATATATTGATGCCCTCAACCATCTGTAAACAAAAAATATCATTGAATCTCAACTTTTGTACGCACCTTTGCCTTTATATATTTTAAAGAAAACATTCATTCAAATGAAGATTGGTATATATAAAATAATAACATATTATTGTCAGTTGTAGACTCCATCTTGTTCTCTCCATGCATATACCTTCCAATGAGATGAGAAATAAAATAAAATTCAACCATTTATACGGATTCTTGATCAAATTGCGTATATTTGTCTTTCTGTCCTAGTAGACTTGCTAAGTTGTAAAATTTAAGTTAACTTTTTATTTAGATGGTTTCATGGATATTTATAGCACTTTTTAGATATTGATTATGTAACTATGATTGAGAAAAAAATCATTCAAATATTATTTTTGAGAAACATGTCGAGTTCACTAATGACCTTAACGCAATTAGGTCATGTTAGGTGTCCTAGACAAATGACTGAACATTTTCAGCTCTAATTTACTATACTCTAGATGAATTCATTCCAAACCATCTACAATCCTTAAATAATCCATGTTGGTCATCCCATACCAAATTTTAGCTTTAACCATCAAGTTAAATGTGAGATATGAGAATTTAAGTGTTTAAACCCTAGTTGAGGGTTACAGTCAACCCGAGTGAGAGAACATATGATATCTTTCTTCTTGAAATGTTTCAAAACCTAAATCTTAACTGTGTATCTTTGTATCACCCTCCTAAAACTTTATCTTATTGGAAAAACATGCTAAAACTTCCCCAAACATTCTAGACAATAATATTTCTATCAAAACCTATCACAGTCCTTAGCTCTAAAACAAAGTATACATGAGAAATGGCTCAAATAATTATTATATTATTCAAAACCATGAATTTAGGTATTGGATATCACTAATACATAGGAAGGAGTCTAGAAATATGGAGGAACTCAGAATTTATTTTTGATTTATTCATTCATATCAAGAGCTCTTACATACATGCTTAAACATTAACACTCATCCAGAGACAAAATTATCTCTCTTTATTTCACTCCAACCATCTTTCCTCTTAGAATGAATCGACATTTCTATAAGGATGTTTCCTGATCAACTAACACCTTAATCCAATCAAATCAGTTTGTTATAATGTCTATAATTGGTTTTATATGGTTGAAGATCACCATGATCTTCTCAAAAAATAATACTAAATTACATTATGTCTTATTTAGTACTCCTCCAACATTTAATTTTTGTTTGACTAGGTTAGAAGGAGGATTACATTGAATTTTCATTTAAAACTATATAAATTATTTACTTAAACTCATAAGAACCTTTATCACAGGACCAAGATAGTCACACCAATCGTAGAACCCTCCAAATTCTTCATGAACAATTCAATTTGAATTTTCTTTTAGTCAGAAACTCCAAATTGAACAAGATGAATTTAAATTACTAGTTTATACCTAAACTCGGCCTCGTATGAGCCTTATTGACCTATAAGAACTTCTACATAATCAAATAACATCTTGATTAATTTATAGACGTGGACACACCTGAATCATACTCCCTTTCCTGGAAATGTTCATGACCTCCTGCTCATGATAGTTCATGATTCCTATGTTTCTCATGGTTGATTGTTCCTTGTATTTCTTCTTCCTCTTCTCTTCGTCATTATGCTATACTCTTCGATTATATGGTATTCCTAGGAGTGAAAAGACTTGTTTGTTTTTGTATGCTCTTTAATTGAGAAACTTTCCTTTTTGCTGTAATTTTTTTTCTCTATACCTTTTTATCCTACACCTTCTTCACATGCAACTGCACATGCAAAAAAACACGTTATTGAAAACCATTTCTTCGTCATGATCCGTGATCCACTCTTTTATACTACTCCATTTTTTTTTGTAGTCACAATATCTCTTATCGTAATGGATTTCAAAATGCCTATTCTTATTTTTAACTTGACTCGCTCCTTCCTTTTCATCCTTCTTTGGTATCAAAAAGTCATTGTATTCTCTAAGACTCTCTCTTTAATTTTCATTACTCTCTTTTTATAGATAACATCCTTAAAAACCCTTGTATTCTTCTTTCTCTCAATCAAATTACTTTTTCCTGACACATAGTTACTTGATCCTTCTTTGAGTTTGCAAAAAGTTTCTTGATCTTTTACTCAACTGTAATTTCATTAAATGTAAAAAAATATTTGAACTATGACTTTTCTTTCTCGAATCAAAGGTCTTCTCATTGTATTTGGTCCATTCTTGCACTTCCTTCACACTTCTCAACTTTACTAAAATATGATAAAGATGATTCCATAGGAAATTTTCTATTTATTGCTTAATGTGGACCTTAAGACATTATTTTTTTTACTTCAAGAGCTTGTTCTTCTATTTTAGTTTCTTCATGTTGGACTAAAATATACTTCATATCTCTTGTTTTGGATTTGGTCTGTTTTTCAACTCTCGTGTGACCATCATTGCATACTATTATTCTTTAGTAGGTTCCTTGACCCTCTTGAGGTTCCATTGAATTTCTAGATGCATGTCTTCTTCCTATAATTTTTATACACATTCTCAAGTAAGACCTTCCATTCATTTTCTCTCTTTTGTCTTATTTTTATACATTTACACATTGAAAACTGAGATCACTATCTAATTTCATGGACATTTCCTCAATTTTCTATTGTCCATGGCTCAATGAATCATCAGATATATTCTCCAAACCAAATCCCAATGTGTTTGACATTGTAATATTAGTTTTTATCTATTGAGGTGGTAAGAACCTTCCTAATCCACCATATTTCTCTTAATGATCTTGTACGACATGTAAATGTAACTTTCTTTCCAAAACAGTGAAAATGGTTTGAAAAATTTATTCTTTAGTAGAAATCACCACCTTGTTAACTAGTTTGAATGCATGTTGATCATAGAGTATTTTCCCCTCACAGACTACTAAATTCTCATGGAGATTCAGGGTTCATTTTAAGACACCTCTATAAAATTGTAGGTGGAAAATACCTGGCGAATATCCCCGGAACCAGTTTCAGCGAAAGACGAATCTGACAGTATTCCAAAACAAAATTTATGTCTGGTTTTTCGAGTGAGAGAAATCAGAGTTCTAGACATGGTTGCACCATTGACACGCGACAAAATGACGTTAATAACCATCCTTGACGCGCGTTAAGATAACTTTGACGCTCGTCAAGATAACTTTGATGCACGTTAATGGCCATTGTTGTTACGCGTCAATGGTCTCTGTTGACACACGTCAATGGGATCCGTTGAAGCACGTCAATGGGATCCGTTGACGTGTGTTAATGGTCTCTGTTGACGCGCATCAATGGGATTTGTTGACGCACGTCAATGGGCTCTGTTGACGTGTGTCAATGGACTTTGTTGACACACGTCAAGAGAGCCCATTAACGCGTGTCAACAGAGCCCCTTGACGTGTGTCAACAGATCCCATTAATGCACATCAACAGAGCCCATTGACGTGCGATTTGGCCTAAAAATACCCTCCCAGCGGTCATTTTTTCGTTTACACTTTCCGGCTTTCAGTTTTTTTTGCAGGTATCCCTCATTGTCAAAGATGTAAGCACAACTATAATGTCGACTTCACATGCTTCCCAATTGAAAGCTCAGGAAAAAAATCAAGAAGAGAATCCAGTCCAATCCATGAGAAAGATCATCTACAAGAATCCCTTGTGCCCCCACATCCATACTTTTTTAAAGATGTCTTATGAATATAAAGATTTGATGGATGCGTGTCAGTTTACAAGGCTCGTTGACATGCCCCATTTTGAAACAGATCCGAATATTTTGAATTACCTTCTCTCGTCCTACAATATAGAGGACGACCTTTTTTATGTGACTCTGAATGATGGGTGAATGTTCCAATTCAGTATCGAAGTAAATGACATCCATCGGTTTACAGGCCTTCCGTTCAGAAATTTTCTAATTGTTTGTAACATCCCCATTTTAAGATACTAGAACAAGGGAATTTTTTTTTTTTTAATAAAACGTTCTCTGTTATGAATTATATAATTCAAACACACGTTCAAGTTTTAATAATTGTTCTCTATCCAAACAATGCCGTTTGGAACACATAATTTCCTTTTAAAACTAATGTTCTCTGTTCACATATTTACAATATGGAACACACATTCAGTGCCATTCAATCATATAACAGATTCCATATGCTACTGTAAATGACTCGAAGAACTGCCGATCTCCCATTTTCATGGCTCGGAGTTTTAACGATCTCTCATTTCATGACTCGGCAACTACCGATCCTTCATGTTCATTCATGCATAGTATAATATATATACAAGTTCTCTTACCATTTCCGGTTATCGAAGTGATCCATTTAAGAAGCCTATCTGAATATCTGTTACTGATATTCATCTGACATCCTGCATCTTAAATTAAGTGATTAGGACAACACAACCAGCACTTGCGATACTTTGGCCAAAGATTTTCACATGCTTTGCATGATCATATTCCTGGATGTGATACACACCAATGGAATACGTCCTTCACCTCACTTCACCTGTTATCTAGAATGGTCTTTTCTGGTTCCTACCAGTCCTTCCAATTTAAGGTCAAATTCTAACTTCTAATTTCCAACTAGCAATATGAACGAGTATAGGAAGGCACTCATGGTAACTAAAGATATGCAGACATACGGTGTCGTTCCCAATGAATCCATGTGTCTAGTTACCTTTAGTCCTCCGGAGTCACTCCGTATACGTGATCATACTCCTATCCCCAGCCAAGAACTTAATATCCATCCTATGTATTCTTGATGATTTAATTCAGGAGGGCATTGTAATATGTCATCTATAACATTGTGTCGTCATGAAGATCTCACCTTCATGAAGACACCGTGCTGTAGCTAGCATATGTCAATGTCCTACGGAATCCTCTCATCGAGAGTACACATCCAACTCAAGTGATTTGGATATGATCTTAATATTTAAGATCAAATTTCAGCAACCATGTTGATCCTTTATCCTCATTCCCGTTACAGTTGTATGGAGCTAAGAGAGACTAAATATGTCTTCTAGCTTGCTATGCATCTTCTCCTTCATACCGAAGGGTTGCATTTTCTCTACTTGGTTCTCTTCTTAATCATTGGATTAAGCAGCCCATTACCGACAGACGTAATAAGTTTAACCTATTAAACTTAACCAAGTTTTTCCACAACTGTAACCAAATTCAGAATTCCAGCTTATTAGACGTCATTTAAACGAGGTCTAATTCTCAATAAATGTATTCATTTATTCTCCTTAACCTTACATAGTTAAGGTCTATTAGCCCTGGATATATTTATCCCATATCCTTTCTTTCTGAATTTAACATACGAGGCTATTAACGGAGTCTGAAAACGAAGTTCGACTGCTCCTAAGTTATTTGATATTCCTTAGCTTCCAAGCTAATCCTGAATACCTATCAGTTATGAATCATGTTCTTCCTAATCCTTTTTAATGTCAATTAAAAATTCATCTTTACCCAAGTATGAACTAATTGCACATTTCAACTTAAAAGTTGCATTTAGGTAAGAATAGATGTCAATTCCTTTTAAATCCATCCAAGGACAATTGAATAATTCCAAATCAAGAAATAACATTATATTTCCAATTTAATCAACAATATCAAACTGATATAGTCATTAAAATATCACACTTGTATTTGTATTCATCAATCCATTTCATAATCCATACATTTGCCAGTCCAAATGACTGGACTTTGTTTATATTAAACAACGTTACAACTCATAGATAGAAGAATGTACTTTCTTCTTTTCACAATTCCTCGTAGAGGAATAATAACTAACAAATACAATTCATCTTCAGACAATCAAAAGAAGTATCAAGAAAACAGCCATGTCTTCGTTTTAATCAAGTTCCATCTGTAAAATTACTTGCACGGGTCAGTTCAATGAACTGAGCATATTAAGCACTTGTCATTAAAATGAGGTGCTTCTAATTAACTGTCTCAATAAAAGAACCCTGCTTTTATGAAACGACAGTATGAACATCAATCAAGAATTAAGTATCAAAAAGAATGAACAGCATAACAACTGAACCATCTAAATACCATCCCAATCAGTCAAAGGATTGCTGTCCTATTTCCCACATAACCATTACAAGACGCAATTTCCTTCCACAGTTCCAGATTACAACATTTGTAAGAACTAGGAATATAAGTAAGCATACTGCTGTTATAACATAACTGCTATCCTTTCCATTTCCTTACATTAGTAATAAATGCAAAGGATAAAATCTAACTGAAATGTAAACCAATTACTTTCCTTTCAGTTCATGCATCTCATTTGATTCCAAGCAATCAAGTACAGATGAGAAAGCAAACAGCAATAAATATAGTTGCTTATACCCAAGCAATTACAAAATTCGTTCCTAAACGATTACAGATTTCCAACTGTATGAGAGAAGAAATGATCATTTTTCCAAGTTATCCATTCACATTCCTATTTCTTTCCTCATGACTGTCCTAAAAATTAAATCCAAACGAGACACAAATCAAGATAACAGTTCAGAGTGAAACTTACAAAATCCATTCGGAATTCACTTTCCAACAGCAAGAAATAGTTCCGTTCATATTCAGCTTTAAATGAAAACAAGGATGAATTTATCGTCCTTATCAATACTTCATTTAAATCAGGCTCATATGAATACCATAAACAGGTTAGTAAAACATCGTATTCATCATAGAACAAGCAGTATAAAGATGCATACTATGTACTTACTGTACTAGAAGATTCCATACTTCTTTCACTGTATTTTTAACCAAATAAATAGTTATACAGCCACGTAATCACTTATTCACATGACCTTCTATATCCATGAACGTATACAGTTCATAATAACAATTTGCACATTGTTGTTACCTACAGCAAGACCAATTCATATTGCACAGTAAGCTCTATTATTGCTATTTCCAGAACTCAATCAGCAAAAGAGAAAAATTCATTCCCTTAACTATTTCAATAAGAAACATCCATTTCCATCAAATACAACAAGAATCAGTCAAGTCAGATTCATTTTTTGAATGACAGTGTAAAATCAGAGATCTCCTGAAACATTCCAATCTTCCATTTGTACAGGAAAACACAGCACTTAGGAAACAATTTAAATGCCACTGTCATCTCTATCAAGCTGAACTTATAAAGTTCAATAAACCCAATTACTGTTTCTATCAAATAAAAAACAACAGAAAGAAGAAGCATTCATTTCCCTATAATTTCAGTAAGAAACAATCATTTTCTTCAGAATGTAATAAGAACACCCCAGTCGTATTTGTTCTATCATGACAGCTCAACCCATATTGACAATAGAACAACTATTCAATAATGAAAAACAAACTCATATAGCCTGTACAGTTTCCATTCATTATACCATATGAAATGAATACCCAATTCGAGTTCCTTGCCAACAAACATTTCTACCCGAAATCCATTTTTCTAGTTCATAATGATATGCAGAACTTCAGAATACAATAATCATTTATCAACACCTATATCAAGGCAAACCCGCATAGGGTATTAAATGCGCAAGCATGGTACAAACAAAACAGTCTCAAACAGCAAGCCAGTTCCCATATATTTCATTCATTGCACATAAATACAAATCCAAGTTTGTAATCACGACTACAGTCCGAACTAGAAGACCGAACCACATCAATAAAACACAACAAAATCATCTTACCCTCACAGCAAGGAGAAAACACAGTCCATAAGTTCAAAAGAAAAACAGTTACTTTTTCCAACTCCTATGAATACTTCAAGTCGTATTCATCCATTTCTTTTACAAAAGAAAAAGTATAGCACATAGAATATGACTAGTACTTCCATCAAACTGAGCTCATAATGCTCAATAAAACTCAAATGCTATTTCCTTCAAAATCCAAAACAGCAGAAGGAAGAGGAACTCATTTCCTCAAAAATTTCAATAAAGAAACAACTTCAAACAACTCGCACAGCTAATACGTTTCATCACTCAAGTTCATATAGCAAAAGAACAATTGCTCAACAATGAAAAACAACTCCTACTACCTGTACAGTTCCATTCAATATAATCATCTAAAAAGAAATACCCAGTTCGAATTCCCCAATACTATCAAACAAACCAACACAACATGACTGTATTTCCAACTCAAATATATGCAAAGGCAGTTCAAATCACAACATCAAGAAAATGATTCTACCCAAATCATTTCCAACATGATAGCAAAATCAAATAAACCCAAAACCCATTCAGAAGAAGAAGAGCAGGGTTGTTTTAATGAGGCGCTTAAACAAAGCAAGTGTTTTAAAGAGAAGGGCTTAACATGCCTGCAATTTTTCCTCGAAGCTCGAAGAAAACCACGTCTACAGGTGGTATTTCCTTCCACGGCGATAGCAACAAGCTTTCCAAACAATCCCTTCCTCTACAGGCTCGAAAATAGCCTTCAATTTCCAAAGAAACAGATATAGCAACCAAACTCAACTGGTTCGACTGAACCAAGAAAAACCAAATGCAGAGCAACTTCCCAAAAATCCGAACAACACAATAAACAATCAAAATTCCCCCATACTCTTTCCAAGGCAGAATGGTCATGAAAACCAAGAAATTAAATGCATTAAAGGCTCTGCCTTTTTCTATTTCCTCACGCCACCGCCGACTTGGGTTGGCGAACTCCCAATTTCAAATTTTTGCATGCAAACCAAGTTTAGTCGCATAACCAACTAGATACCTCCACCTTTTTCCTGTTCCCGCCAAACTTGGCGCTGTCCACACAAGGACTCACATTTATTGCCATTAAATTTCCTTCCATCCTTATCCTTTCCCATGGGTCTATGCGTCCCCTTCTAGGTTAGGATTAGTTTAGGATTAACAATAGTGTTCATACCTAGGTCATCACCTAGTTCTTAGGTTAATAGAACTTAGGTCTATTTTCACCATTTTAGAATTTAAAAATCCACTTAGGATAATAGTTTAGGATGTAAGGTAGAACTTAGGATTAGATTAGGATCTAATTTCCCCTTAACACTAATTAATCAACTTCCAGTCAAGTCTTCCCAACTGACATCCAATTCAATGTTGTGCAGGACGTTTCGTCCTTCGTTTCACATGCCTGAGCCACCCGCATCTAGGCATTTATCACCTTACGAGGTCTCACGTTACAACAGAGCATGGTTCGAGATTTGAACCTTTGTCGTTGGCGTCTACGTGCTAGCTATTCATACCTGAAATCAGGTGCTGCACATTTATATCAACCTTCAGTCTGTTTTAAGAGTAAATCGACAAAGTGATCACAAGAAGGCCTCAACATACTTTGGATCAATGGAATTGATTCAAGGTGTGCTGTCAATCAGCGAATAGAGTTCAGCAAGCATACGACAAATTTGTCGTCACATCAGCAAACATACAAGCAATATTAACTGTTGTCCCGTGTAAATAAATTATAGTATGCAAGAATCCAGATTAGCAACACATTCCCTTAAGATCAAAATATATATCTTAACATGTTTGACTTCATTTCAGCAGTTACAACATTAAGAAAGTAATCACCATGATAACTTACAAAAATTAGGGCGTTACATTGTTACAACGAAGGCAACACTCCTGGAAGAAGACAAGAAATTTCTTGAATCAATGTTTGGTTTCCATGTTGATTGTAAGTATAATTCATTTTAATTCATCATTTTAATTCTATTTTTTATTCTGATACAATTTAGTGTTATAAATTTATATTAATTTGCACTCTTTGGCATTTGTAGCTCATGTCAATAAATCCAGGTGTAGTGTGGATACGCAAGCAACTACACACCACTTTCTTGCTGCAATGATTTAATTTTTTCAATCCATAATAGTTTTGTAGGGTCAGCAAATAGATATACCAAACTAGGCCATTGCATAGATAGTTGCCACTATCTCAAAACAAAAATTTGATTTTCGCACCTATCTATTAAAAAAATAAGAACTGACATAACAAATTCAAAGCTTTCAGAAAAACCTATCATTTATTCCACAAACTATCTCCTCAGCCTTTATTACGAGGCACTTTTAAATTTAAAAGATAACAAAATTCCTACTTGCACTGACGAGGAGTTGATGAAGTTGTCAGTTCCATTTGAAGAACAATAGGTATAAAATATTTAGTTTGTATTTCAATTTTTGACATTACACTGCACAATTATTAACAATTTACGTTTTACAGAGAATATTTATTAAAGCCTTTCCCCGAAAAAAGGTGTTATCAAAAGGAAGAGGCCAACAACATGCTGAGGCTTCAGGAGACTCCCAATCTGAAATGGAAGCTCACTCCTCTCTTAACCCTCAACAGTTTGAACTTGTTAAATGCCAGAGAAGTAATACCTTCTCATATATTATTTACAAATTTTTATTTTTATTTTTATTTTCCAATTTAAATTTTAACTAATTATATTGACATAACATTCAATGTTGATGACATTGTAGGGACTTTAGACCATACACATGTTTCAGAAACTCAACCTTCTTCCCCAACTCACTCCATACAGTTGCATGCTTTCATATCTTCCGGAAAACCACCAAATGCTAGTCCTACATGGCCACCCTTAGCACTGCGAAAAACTACCCCTCGACACCAAGGTACAACATTTCAATAGTTCGTCTAATTTTGTAGTTTTTGCCTTTTTGGATTGTTTTCCTATTTTTCATGTTTTTTCTTGTACTTTTTAGCACATTGCAGTCCTTATAACCAAACAGTGGCACCAACACCAACTAAACCAATCATTTTTAAAATGCCAACCGGAGGAACAGTGAAAAAGAACATTGGTAAACGCACGCCAATTGCTCCGGCCCCTAGTGGGACACTAAACATTAACTCCTCCTTTTGAATTCCAATGCTCTCACTTGGTGGCTTGCCCAGTGCAACGGGCATATCAGTTTTGAACAATATAAATTTAGATGAAGATTATTTTGGCATTGATAGTAATGACCCAACTGGTTTTGTCAATACCCGTGAGATGATTCAAGGCCAGCAGGTATAATTTAATTTAAATATGCTTTACAATATGGAATTACATTTCAATTTAAATTTATTTATCTAAATCTTGATTAATTTTATCACAAATAGGATCAGGCCACCTAAAGGCAGAAACAAGTAGCAGTTGATCTTTCCGAGAGCCCCCATACTTCTCTAGCAAGATCATCTTCATCAGATTTAGATAGTGAACAGTTGCTACCTTTTTCTTTGGAAAACTTAATTGGTTATGATTGTCAATCCCATGTTAGTGAGTTTATTCTACCTCCTATCAATCAGCTCATAAAATGGGAGAGAAGGGATAAAGTTCTTATCAATGAGATTATTAGTCGTTATGAAAATTATTGGCAAAGGAATAGTTTATATGCTATAGTCCAAAATCAACCTGCGAAGATGGATTCCTTACTTACCTAAGTAAGAAGTGGGACTGTCATGTATAACAACAACTATAAAGACGAAATTTTGGATAAGTCATTAAACAAATTGAAAAATATTAGTGCTGAGGCCTAGACATATTTTAACAAATGGTCTAAGGACAAGGATCTGGTAGCAAATGCAAATGCCAAGAGAGATAGAGTGGTTGTAAGTTCTATCACTTTCAAACAATCATTCTTCTTAATTTGAAATTTTCATTTTTTAGTAATATGTTGAATTGACATTACTCTTTTTGTGCAGTTGAAATATGAAAATTTGAAGAGTCAAGCAAAGGTATTCCAAGTTCACTTAGAAACAACTAAGAATAGTTTATCTGCAAAAAAGAATTTGAAGGAAAATATTGTTTTGGTTAACAAACAAAACAATACACTAAAGTGGATAATTAAAGAGCACGACTTCGACCGTGAAATATTATTCAAAGCTAAGGCATTAGCTAATCTAAATTTGCTGTCGCATGGAGATGCGACAAATCAAGAAGAAAGAATTTTTAAAAATCTAGACAGTGCTATGGAAGATCTTATAAGTTCTGGGGTTATTTCTGTTGTTGGGGAAAGGGGTACAGCCATAAGGGAAGAAACTATTGGGGAAAGGAGCACAGGAGTAGAAATGGATAAAGAAAAAGAGGGTTAAAAACTCGAAAATTTTATTATTGTGTGGAAACTTTAAATATTGAGTATGATATTTGAATTTAATTATATGGATTTGATAGCCTTTTAAAATTTGAAATACTATATAATCTTTAATTTTGATTACATATGGATTTGATAGAATTTTTAGATTGTATATGGAGTTTATGCTTTTTGGTTTACTCTTAATGGTGATTGCATTAGATGGGGATGAATCATGATGATGTATGTTTTTTGTTTACTTGGATTATCATGAATTGTATGTGGACATAGATGATGAATGATATAGATGGATATAGATGATGATGAATGATGATAATGGATAATTGTTTTAGAAACATGGAATGATGATAGATGATGATGAATGACAATAATGATATGATATATATGGACGATGATCAATTTAATGTGGACGTAGATTTAGCTTCAAGCATGAAAATTCTTCTTCTCTATACTTGTAATGATATGATCATAATGTCATTAGAATGGATATAGATGATAAATAAATGGAATGTGTTATAATGGATATAGATGACATTAATGATTAGAATGGATATAGATGAAATTAGAATGGATATACTCTTAATGATATGATTATGAATTGTTTTAATAAATTTAAATTAGATAAATAATTGTTTTAATAATAATTGTAGTGTCAAAACTCAGGATTATGATAATGATATGGTGATGATATGATATATATGGATGATAATGAATTTTATGTGGACGTATGTTATAAATTGTATAATGTATCGTGTATTATTAATTGTATAGTATAGAAATATCTTCCTCTGTAAAATTCAATTGTGTCATTTTATCCCACAGATAAAAAAATATATCAAAGCATTTTGTAAATATAAAAAATAAATTAAACATAATTGTAAAAAATCAAGAAAGAATCATCACTGGTAAGAAATTAAACATAATTACAAATATGATAGGGTTTAACTTACCTCTTGTGTATTAGATTGCTGTGAAATCATCAATGGTAATGTGCTAGATCTTTGTTTTAAAAAAAATCAACACAAGAAATGGATTAGTAGATAGATGGGTGAGTTGCCTGACATTGTCAGTCCTGAGAAGTACCAGCTTCCTTGGATGGATGTCAACCCACATTTTCCAAAAAACTAAAAGATTGTATTTAAATAAATGTAAATATATAGACCTGTAACATCTTTAATGATAACAAGAGCTGAAAAAATGTAAAGTAACAAACAATAAGATTAAGGTGAAGAAGATACCTATTTAAAATTGAAATCATCACTGGTAATGTGCTAGATCTTTGTTTTAAAAAAACTCAACACAAGAAATGGATTAGTAGATAGATGGGTGAGTTACCTGACATTGTCAGTCCTGAGAAGTAACAGCTTCCTCAGATGGATGTCAACCCACGTTTTCAAAAAGTAAAAAGATTGTATTTAAATAAATGTAAATATATAGACCAGTAACATCTTTAATGATAACAAGAGCTAAGAAAAAGGTATAGTAACAAACAATAAGATTAAGGTGAGGAAGATACCTCTTTAAAGTTGAAATCATCACTGCCACTGGTAATGTGTTAGATCTGTGTTTTAAGAAAACTCAACACGAGAAATGGATTAGTGGATGGGTGAGTTGCTTGACTTTGTTAGTCCCGAGAAGTAACAACTTCCTCAGATGGATGTCAACCCACATTTTTAAAAAAATAAAAGATTGTATTCAAATAAATGTAAATATATAGACATGTAATATCTTTAATGATAACAAGAGCTGAAAAAAATGTAAAGTAACAAATAATAAGATTAAGGTGAAGAAGATACCTATTTAAAGTTGAAATCATAACTGCCACTGGTAATGTGCTAGATCTGTGTTTTAAAAAAACCCAACACAAGAAATGTTTTAGTAGATAGATGGGTGAATTGCCTGACATTGTAACATATTTAATGATAACAAGAGGTGAAAAAAATGTAAAGTGACAAACAATAAGATTAAGATAAAGAAGATACTTATTTAAAGTTGAAAAAATCCATTATCAATAAATTCATCAAACTCGATGTTGTCTTTTGTAGAATGCGATGATGAGCCAATTACACTCTCAAGGTTGGGAATATTTGTACTTGTAGTTGTATTATTCACACCTCTTCTTTCGCAAAGGGAATTCCAATGCGAAATTGCTCTGTCGAACGGAAAGGTTTCAATGGAGTATCGAGAAACATAACACCTCATGCAACTTTCCATATTTTTATCCAACTTGTTTCTCAGTTTTGATTTTATAAATGATAATGCACTTTGTCCTCCACAGACATCAAAATCATTGTTTGGCATAACTCATATAATCTAAAATATTCACTTATATCTTCTTGTAAGATAGAAATTTGATAGATTCCTTGTCATAACCTTATAATAGCACCACTTTTAGAAGGTTCGTCTAAAATTTTATATTGGTTCCTCATTGTTGTTGCAAAATTTGTTGATTGAAACTTTAATAAATCAACATTCAGTATACCTTTGATCTCCATACCCTTGAGCTCTGAAGTCTTTGTAAATTGTTCCATTATTGTACCCATGGATTTATGGAAATGCTTTCTGACAAAGTCTGCATGGCCACCTTCAGTATTCCAAAAATTAGGATTCATCACACCCATGGCTTCCAGAATTTTATCTTTATAGAAACGTTCCCTAATTTCTGATGACAAGGTTTCTGAAATTTTTTTAAGCTTTATTCTTGTTTCAACTATAACAGACTCAAAGAGATTATGTGTCACGGGAACATCTTCTCATTCCGATCCTGTAATATCTCGATGTTTTTGAAAAATGTGCAGTGGTATTTCCCTCCCATTAACAGTGATGCAGAGGTGATCGTGGATATTAAATCTCAAAAAGGTGCTAGGATTTTTAAGATCTAATAAAGCTTTCCAATTCTCAAAAACTGGTGCATCAAAACTATCTTGGGAATAGTACAATATATCAAGACTTTGAAATACCATGTTTCTAATCCTTATAAAATCCACAACATAGATTAATATGCCTTGTGCATGCTTCATCAGTGTACTGATCTCCTTTAACATTGGAAGAATACCAACCAATGTAAGCAATGTCTCCAAATTAGTTAAACGGAACAACAAGTCCCTCGCCCTATCAACTTCATGATGATATTTGTGCATGAAACCAACCAATGAAGGATACTCCTCACGAACTCTACATGTAGGTTCATACAAAGAGATCCATCTAGTCTCGACATCCTTCAGAAGTTTTTTGCCATTTGTAATTTCAATTGCAAATTTATGGAACTCGAGAAATCACTTTGGGCTGCTTGACATATAGGCATGAAGTTATCTTATAAGGTCTTTTAATCGAGCAACATTTTTGTGGTTGCTTACCATTTTATACGATAAATTCATTTTGTGATCCATACAGTGAATTTGTAGCATATATGGGGCCACTGTTGTTTGTAATCTAACACACAGCCCTATTCGGTGACCCTGCATGATAGATGCACCATCTACTCCAACGCATACCAACTTCATAGCAATTTCATAAATAAGTCATTCTAGCAATATCTTTCAAATGAGAAACAAGTATTTTATGTAGGTTTTTGGCATTGCATTTTTCAACCATTTTCATAACACCCAACAAATGAGGTGTCCTTATATGATTTTCTAAAGTATAGACATGGATACATACCCATGCAGTGTTGTCGACTGTTGTCACTTCATCAATTAAAAGAGAGATAAACTTTTCCTTTTTTACATTCTCTTTCAAATCTTCCTTCTCTATCATCGAAAGGCATTTTTCCATTTCCCATCCACTACTTTCAGACTAATGAGACTGAGGTACATTCAGCATTCCTTTAAATTGATACAAAACTTTGAACTCGAAGAAATCTGAAATCGGTCTTCCTTTTCTTAGTATGTGAAATAGAGTAGAGAATTGTATGAATTTTACATGTAGATTTGTTTCTTTCATCTTAGCAATATGCGATGTGATCATTCCTCCCTTTTCTAAGAGATGTCTGTGTTTTTCTACTCTGCCTCATATTCCACTGTGTATCTAACATGCATGCATTATTTTTTAGTTTTCCACCTGTGTGTTTTGATTTTTTGGCCATCCACCCCCGTTACAATCAAATATAGTTTTCCATAATGTTTTTCTATAGTGTCCATCTTTAGGTGCATTTTTTTTCACTTTCCCAATTTCCACGTACATATTGTACATGTACATTCAGATGGGATCTCTTCAGAATTAGATGATTGTACAGGTTCAATAAATGGAAATTTAGCTACCCAATTAGACTTGTATGTCCTGCCAATGGTCCACATATTCTTGTTCATTTTCAATGCTTTACTTTTTTTAGTAGAATTTTAAGCAATATCACAATCACCTGGTTTCCTCTTTCTTGGACCGGATTTTGAATTTGATTTTTGTGTTCCATTTTTCTAAGTATTTGTACGTGTGATATCTTGATGCACTTCTGGTTGCACCTCAACAGGAACAATATCTTCAAGATCTGGCATATTATCGTAGGTTTCATTTGTTTGACTTTGATACTATGCAAAATGCATGTCCACCTCAATAATACCTTCCACACAGTCAGTATTCTGATTCTTTGTGGTGGCATCTATATGGTTGGTATTTTCAATATTTGTATCTGCAGAGTTTCCAAAATACTTGAAGAGTAATTTCTAAGATTTCTTACTTACTTTCAGGTTCTTCGCATTCTTTGAAGTAGTACCTTCCATTGTTCTGAAGAGAGTCCTGTATCAACAAAAGAACCAAGTAGCAACTCTATCCACTGTCTGAGGTCTCTGTCGCACGTCCACTGTCTGAGGTCTCTGTTGCACATCAACTCTGCACTTTTCACGTGTCAAATTCCTATGCCCTATCGTGTGTCCACTGTCTGAAGTTACTGTCACGTGTCAACTCTGTCCTTGTCTTGCATCAACTACTATGCCCTGTCGTGTGTCAACTCTCTTTATCGGTCAAACCTATTTATTTTTCATGCATCTGCAATATCTCCTTGTTGCACGTTTGCAATAACTCTTTGTCACATGTCAACTATGTGCCTGTCACGTGTCAACAACTAACCGTAATAGGCTAGTTCAGCAATCTCTAGTGCTTAAGAGTATGCGAGTTCAAACTTCACAGTATTGGTAATTTGGTAAGCTACTTGAGGTATACTACCCAATGAATCACTTAGGTTTTTATAGGATATGTTTTCAAATGAAGGCGAAGCCGACCCCTCCAAAAAAATATGTTATATATTTTAGGCGAAAAGGACACCGACCCGCTTCGAAAAAATCACCTTTTCAAATTTTCCTAAATTGAAATTTTCGCCATATTACGAATATTCTCCACTAGAATTATCCCTGTGGAGATTGATTAATAAAGTACAAGGAGAATATTATTTACCTTTAATCTGATCATTTGACCCAAATTATTGTGGGATCCCATCCAACATGGCTATCACGGAATGAAAATTAACTATTTTTTATTACTTTTCTGTCATTATTTCATCATTGATATCAAAATTCTTTAGAACTTGGGAGTTTTCTCTATTCCATTATCCTCTTATTTGGGAATGGGATTAAATTCTTCGTACTCTTATTTTAAATTTAGCAGGATCTTCTTCACTTTCAAATATTGGTCCTATCTAATCATCATTGTCATTATATATTAGAATGAAAACTTGGGGTTGTATAGCTCCTTCTAGAAAATTGTTTACTTATTCCAAGTCTTCTTCATCCTTGAAATAATTATTCAGCCCTGAAATTGATTAATTCCCAAGGAAGAAGTCAACGTGCATGGGAGGAAGTATAGAAAGAAGGTTCTCAAGAAAAAGGATGCAAAGGAAACGTGCGCGGTAGAAGAAGTTGGCACACGTGGGAGTAGGAAGGTTTAGGGACTTAGCCATATTTTGAAGGAGTTGTTATAGGAGAAACACGTTAAAATCCTGAGCAGGCATGTTGAATGGATATGGTGCCATCCTAGAGACTTAAAGATCAATAGAATAATATTCCACATAAGGGATATTCCCAGGATGATCATTACAGTAGTGGATGCATTTGCAAGTTGGCATAGGCATTCGACCATGGAGGACCACACTTCCACTTTACATGCAATCTGATCATGAAGGAAACCAAGGTAGTGCATCTAGATCATATTTAAAGTAGTTATTGGGTCTAAAATGAGGGGAGAAGAGGGTGAGATCAAAGTGCTATGGAAATGAAGGGTTGAGGGTTTTAAGTAGTACCAAGGTGCTATAGAAATTCTTGTAGGAAGGGTTTTAAGTATATTAGGCATAGATTTAGGTATGAACAAGGGTTGTAATGGGTAGATTAGCTAAGAAATCTCTCTCTATCCATAGTATTTTTGTAGGGTTTAAGATAATACCCCTTGATGTGTTCAGTCTGTATGACCCTCGTGATGTAATGGAGCCATTATTAATGTTTATAAATCAATATGTGGTGTGTGATTCTGGTTATTCATGCTCAAAAGTGTAAACCCTTATGTTCTTCGTATTATTATGAGTCATATATATATTTTCATTATGCTTATTTACAATGTTCATTTCCATTTATGATGCATCATGCATCTGTTGTATGTATCTTTTGTTTTTGAGTGAATGTCTATGTCTCCAATTTCGCAACTCATTCTCCATCAATGGCAGACCATTCTCACAAAGCTCACAAAAAGGAGGGGCTCAGCACCTCCGCACACCTCAGGTGAACGTCCAGCACATGGTGGGTGATAAGCCAATGAATATGGGGTAAAAAGAAGGTATATGAAGAAATGACTACATTTTTGTGTCATTGCTAGGACCTATTTTTGAAGATATTGTGAGAATGGGGTGTGATGACACAGTTCTTGACCTTGGAAAAAGTGGAATCCTGGCTTAAAATCTTGGAAGAGGAGTTTTCTCTGAGGTTTAGTACTGGATCTGAGTTTGATACAAGAAAATGGGTGGAGAATCTATATCACGAACTCTATGACACATTCTTATGTTGTTTCCCAATAGAGTTATAAGAATGGCATTCAACATTTGCATTAAGGACAAGTTGGTACTATAGACCTCATGCTTGCACCCAGGAATAATATCAAAGGTAACATGATGTCAATCTAACCTAGACCCATGTTGTTGATCACTGGTGGACTAGAGTGCTGACTAGTTATACCTTCGAATACGTTATTTATATGTATTATTTCCCAGAGATTGTTGAGTTTAAGTTCTATAGGGATCATAAGAATCATTCTTATGTGTTATTCCATTGGCTATCAAGATGCTAGTCATTTCTTTGAGTTTGGAAGCCTTTCCCATGGTTGGCCAAACTCCTCCTAGGCGTCGGGCATGGAAGCTGGCGTAGTAAAGGATGGTGGAAGTTTCGGTGGAAATGGACAGAGAGGAGGGGCATCTTAAGTACAATGAAGCTCGAGAGAGGGAGTTGGCAAGACAACTCAAATCCGTAGGAGTTATGAATTTATGGAGGTAGACGTTGCAGTAAGGATTTGAGGTTCACGCGGAGGACGTGGAAACTGATAAGTTTGAGATACCCCATCTTGGAAAGCACAAAAGAGAAATCCCCTTAGCTTATGGAGAGATATTTTCATATAAAGAAAGGAGGAGAGATGTAGGCATGCATCTTAACCCACATGTCAACTAGACTCTTACGCTTATTTTTCTAGTTCCTGAGATAACTTTTGATAATCTAGTTGGTATCGGTATTAGTAGTCGAGAAAAACCTAGGAGGTATAATTTTTCACTTGGTACATCTATGGCTGCAAAACAATTTCATATATTTGAGGGTATTTAGTTTGGCACAAATTTTGGGCAAGGTGTGGGTTCACAATGTTTTAGTATCGTATCTGGAAGTGGTTTGGTATCACAGACTGTGGACGCACAGTTTAGCATGATGGTCAAATCATAGGGTGCAAATGCATTAGGCCCCTTACCTATGATAGAAGTTGGATCTCATGGATCTGGAGGAGTTGGCACTAGTGGATCTAGTGGGTCTTATGGTGGAGGCAACATTGGAGGGAATCAAGGTCCTTGATCTAGAGGATAAGGTCCACAACACCATTACAAAGTATTTTATGAGATTTTTCTCCACTTACCATAGTACCAAGTCATTGAGGATGTCTCAGAACATGAGAATAAGTGTGAGTTGCTAAGGAACGTGAAGGGAATCACTGCCCTAGAGCAAAAAGTAAGTCATTTTTCAACTGTATTGTAAGGGCACAAGCATAGTTGGTACATGAAGTATGACCCAAACTAGATAGTTGTGGATTAAATTATTCTTCATACTTCCTTTTTGGAAGAGTTCCATATACCTGCATTTTAACACAAAAGCATTAGTGCATTAAAGGAGATTCAACAAGGAATGGTGGAGAGTGTGTAGGATTATGACACATGTTTCAATACTCTCCTAACTTAGTTGTCTTATGACATTCAACCTTCACAGCATGCTTAGTAGTTTGTCGAAGGGCTGATCACACCATTCAGGATGGCACTTTCACAGATCTACGTGAGGCCTTGGACCTTGCCTTACGTGTTGAGATAGTAGGAAGTGTTGATATAGGAGTTAATCCATTCTAGAAGCCCAAATTTCTGTAATGGAAAAGTAGCTGGAGAAATTTTCTCCAAACTTAGCTCATAAGACTCGTAACAGATTATGTTGTATAGATTGTGAAGTAGAGGATAATTTCCCACAAAGGTCGGTTCATGCCATATAAGTGGATGGTGAGTTTTTCCACTGACATCATGATGCAAGTATGTGTCTACTGCTAAAGAGTGTAATCTAGAAGAATCTATCTTGCTATTGAAATATTTGCACCTCTACTACCATAACATGAAGGATTATAGATTGATTGACCAGATACATGATGCGATACTAGTGTGTGCCATACCAACATTATTAGTAGTTCCAAGGATGATGGTTGTCATTATGAAGGGTGCATAGATGGAGGAGGTAAAGGTAGAGGATTTCAAGGAGGATTTAGAGGCTATTGCAATCGTGGGGGAGCAAGGAGTGAATTCCCTCTGGGAACCTACTATAATTGTGGATATACAAAATATTACAAGCGCGAGTGTCCCAATTTGTTACAGTGCTCTTGGTGTGGAAAAAATCATAGTATGAGGTTTTCTAGGAGTTATTTGAACACATGAGAAAGAAGAAACGTAAGGATAAGGGCGCTACGATGGTGGTTATAAAGCGTGTTGATGAACAGTTGATGCCAAGGGTGGCATGTGAGTCAAAGTTAGAACCTATACTGGTAACGACGCGAGATGGGACTACATGTGCCAAGGAGATACCAAAACAGAGACCACTAATTATAAGAGAATAATTGGTACAAGGGAAGTATCCGCACCCTATGCATCAGAAGGAAGTTTATCAGGAAACCATGGATGTTATTCGAAGCCTACAAGGGGAGATCTAGTGCTTGAAGGAGCAGTCATGATAGTTAGAGAAAAAGAAGAGGAATGAGGCTCCACAGAAGGATATAGATGAAGTCAGGGAAGTATGTAAGAGGATGATAGAGGATAATATCACCCCTCTATTAGGAGAGTGGATAGCGGGAAAAGTACCAAGTGTCGGAGGAGAGTGTAAGAGGCATGTTTTGCACGCTAATCTACCTCATCATAGTATTGACTATGATAAGGAGATTACCTTAAATGTAGTTGTTTATAGATGGCTCCTAAGTAATATTATGATTGAAATGTTCACAAAATTCAATTTTCTCACCTTGGATGCATACAATCAAATAGGAATTCCCCCATTACAGTCATCGTCAAATGTGTTTTATATGGATAACAAGATGAAGTCAATTCCCATTGGTGTCTTAAAGTATGTTGTTATGACTATCCAAGATGTAAAATTCAATGGAGACTTCAAAGTCTTGGAACTTTCTGAGGTGGACAACTTACCAACTTTACTTGGGTGCCCCTGGTGCTATAAGAACAATGTTGACTTATAACTCAATAAGGGGTATATAAGTTTTGAGAACAAGGAGGAACATGGTATCTTTCCTTTTATGGATGGAAATTCATCCCACTATACTGAGCCCTTTAGAGAAGAGACCTAGATAAAATGTATGTGTGCACTATAAGGGAACCTTAGGTTGTGCAACCAATAAAAGAAGGTGTTATTCAGTGGGAAGATGCTCAAATGATAAGTGATACAACTAGTTTGGCATGTGACAATTGGGCACACAAGGCATATGAATTAGTCAGAAGGTAGTTAAGAGGCTATGTGATGAGAGTAACAAAAGTGTGCTCAGTTAGACACCTAAGAGGAAAATATTTGTCAAGTTATAGTGGGAGAATTAACCCTGATGTTTTCATGTGGGAAATCGAGAACTAGTGGATATGTGAGATCAAAAGGAGAAGTATCAGCTTAACTATAATTTTCTTGGGACCAAAACACATTGGTGGGTGACCCATCGAGATAACATTCCTGAGTTGAGCGCAGTGAGAATTACGTTCTCTATTAGGTTTCTCTGAAGCAATGCACCTACTATTATACAAGACTATCATGAGAAGGATTCCACCTCGTTTCACATCCAAACATGTGAGAATTCCTAGAAGGAAGGCGTGGAAGCCTTGCCTCCATCTTTATGGGTGCATAAGCTCTACTCCACCTTATAAGGATGCACACTCTCACGTTACATTCATTCAGAGTTGGGCTGTTAGAAAACAAATAGGTAGGAGTTGATGGCCGATATCCTTTAATATTGCGAGTATCAGAGTACTAAGGCACTGATGTATAAGGTGTTGTAGGTTGTTAAGAACCTAAATATGGGATATAGTTTCATGGCTAAGGAAAAAGTACTGGAGTTGTTGGGTTAACCTTGCTTGGAAATGCGCTTTGATGAGGAAGAATCAGAGGAGGTATAACCTGAGCATGGATGTATGGAGAAGGATAAAGGAAAATTAGTTTACATGATAGATGGTGAAGAGGTGGAAAAATTGGATGTTAGCCATAATTTTGGTACACACGAGGTTATGGATAGTGATGATGAGAAAGTGCACACTTACCATGAACCCCTGGAAACCAAGAAGGTTAACATTAGCTCAGAGGTGAACCCTAAGGAAGTTAATATTGGAGATTACTGGACAGAAAGGTAGGATTCAAAGATTATTAATAAATTACATGAATTCAAGGATTTATTCCCATGTGGGTAGCATGAGCTTAAAGGAGTTCACCACTCCTTGGGAGAAATGAATATCAAGTTAAAGGAAGGTGCACACCCAATTTTGAAGAGACCTTATCGAATGAATCTGAATTTATACGTCAAAGTCAAGGAGGAGATTGACAACATACTCACATCAGGCATCATTAAGGCTATTGATGAATCAGAATGAATAAGTCTGATGGTCATAAAAATTAAGAAGGGTGGGAGGATTAGGATTTGCGTTGATTATAGGGATTTGAATGCACTGTGTGTAATTGATCCTTTTCCAACCCCCTTCACTGAAGAGATCCTAGAAGGAGAAGCCAAGCATAAGATCTATTCTTTCACAGATGGATTCTCAAGATACCATCAGGTTAGAATTACAAATGAGGACCAAGAAAAGACAACCTTCGCCACTGAATGGGGAATTTTTACCTATACAATCATGCCTTTTGGACTGAAGAATGTTCTTGTTGTGTTTTCGCACATTGTGGTTCAAGCATTTCAGGACGTCATTCATAAATTTATACAAGTCTACCTAGATGATTGGATAATATATGTATTATTGAGGGACCATTCTGAAAATATGAGGTTGATGTTTGAGAGATGTCAAAATTTGATTATATCTCTTAACATTAAGAAATGTGTTTTCACTACTCCATTTGGTACCCTGTTGGGACATATCATATGCAAAGAAGGCTTACTAGTGTATCCTCCTAAAGTTTCCATTATTGTGGGATTGAAGGAGCCTACTATCCATAGTAAAGTGCAAAAATCCCTTCCACACATGATACCTATGCCGTTAGAGGAGTTACTAAAATACAAAAGGACATTTCATTAGGGAGAAGCGTAGTATATGGCATATGACACATTGAAGAATAAGATTATCACCACACCCATATTATGCTTTCCCTCTTGGGATGATCCATTCCATGTACATGTTGACGCTTCAGGGATGGTGATTGGATAAATCTTAACACAATCTAGAGAAGGAATTATTGAACATCCCATGTGTTTTAGTAGTAGGAAGCTAACCTCAACATAACATAATTATACTACCACAGAGCATGAGGTATTATTGATGATCTACTCACTAAAAAAATTCAAGTAGTATTTTCTAGTGATAGCTTTTATCTTTTACATCAGCCATATGGCATTAAATTACTTGGTGAATAAGCTCATCGTGCAAGAGTGCACATACAGGTGGGTCCTATTGTTTCAAGAGTTTGAGTTTATGGTTATTGTAAAACAAGGTAAATGTAATTTGGGGCCTAACCACTTGTCAAGGATTGACTCAGGAGAGGATGCACAAAGCATCAAGATAAAATTCTAGATGCAAAACTATTTATATTACATCATGCACCATCCGATTTAGAAGATATCATTGTGTTGTTAAGAACGAGTGTGGTGCCAAAAGGAATGAAGGCATTAAAAAAGAAGCAGTTAGCCATACACACCGCACCCTATATGTTAATTAGTGGAGGATCGTGCAAATTAGGTCATGATGAGGTTTTGCATCAGTGCATGCTAGAGCATGAGAAAACTACAATCATGGAAGAGGTTCATGGTGGAATTGCATGAGGAAACTATGTGGGGAATACGACTGCTCGTAAGCTCCTCTTAGCTTGTCTTTGGTGGGAGATGGTTTACAAGGATTATATTGAATATTAGAAGGCCTGTGATCATCATTTCCGGTGCCTTACTAAGCAAGTAAAAATGCATGAAATTTTATTGGGGCCAATAGGTAGTATTGAACTATTCAAGAAATGGGAAATTAACTTTGTAAAGCCTATTTCACCTGCTGCACGAAGGACAAGCTCACGGTACATCATTATTGTTGTAGAAAAATCACAGCACCCTCAAATGGACTTGGATCTGAGTGGGGAATCTAGTGTGATTATACAACATGGGACCATCTCTCATGCTGTGGGACTTGCAGACTTGAGATGGCCTTCTGGAGAAATCCATCTTATTCTTCCTAAACTAACTTCCACAAGCTACACTAGCACAGGAAAACTATCTAATCCTACTCTAACCTTCCAAGGAGATAGGGAGAGAGAGAGAAATGCATGGAAACAGAACCTACACTAAAGCAGTGATACACCAGAAATGGAGAGAGGTGAGCAATGAAGAGGATGGACATATGCATCACAGACTAGAGCTGCATCTCACATGAAACACCACTTCAAACCCATTAAACACAGCTTCCAGAACCTGTAATAGAAACCAGAGTATAGATAGTATACCCTGCAACGATGAGAGGAAAGAAGATACAATAAAATAAGAAAAGGATGGACAAGATGCATCACAAAACAAATTTTATTGCTCCATAAGTCACACAGTACATAATCAGTGGGCAAGAGGCAAGAAAATGCCATTACAAACTCAAGCGAGGAGGCTTAGACTCCACATTCTACCCTAAGGAAGAAAGAGAGAGGGGGGAAGGAAAGAAATAATGGCCAACCCTTTAGAAAATGCCCCTCCTTTACTATATATAAGAAAAATAAAGGAGAAAGGAGGGAAAAATTTGAACCATGCTCTAACCACCCTTAGAAGAGCATTAAGTCCACCTACCACAATTATGAGTCTCATTACAACACCCATGTCCTCGTCGCTCTCCCTTATTGGGAAAGAAATGAAACCCATTCTTCATCATGGCTATAGGTGGGAGTCTTGACAGCCTAAAAAATGGCGGGCTGAAGTATTAATGGTGGCAAGTGAGTAGCAGATGCTGAGAGATTTCCAAAACGTCCCTTCTCACCTGAATCTGAGCTCCAAGTCAAGAGATATGGTTGTCTGAAGATCAAGATTGTGGGCTTACTATATTTAAAAGAGTGCATCCATGAAAGACCCATATGGAAGCACAACGCGTGTTGAAGATTCATCCGCTTCCTCTTGCTCTTGAAATTGAGTTGAAATGACACGTGGTGGCTTCCGTGGCCTTCTAAAATTCCTCTTTATTCTACCTGAGTTCTTCTTGTTGGTAGAGACATTATGTCCGACCCGAGACATGTGGAGGCTTTGTGCTCATTTCAAAACTACCCCCAGATTTTACTTTTGAAGTTGCGTGGATATGACAGGTGGAGGCCTCTACAGGCTTTGGGACTTTTCAACATCTGACCTTACCTTTTCAGACTCTGACCACATGGTGGGTTGGTGATCATTTGGGGACTACCTTTTGGGCCGCACCTTTGAAATTGCACTAAAGAGGCATGTGGCACCTTCCACAACTCTACCCTATTTCTTTTATACTTAGCCGATTTGGGCCTGCCGCCTTTCTTGGTCCCTGACTACGTGGCGGGCTAGCACATGTTTGGGAGCTCCATTTTGGGTTACACCTTTGAAGTTGTGTTGATGAGACATGTGCAATATTTTGCTAGCCCTTCCATACTTATCTAATTTGGGCCTATTGCATTTCACGGTTCCTGACTACATGGTAGGCTAGCACATGTTTGGGGGCTCTGTTTTGGGTTATGCCTTTGAAGTTACACTGATGAGACACGTGGAAGATTCTGCTGGCCCTTCCATACTTAGCTAATTCAATGACCGACACTATCCCGTTTTTAAATCTGACCATGGGGTGGGCAATGTGCTCATTTGGGAACCCTCTCTTAGACCCAACCTTGGTGTTGTGCTGATGAGACATGTGGAGGACTTTCGCTGGTTCTCTTATACTTAGACTGATTTAGACGGCTGACTACTATCCCATTTTTGACTTCTGTTGGACCCTAGACACGTGGAGAGTCTGGCACTCATTTGAGAACTCACTAGATATTGGGTATCACTTCTGAAGTTACACCGATGCGGCACGTGGATGGCTTCTCACTGCAGCCTCATATACTTAGTCGATTAAACGGTCTTATTCTGTCCCTTCTTGTTAGACTCTGACCACGTGGCGAGGTTAGCACTCATTTGGAGACTTGCCCCTTTGGTCCTGACCCCTAAAGTTGCGTCGTTGACGCACTTGGCACCTTCCGAGGGTCTGCGACTTTTCAACTGGTACCGATTCTATCTGCAGGCTTTTTGGACTTGGGACACGTGGAAGCTTCGTGCTCATTTTGTGGAGACCGCCTTTGGCTTTCGACCCTTGAAGGTGTGCCATTGAGATACGTCCCGTAGGCTTTCGCCGGTCCTGAATATACACTTGGAACCGATTTGGCTCCGTGGCTCCTTTTTCTCATATTCACTTAGCAAAAGAAATCATCCTTCTGGGCTTATTTACGGTAATGCGACTATGTATAGCTTCTAGTCTCCTGTAATGTTATTGGCAAAAATCGCCAAATTTTCTCCTTCATTGTCCCGACAGTCCTCAATGTGTATAACCTGGATGTTGGATTTGAAATGTGGGCTTCACATGACTGAGCTCGACCCTTCCGCCATTTGCAAAATGTACGGGGTAAAAGTGAATTCTGATTATATTTTTCTGGGGGGAAAAATTGGGATAGATAATTTGGCGATCTGACGGGGACATGTTACCTACTAGATGAAGAGACCCTAAGTAGCCTTAGTAATATATCCAAATTGGGCATGGAGTTAAGAATGATACCCTGATAGGGGGATCTTCCTCTTGAAACTTTAACCCAACGGAATTGCACTTGGTGACCCTGAGCCTGCCTCGTTGGTCCACACTCTGGCAATTTCCATAAGAATCACCTTGATTGCTGAGAGTAGAGAATTGTAACTGACCTTGAAGCATGCATTCGACATGGAGTCCTTGAATGATGGTACTGACTCAAACATACCAATCTGTTCAGTTATCTCTACATTTGTTTCATTTTTAAACTTAGTAGATGTTATATGAAAAATGAGTTGGTTCTGCTCTATTGCTGAATGCACTGAAGGGCTGTGGCGCATTGACCTCTGGAGCAATACGAACATCAAGACACTATCTATAAAAATATTAAATCATACATGCCTCAAATAAGACATGCAGAGTGTGCAAAAGCACTTGCTTCTGCTAAAAGACAAATCTACTCCTACTCCTACACTAACCATAAGTAAATGAAAATATAAATAAAATCTTGCTAACAGACATTGAGAAGTAACTTCCCTTTCTCAAAAAATGCAGCCATGTATAATGATTTGGCGCTGAACATGGAAACTGTTTATATAAGTGAAAAACTAACTATAAGCCGATCCTCCACCTAAATCATCAAGGTGTCAACTGGAAAAAAGACACATACCTCTTTTAGTTGACTCTATATTTGGATTGAAGAGGCAATTGTAGCTTATCCTTGGTACTTTAATAGCTCATCCTCAAGTAAGCCTTAAGAATGAAGCATGACCGGTTTTGGATTCTCCCTTGGCTTCAACAAATCCAATTACCTGATTGGGCACAATTTGATCCTTATGGATATGCCCATTGCTATAAAATCTCAACTCTAAGAGTGGATTCTTCCTGTGGACCTTCCTTGGGTGGATGGTGTGAGGAGAAATGGAATCCTCGCTGATCTTTTCCTTCCTCCTCCTGATAAGAACATGGAAGATTAAGATCCTCCAACCCCAGTTCCAGAGGTCTGTTGTGGATTTTCTCCTTTGTAGCAGTGGATTCATGTTCTTGGAAGGCAAATGATGGAGGAGAAAATGATGTGATCTCCTCAGGATCCTCTCCATCAAGATAATCCTCCAAGTCAGATAGACAATCTTCCTCCTCATTTTCTTACTGCGCATGTTCGACCTCCTCCATGGTGTTCTTTGGATCTGTAATTTGCTCACCATGGTTCCCCTCTTTCTCAAACATGAAGTTTGAAATCTCAAACTCTTTTTTGACATTAGATCTAGAAGGGGATAAAGTAGGAGGAAGAACTGAAGGTTCTTATGTGGCTTGCTCCATACTTAGAGCCTCTGGAACGGTATGGTTGTCCTCCAGAACTGCGCCCTCTGGAGCTAACTTATTTTTCTTTGGAATAGGTGCTCATGTGATTTCCTCTTCCCAATCAGAGTCGCATGAGTCACGTCATTCTTCAATTTTCCTATAGTTGTAGAACATGATGATGTTGGCTGGGGGAGGTGCACTGGTAGGGGGATTTTCATTTATGGTATAAATAGGCAAAGGGGACTTGAATTTGGAAGGGAAAAGGGAAGAAGAATTGAGGTGATATGGAAGGCTAGGGGATGGAAAAGGGAATTCAACACTAGGGGTAGCAATTGGGAAGCTAGACTCATGACACTGCTATGATGATAATGATCAAGAAAGAGCAAAAGGAAAACTTTCAGATGAAATACTCACCCATTAACAAGGTTGTCTTGTGTCTAACTCATAAGCCTCAATCTCCTCAATCCACTGTGTGAGTTGGGGTAGAATTTTGACCATGAATTCGAGCTTCTGCTGCGGGCTATAATGTCTTGGCATAGGGCCAACCCATAGACAAGATGCCCTGCAACCAATTCTGAATGATTTCATCTATGCTTATCTCTTGAATGAACCATGTATGCCTCCAAAGGTTGAATATTCTCCTGCAAAACAACATTCTTCATGTACTTGATTTCATTACATGCATAGCCATCTTGGTAGGTCCCATAGCCAAACTGATCCTGATATTGCTCATAGGGGTAGCCATAGTGATTCTTAATTTGATCATAATGCCAATTTGGAAGAGTCATGAAATACATTGGAGGAGGAATGCACTATTGCTACTGCAAGTGTGAATTCCAAGATGGAAATGAAGTCATGATTGCACAACTTCATGGAATGGGAGAAAATAAAAGATATAGAAATAATAATGGATGAAAATGGATAGGGAAAGGTCTGTAACTTCAGAGAATAGGTTTTTGACCAGATGGAGTCACTAGATGTGCTTTGCATGTGCCTAGAAGGCTGAATCTCACCAAGAACACATCTACTTGATGAAATGAAGTGGTAAGGTGCTTCAGACATGTTCCACCAAGCATGCAAAAACTGTTGTTGCGCACGGTGGCTTAAGATTTACTATTGATAATGAGACACCTCAGAAAGATGATAAAATTTAACCTCAGACTCCCATCGAGTATGCCAAAAACTGTTGTAGGAAAATCACAGTACCCTCGAATAGCCTTAGATCTGACTAGGGCATCCGGTGTGATTACGCAACATGGGACCGTCTCTCAAGCTATGGGAATTACAGACTTGAGAGGGACCTCCAGAGAAAGTTGACTTATTCTTCCTAAACTACCTACCATGAGCTACTCTAGCACAGGAAAACTATCTAATCCTAATCTAACCTTCTATGGAGATAGGGAGAGAGAGAGAAATTCATGGAAACATAACCTACACTAAAGTGGTAATACACCAAAAAAGGAAATGGCTTATCACAAATCCAACTGCCTGAAATGGAGAGAGGTGAGAAATGGAGAGGATGGATAGATGCATCATAGACCAGAGATTAAGTTCACACAGAACACCACTTCAAACCCATGAAACATAGCTCCCAGAACCTACAACAGACATCAGATTATGCACAATATATGTTGCAATTATGAGAAGCAAGAAGAGACAGTAAAATAAGCAAAGGATGGACAAGATGCATCACAAAACATATTTTATTGCTCCATAAGTCACATAGTACATCATCAGTGTGTAAAAGGGAAGAAAATTCCATTATAGAGTCAAGAGAGGAGGCTTAGACTGCACATTCTACCCTAAGGAAGAAAGAGAGAGGGGGGCAGGACATAAATAGTGACCAACCCTTTAGAAAATGCCCCTCCTTTACAATACATAGGAAGAATAAGAGAAAAAAGAGGGAAAAATTCAAACCTTGCTCCAACCACCCCTAGAAGATAATTGAATCCACCTACCACAATGATGAGTCTCACTGCAACACCCATGCCCCCATCACTGGCCCTTACTAGGAAAGAAAGGAAACCCATTCTTCATCATGGCGACAAGTGGGAGCCTTGAAAATGGTAGGCTGAAGTATTAATGGTGGTAGGTGAGTAGCAGGCACTGAGAGATTTCTAAAATGTCGCTTCTCACCTAAATCTGAGCTCCCAGTTGAGAGATATGGTTATTTGTAGATCAAGGTTGCAAGCTAATAATATTTAAAAGAGTCCATCCATGCAAGACCCACGTGACAGCTGAGCGCTTGTTGAAGATTTAGCCCCTTCCTCTCACTCTTGAAATTATGCTGAATTGACACATAGCGGCTTTTACCGCCCACTCAGTTTCCTCTATATTCTTCTTGAGTTACTCCTATTGACCGAGACACTGTGCCTAACCCGAGACACGTGGAGGCTTCACACTCATCTGGAAACTACCCCCAAAGTTTTCTTTTAAAGTTACGCAGATAAGACACATAGAGGCCTCCTTGGATTTTGGGCTTGGGGACTACCTTTTGGGCCACACCTTTAAAATTTTGCCAAAGAGGCACGTGGTACCTTCCATGGCTCTTCCCTATTTCTTTTATACTTAGTCGATTTGGGCCTACTGCCTTTCTCAGTCCCTGACTACATGGCAGGATGGCACATGTTTGCGGGCTCTGTTTTGTGCTGTACCTTTGAAGTTACACTGATGAGACATGTGGAAGCTTCCATTGGCCCTTCCATACTTAGCCGATTTGGGCCTACTACCTTTCTTGGTCCCTGACTACGTGGCAGGCTTGTGCATGTTTGGGGGCTCTGTTTTGGGCTACGCCTTTGCAGTTGTGCCGATGAGACACGTGTAAGTTTTTGCTAGCCCTTCCGTACTTAGACGATTCAATGACCGGCTTTGTCCCCTTTTTAACTTTGACCACGTGGTGATCCCTGCACTCATTAGGGAACCTACTCTTGGACCCAACCTTGGTGTTGTGCTGATGAGACACATAGAGGCTTCCACCAACACTCTTATACTTAGTCAATTTAAACGGCCAGTTCTATCCAATTTTTTACTTTTGGACACGTGGAGGGCCTATGCACATTTGGGAACCCATTTCAGATTTTACCTTTGAAGTTATGCTGAGTTGACGTGTGTTTACTCCCGCTAGTGCTAGAATCTTCAACATCTGACTCTGTCTTCTCGTTGACTCTGACCAAGTGGTGATCCTGTGATTGTTTGGAGACTGCCCCTTCAGCATTACCTTTGAAGTTGCATTATTGAGGCACGTGGCACCTTCCGCAGCTTTACAAATTTAGATTTGGAAAAAACAATTCCGTAGGCTCGCAGGCCCGCACTTGAAAAATACGTCATTTTGTGAAAAGTACAAAAGTTCCAAATTGCTTTGCAGACCCGCCAGCCCGAATATACACTTGGGAAAATTTTCCTTTGTGGCCCCTCATATTCACTTAGCGAAATAAATCATCCTCGGGCCCATGGGCCCGTAATTATAAATTTTTGTTTGTGAAAAGTGAAAAAATGCCAAAATATCTACCACTACCCCACCAGTCCTCAATTCTTCACATTTGACAAAAGATCCTTTCCAGGTTTGCCGGTCCACCGTTTGCAAAATATGAGGAGTTAGAAGGACTTATTTATATTTATGGAAAGGGAAAGAAATTTCCTATCTGATGGAAATGATTTCAAGGGACCTTAAGTGATTAGAATATATAAAAATTAATATTAAAGAAAAAAAAGGGGGAAATTCGTGTTAGTTGACTAAAAATAAGTGTGAGCCTATTTTGGTCAACAATTACTTACACTAATTATCTAACACAGTGGGTAGAGGCAACACCTATGAGTGATTACACAATGGCCACAACACTAAGATTCTTGTGGAAAAATGTAATCAGCATGTATGGGTGCCCTTTGAGTTTGACTAGTGGCTAGGGTACACATTTTTTGAATGAGACCGTCAGGATTTTGTTGACAGAGTTCATGGTTGCTCATAACAAGACTACTCCTTAGCACCCTTAGGATAATAGGACTGCTGAGGCATTTAAAAATATTTTGATTCATACACTTACCAAGATTTGTGATGTTGGGAGGATGACTTGGGATGAAAAAGTCTCAGCCGTATTATGGGTGTATAGAAAAACTTACAAAAGAATGAACAAAGCCACACCATTCCAATTGGTTTTTAGCACAAAAGTTGTTTTTCTGGTAGAATTCATGCTACCCTCACTACAAATCATGTGTGCAAGAGGTTTAGCTGATGACTAGGAGCTTGAGGAAACAATCGACAAGTTAATCCAGTTGGATGAGTGACGTGCCACAACATGACAAATTTAGAATACATAAAAAACTAGACAGAAGGCATGACATGATCAACACATAAGGAATAAACACTTTGAGGTTGGGCAGATGGTTTTTCTTTATGATTCTTAGTTTTTGTGCCATCTTGGGAAGCTCAAGTTCCATTGGTTGGGACCATATTATATTACCCATATACTTTATTCAGGGACTTTCCAGCTACAAGAGCTAGATGGAACACGAATTCTTGGATATTTCAATGGAAGTAGGTTGAACTCCTATTATAAATAAGGCTTCTAGGTGTTTGCAAATAAGGTAGTATTACCAGTTAGCTTAGCATTTCCCTTAATGCATTCTCCCTTTTTTTTGTTTCCTTTTCTCGTTTATTTTTTCCTTTTGAGCACGTATGTGCGTCGGTGGTTAATTACATAATCAATATTTTATGCGAGAGCACCACACATCTTTTAAGTGTGGGGTGGAACATAAAGGGGAAACGAGTATGACATGGTAAGAATTGGAGGAAATTCCTATAGAAATGTTTATGTGGTGGCCTAGGTTTTGAATTCAAAGGCACATGGGGTCAAAAGAGCATGTCTAGAAAGGGTGATCATTAGAGGATACTAGTGTCAAAAGGTTTTGCAAAAGCACATGCAAGGGTAAAAAGTGTAAGAGCAACATGAAGTAGGCAGTGGAAATAAATTGGTCTAAGACATAAAGGAATGTTGACTTTGGCATGGGAGAAAGTGTGAAGAGTTCTATGGTTGAGGCATTTACGAGCTTGAAGGTTGCAAAAGTGTTTGCATAGTTTAGCGCATGGAGGAAAAGCACTGGTTAGCATACGCAGAAGGATTGTGTTGGAAAACACTAACTTGAATGCAGTTGTAGGTTGGTAGGTGGAATCAAGTTTTGTACAAAAAAATCAAAAAGATATAAATAGAAGGTCAGGGTGAGGTATTCCTTCACCTTGCATTTTAAGGTGATTCTTGTGAAGAAATTACGAAGAGTAGTTTGTTGAGTTGAACAAATCAGAGGAATTGTGAACTAGTGTGGAAGCAAAGTACAAGGGCATATGTGGAGGAGTTTGTTTGTGGGTTCCTATGGGTGTATATGTTGTCTTCTAGAAAGTAAGTACTCTACGTTAAGGTTTAGAAGCAATGGGATAAGTGTTTTGTCAAAATTTCATAGAAGTAGAGTCAAGGGTTTGAGTAGTAATAAAACTTGATGCAAGGGAGAAAATATAAAGGACCGAGGAAGAGAAAAATGGCACCAAGGAAACGAGTGACCACTTCACCAAAGAAGGGAAAGAATAAGGGAAAAGGAAAAATGACTGTTTCCACAAGTTTTAACGAAAAATGGTATACAAAGATGTAGTACCTATATGGTGTGATGCTAGGGAAAGAGTGGGTGTCACATACAAGGAAGATGTCTATGAGTAATTACAATCATCTCACGAGCACCACAAAATAGGAGTTGACTCTGGAGTATGTTCGCCCAACAGAAAAGAGGACTCCAGATGGGAAACCCATCTATGATGATGAAGTAAAAGTGAGGTTAGAAAAGGTTGGGCCTCTACAACATTATGAGTTACCATATTTTGGAAAAATGGAGCGACTATACTAGTGGTTAAATTTAATGTGTACATGAGGACTACTTCTATTTTGCTGGAACGTGGATACGCATAACACCATAGTTGATTACTAAGTTCAGTGGCCTGATTTGTGAGGGGGAGCTATGGGATCAGGACTTGTACGACAAGGAGGTCATAAAGAAAATTCTTGAGGCATATGATTACAAGAACGATGTATGTTAATTTGACATCAATGCAATCACTGACCTTGTTATGAGGATGGTCACATGCTTGGTGACAAAGTTGAATGGGCAGGAGAGATGGATGCAGATACACAAAAGGTAGTTGAATTTATACTTCAAGATCTTGAAGGGCACCATTTACAGCCTCTCAGCTTTCATTGCAGAGGATATTATTGATGTTGTGCGCGATGGGGAGAAGATCATGTTCAATAATTTCCTCATTACCATAGTCTGTTCAGATATTGTAGTGTCCAATGGGCCAAATAATTTTGTTTGGGAGTACCTGAATGAGAACCCCTCTCCTACATAGAGTTTTGAAGCTCAAACGTGTGACACCATGATGATTGCTCATAAGTTACGCTTGGAGAAATGGTATAAATGGATGTGGTTTGTATTTGGAGCTAAATGGAGGATACTAGAACAATTTCTTGCACTAGTGGATGGAGAATCCTAATTCACCATATGCTAACACTTTTTTATCAGCATATATTACCTTGAAAGATGGGACCAAGGGTCCTTGGTGTATGTTACCCTTCTCCTTCACAACATATTATTTTCAAGGTGTAGTAAACATGTTTAAAGAGGCGAAGAAGCTAATATTTTATCTAAGTGTTGTAGATCAAGATCACCACGAGATGTGTTAGACCTTGGTGTATCCGAAAATCACGCTTATGTGGAAAATTTCATTTGATGTACACATGGTAAAAATGGTGAAATTTCCTATTATAGGTAGGAGGGTGACAAGGGTGTATGTACGGTTAATGCCAAAGTTTGAGAAGGGAACTTATGTTAAGCATGATGTCTCAGATCCTGATGACCCATCTGGGAGATAGAAGAAGGTAGTAATTAAGAAGAGAGAATGGGAAGAGAATCCTTCATAGAAGGTGCCAAGCGCACAAGAGTCATGCGTGGGTATAATAGCCTACGTTTAACAGAAGAAGTCTCTTGTCAGGAATGAGTCACCAGAGAATGAAGAGTCTCATAGGAGAGAAGAGTCACCCGAGAAAGAGGAATCACCTGTGTTGGAGTCACTAGTGAAGAAAAGGAAATGGCTGGCATAAGGCTCAGACTCGAAGAAGACAGATAACATAAAGGATAGTGATTCTAAGGAGGAAAATAAAGGACAAAATGAAGACTGTGAGGAAGCTTAGAATTATACTATGTATAATGTACATGAGTCTGGTGAAGAAGGGGATAAAGAGGAGGAGTATGATCAGGGCACCCATACCAAATGAGGAAGTGAGGAGGTAAACATGCATGATCAGAAGAACTCGAACCTGATCGAGGAGCAGATAGATAACACTATAAAAAGGGAGGTGTTGGTTATTATACAACAGTTAGTGGAACACGAGGTAGAGCGAAGTGCCGAAGAAGTGCTGAAGAAAAATGAAGAGAGTGAAAGTGTAGGAAAGGAATATGGGATCATGGCTGGAGACCCCATCTTAGCAATAAGCTTCGCAACGACACCTCACACAAGTGGGAAGGGCACAATAGTAGCGTAGGAACACACTATGACTTATATTAATGATCCAAATAAGGTACTGCGGGTGCGCTTCCAAAGTACCATGCCCGTAGACCAACTCCTCGCTTGGTCTTCTTTTGATAAAGAGGGTGTGTACCCACGCATGAGGAAAATGTTATCCTAGGATTTTGAGTCTTACGTTGATGAGCTTGAGTTTGAGGTAAACTGTGATACATTGATGAAGACACCAGATACCAAGGGAATAAAACCTATTGTAAATTCGCAGCAACTATCAAAAGAATTTTTGTTCAATGTGCTCAAAAAATTATTGATAGAGGTGGAAGCTAGAATCTTTCACATAAATGATAGATTAAGGGTCTTAGAGGAAGATATTGAGAAAAATAATGAGGAGATATTTGAGAGGGACATGGAAATAAAATAGAGGGAATGGATCAATGCATAGCTAAGGCATAAAATGAGGGATGAAAAGGAGAATATGTGTGAAGTCCACAAGAAAATAGAGGCCATTTAAGACACTATTATCTTAAAGCAACCAGACCTAGCTCTTCCTAAGTAGAAATACAAGTTAACCATGCATTTCTTGGAAGACTTGACACACATATTCATCATGGAGAGGAAGGAACTTGCATTCGAATCATCAGAAGAAGTAATAGTGTGTCATAAGAAGGAAGACAAGTTGAAGACTGGGGAGATACTAACGTGGTACTCTTAGCTACTTGCCTTAGTAAAGACCATGACACAAATTACATAAGTTGTATATGACAACTATGGTGACAGGGTAAAAGTAGAAAGCATATTAGTTATCAACCATGAAGAATATTTGAAATAATTTCACAAGAAAAATAAGAGAAATAGGGTAGAGCATGATATGATCTTGGCTGAGTTAGAGAAGAAATTAGAGGCAATTGAAACCTTAAGTGTTTCAATTAAAATTAAAATGAAAGATTTATACCCCCAAGTTACTTGCATGATGGACATGTTGGGATACCTTAGTAAGTAGATGGAAATAATTGAAGATATGTTGAAGAATGAGGGGGGTGAGATGTGTTTTTATGAAGTTAGCGTGATAGTGGGTGAATTTATACAGTAGGTGTAGAGTGAGATCAATGCTTGTGTTAATATTGAATCCCATGTGAAGAAAGATTTCCCACTTCTCATACAGGGGTAGCAGGATTCTTCCATTATTCCATTCTTTATTTAATCACCGATTCTTTCATTTTCCCTAGATTCTTTACTCTTTGGTGGAAGGGAAGAGTTATTCTGAGGTTAAACAACACACATAGTGTGGGGTAATGTTGGGCTCTAAACTTTCCCTATTCCAAGGATGATCATTATAGGTAGTGGACGAATTTATAAGATGGAATAGGAATTTGAACATAGAGGACCACACTTCCATTTGGCATCTGATCTACTCATGAAGGAAACCAAGGCAATGCATCCAGATCCTATTTAAAGGAGTGCTTTGGTAAAAAATGAGGGGAATATAGGGTGAGAATGAAGTGCTGGGGAAATGAAGGGTTAAGGAGGGTTTTAAGTAGAAACAAGGTGTTGCAGAAATACTTGCAAGAAGGGTTTTAAGCATAAAAGGCATGGATTTTGGGTATGAACAAGGGTTGTAATGGGTATATTAGCTGAAAAAAATCTCTATGTAGGGTATTTTTGTAGGGTTTAAGATAATATCTCTTTATGTATTCAGTCTTTATGACACTCATTATGTAATGGAGCCATTGTAAATATTTATAAATCAATATGTGGTGTTTGATTTTGGCTATTCATGCTCAAAAGTTTAAACCCTTATGTTCTTCATATTATTATGATTTAGATATAGTTTCATTATGCTTATTTACAATGTCCATTTCCATTTATGATGCATTTTTGCATGGATTTGTTTTTTGTATCTTATGTTTTTGAGTGAATGTCTATGTTTTTAATTTTTACAAATCCTCCATCAATGGAAGACCATTCTCGAGAAGCTCACATAAAGGAGGGGCTCGACTCCCACGTGCACCTTGGGTGAACACCTAATGCATGTTGAGTGATAGACGAACGTCTTTGGGATTGAAAGAAGGTATATGAAGAAATGAATACAATGATGATATTCTCTTTGACATCCCTAGAATGCTCCTTCAATATCGTATATAGATTTGTAGATGCCCACAACTCCTCCATATTTCTCAGAATAATTTACATGCTACCTTGATTCTAGAAAGTCCACCTTTTAGTTTTACTTTTTTCTGACTTTTCTCTCTTAAATTGATTGTAACTTGGTTATGACCTCTTCAAATTCTTCCTATATATTTTCCTGAATTAGTATCTTCACCATCTCAATTTAATTTCTATATTGGCTTTCATCATTCTCTTATTATCTTTCTCGATTATATATGCAAGGGAATAATTTCTTATACCACTCTTCTTTGCATCACCATCATGAGTGCCTTATTTCTTGTAATACATTGTTTGTATTTGAATTTATCTTCTATCAAGATCTGTAAGTTCTCCTTCTTAATACGATTCTATAATAAATTTTCTTCTTTCATTTGAAACCTCCTTTTTTTTACCTTGCAAATTATTTTTGATCTCCATTAGATCTGATATGAAATTGGTTTCTTGAATTCTATCTGGCTCATCTTATATAATTTTCATAGTCTCTTTTGATATAAACATGCAACTTCTCCCATCTTGGATAATTTTAAAATTCTCCCTTTTTTTCTTGTAATCTCATTTGAGGTCTATGATCCTCACTTATTGTTATTTATCTTCAAGAGATGATCTTGCCTCTTTCTCCTTTATGACATCTCCTTGTGATATTTCATCAACATATTCTTTAAAACCTTCAAACACACATTCATAATAAAAATTAGATTGATAAATTAGAAGCTCACTTTATCCTATTGATGTGTTTAAGATTGGCATCTCTCCTTCGTGCTTAATCAAATTTCTTAATTCTATCATTAGACTCTCACCTTGTCTCTCGTCCATCTCTTTTTCATTAAATATTTTACCTACTTTAGGTTCACAAATGTTGATTACTTTTCTCCCTCTAAGTATTGATCTTTGTACCTTTTGAATTCTTTAACATATTCTTCCTTCATGCCTTTATGGGCTTCTAGTTGCTTTCTCTCTTCTTTAATTAATATATTCAATCTGTCTCATTCTCCTTAAGATCAATTTCTCTATAGGCCATTTAAATTTATTTTTCATCTTCCATCCACCATTTTATATTTCCTATTATAATATCATATTCATTATAATGTTTAAACTCTCCTTTATCTGAGCCACCTCCTTCTATATTTCCATCTCTCTCTTCTTGATGTCTGTTTTCATCTTTTTTCATAACTTTCTTATTTTAAGCCCTTTGGTATCTATTTTCTATCTTTCCTTTTATCACTCTAACCTTTAATTTATCAATTTAGGCCTTAATTTGCCTCATCTTCTATTAGAAAGTCTATCCTACTTATTTCTTAGCATCTCACCTAGGTTATTTTTTGATACACCTAGTTTTTTAGTACAAACACTAGTCCTTTGTCTTGGAATATCTATCAAGATTTTTTTTGAGATTATTTCATCTCTATCCTTTCAAACCTAAATTATTTTAATCGATTTCACTTGCCATAAAATATTCTTTGACCTTCTCCTCTTATCAATCTTTCTCAGGCTTTCCAAGATTTTTACTATTTCCCTAAAAAATGCAATCTTGGTACACAAACTGATTAGTTATTTTATAAAATGCATTAAACTATAATTATGTTTTCCAAGATTTTATTCCATATCTAATACCAAAATTATTCCTTCAACCCTCTCTAAACACAAAATCTAATTGAATCTTAACTTTTAATTGCAACTTTTTCTATTTTTAAAAAAAATATTCATCCAAATAGATATTGGTGTGTATCAAAACACTTAAAACATATGATTTTATTTGATACAATCCATAATTTTATCTAAATTCATATACCTTTCAATGATATGAGAAATAAAAAAATTCAACCATTCATATGGATTATTGATCAAAGTGCCTAATTTTATCTTCTTGTCTTAGTAGGTATAGCCAGAAGGAAATTTTGAGTTAAAGTTTTCTATGGAGGGTTTCAAGGAGACTTATAGAAACTTTTAGATGCCCATTATGGAATTATAATGTAAGGAAAATAATTCAAAATAATTATTTGAGAAACATGCATAGTTCACAAATGACTTTAACCCAATTAGATCTTATTAGGTCTCCTAGATAGATCAAACCACTATGTCAACTATAATTCACTCTATGTTTGATGAATTCCTTCCAAACCACCTATAATCATTAAATAACACCATTCAGCAATCTCATACCAAATTTGAGCTTTAACCATCAAGTTAAATATAGGATATGAGAATTTTAGTGTTTACACCCTAGTTAAGGGTTACAATAGAGAGAGAGAGAGAGAGAGAGAGAGAGAGAGAGAGAGAGAGAGAGAGAGAGAGAGAGAGAGAGAGAGAGAGAGAGAGAGAGAGAGAGAGAGAGATAAACAACACCCTCTGATTTTTCATGAATGGATGAATCCGAAATCACTCCTTTTGGGTAACATGATACTTTCTCTCAAGTTGTAAGACTTGTTACTTGAGACAAACCTCCATAGAAGGTTGTTTCCTCTACCTATTCCTAATGCTAAACTAATCGTACTACTAGAAATGGAACTAAATAATCCTAATCGACCACTCTAAGGGACCATGGGAAGTGAGAGATGCATAAAAAGGGGAATTCTATGCCAATAGAGGTAATAACACCGATAAGAGGGGGAAAGACACTCTCAAATGAATTAAAATGGGAGATGATGATGATGAAAAGGTAAAACATGAAGGCCACATATAAAAACAACACCTTACCTTCCACTTCCTTACAAACCACAATAGAATTAAACCCTAATAGAATTAAACCCTGCAAAGTGGAGAAACACACACAACATATTTTCAAGTAGATGAAGAGGAAAGGAAATTCACTAAAACACCATCTAGGGAAGAAGATAGTCACAAAACATGAATTTTATTGCCTTAAAAAGATGCACAAATCATTTCAATGGAGGAAGAAGGCATAAACACGTTGTAAAATCCAAATTTAAGGATTGTAACTCAAGAAAACTTATGAAATAATTTTCAACAATTCCCTTGTAGTACATGATGATACTTTTCCAATGATATTAAACTTTTGGAATTTGGAGTTACAAGGAAAAATTTAAGGCCCTCTGAAGTTTAGGAGGTTGGGATGGTCATGACAGGGTTTCGTGCAAGGGTATGTTTTTAAAAAAATGAATATCTTAGCACATAATCATCTAAAATTTGTCAGAAAAAAGCACGAGGTTGTTCCAATGTTTCTTCATTTAGCTATACCAACATGGCATATATTGTATATGTTCCTCCAAAGGCATTAAAATGAAACTCTTTAAGAAATTTGGGTTAATGAGAATTGGGGATTTTGCTATTGACTTATTTATATCTTCAAAGATGCCTTTTCCATCAACAGTCCATTTGAATTCCGTGCTCTTCTTTATCATTAGTTTCAATAGTTTGGAAAGATTCAATAAAAAATGGGACAAACCCTCTGACAAAGTTGATTCTTCCCAAGAAACTTTTCAGTGTTTTCTTGTGGCTTAGCAATGGCAATGCAAGGATGACACTAACTCTTTCTAGATCAATGGATAACCCTTCCTTAGAGATAATATTTCCAAGGATATTATCTTCATGAGATAGGAAGATGCACTTTTTTGTGATTGAGAGAGATTCCAAACTTCCAACACCTCTCAAACACCTTGCTTAAATGGATATCATGACCAACTACATTCTTTGAGAACACTATGATATAATCTAGTTACAAATGAAAAATGTTATTGATCTACAACTTTAATACCATATCCATGGCTCTCTTGAAATTTTATATGACATTGAACAAACCAAAAGGAATTTTCCATGATGAACAGGTTCAACATTTTATGGTAAAGGAAGTCTTGAATTGGTCTTCCTCCTTTACCATGATTTGATTATAGCTAGAGTAACCATATGGAAGGGAAAACCTCTCTCACCCAGCAACTATCTACAAAATCTATTCCATTGAAGGTTGTGGGAAATTATCCTTTAAAAATTCCTTATTTAAATCCCTGAAATCGACACACAATCTGATTTCCTCATTCTTTTTCCCCACTAGAACTATATTAACAACCCAAGATGAATGCTTGGTGGGAAAAATGATTTTTTCCTCAATTAAATTGTATAATTCCTTCTTCATCAACGGCTCAATATGTTATTTAATAGGTATTTTAAAAATATAATAGGCTTGGAATTTGAATCCAACTCAATGGTGTGATGAGCTAAACTAGGATCAAATCCTCTAACATCTTCATAGCTCCATGCAAAATTATGAGAAAATTCTTGGAAAATATCTACAAAAGAATTTTTTTCTTGTGGAGTGCTTACCTTACCAATTTGAAGGAATTTTCCTTGACCAACTAAGATGGGTTCTAAATCTCCACCCTTAAATGTTATGCTTTCCTATTCTTTTTTAAACTGATCACTGGGGTTGAAAATGGATTCTAAGGTCACTAGGACCTTGGGCAACTTATTTCATCTAATTTGAACAAGTTTTTCCCCATATTTCTAATCCAACTTACCCTCATTTCTTGAAGAAAACTCATCTTATTCTCTTATTAAATTGAAAATATGTTGATCAATTTCAAACACTTTCTAATTTATTTAATTTTCCAGTATAGTAGGCCTCGCTACCACCTTGATATGTGGTTGCACTTTGTCACTCTTAACATTCTCAACAACATCAAAACTTTCCCCAATTGTAGCCAACCTATCAGCTGATTCATTTTTTGTTCTTGAAATGGCCTAATATTGAAGACTTCGAAATATTCTAAAGTATCACATACTCTTTCCTTGTAATCTTGTAGTAAGTCATTCTTGTTTGCCTTCAGTGCTCTAACTTGTTTTGCTATTAGTTCACTTTCCCCGAAAGTTTGCATTTTTATGTTAATCTTTCTTGCCCATTGGCAGCCATGGATTAGGGATTCATATTATAATATGTTGTTAGGATAGCTAAACTAAAATCTAAAAGATGAGTAATACTTAATGCAAGTATGATACATAAGGAATACACCTCCTCCTACTCCTTTTCTACTTCTTTCTCCATTAAAGAACATTTTCTGAATGTCATGTTCTTCAATATTTGGTTTAACAATGCTAAGAAAAGGTGAATTATCATCATGTAGGAAATAAATACTGAGACCAACTTCTGCTACCTACTGATATGGATCAACTATAAAGAATCCATTTCCCATTTAATAAGTAGTAAGTCAAGAATGCCCTCAATATGACTATTTGCATCTTGGCAATTCAAAATATCCTCTTGATCAAAGATGATATAATTTTCATTGATGATGCTGGGAACATAATTTTCTATGTGATATGAAGCAATTGGTTCATAATTGATAGTATACTTAGTGAAATATCTAGTTTTGAGGAACATATGAGTCCACTCAGTTGATAAGTATCCTTGATTCTTAGAGGTGACATCTCTAGAGAGACAGATAACAAAGAGTGGACGTAAATAAATTATGAAGATATTTTGGATAATAGAAAAGTTAGGACATGCATGTAATGCAAGGATTAATCCTTTGATGACCCCAACAGTTCCCACTAATGTCTTGTCTAACTTCACCACACCCTTAGAAAGAGATTCATATTCAAGGCCTAACTGGTCTGTAATTTGTTTCGGTATGACATAACTGTTTGTTCTAGAATCAATCATATAATTATACACCAAATTAATGTAATTGATCAAGGATAATTATAAGGTTGGAGTTTTTACATCATTATTTTGTTGACGATCTCTTTTTGAGGTGCATTTGTGATCACTTTGTCTCTTTCTTTAGATGATTCACTTGGAATAGAGATATTGGCAATAAATTCTTATAAAATATCTCTCTGTACTAGAATTTCTAGGGGTTCCCACATCAATATGCTCACATTATTTTTTTTCATTTCTTAAAGGATGTTGAAAAGAGTTGAATTATCCTTCTCTTGTGCCTTTTTTGTAATGACCTTTTCTTGCATTTGAACTAATATGGAAGGACCTTTAGGTTAATTTTATATAGTTGGAGGTATGTTTGAATTGCCTTTGCCTTTCAGTGTCAAAGAATGTTGTGAAGGTCCTAATTTTTTTGAATTCCCATGTTCTATAGATCTCTGTTTAGATCTAGTATTAACAGCCACACCCTATACAAATTTTTTATTTATCATACAAAATTCTTCCATTTTCTAGTTTTCAAGTTAATTATCACTTGGCGGTGTCTCCTGAGTGACTATGATGATCATTTTTCTCTGTAGGTGTATTTTAAGGATCAAATACAATTTTCACCATAAAATATGGGTTCATAATGCCATTGGGGCATTTTTCTTGGTTATGTGAAAGATGACAAGCGAAAAAACACTCATAATCTTGTACTAAATTATTTTAAAGAGGAACTAAATATTTAAATGAACTAGCCATGTAGGAATTATATGGTTGAAATGGCCTTGCAGGGGGAAACTGATTCTAATTTTGAGGATAAGCTTACAAGGAAGACTTTTTTGGTGGATAAGGGAACTTGCTAGGTTGGCATGGAGGTTGGTAAGATTTTAAATTTTAGTTTTTCTTCCTTTTAATAGATACCAACTCATTGCCAAAATCTTATAAATTATTTCATTACTTCTTGTAACTCAGTGGAAGGTCTTGAGGAAATAGATGCTTGATTAGAAATTTGATCCCTTGGGATAAGAATAGGAGATAAATTATTGATTTTATAAGAATTAGGTATCTCAATATTTGGTAATATAGGCATTGGAGGTCTAGGAGAAAGTTTCCCATCCTGAATAAGGATATTCTCAACCCTAATATAAATATCATATAAGCATATAGTAACATTCTACCTCCTATAGACTGAATCATCACTAAAATATAATTATTTAAACCCTTTAGATAATATATAAATTCATGCTAGGGTGTAGGTATTACCACTTGAATAATTCTATCCCAAATCCCTTGAAATGTGATGTTAAAATATGTCATATGCTCATTTGGAAATCTATTTGTAGTGGTCAATTTCTCTATCAAATATATGTGATTTGACTTATCCTCGAAATGATTTCAAAGGGTTGTGCCAAGTTCATCCCAATTTTGAATGGAGGAAGATCTTAATATTTTATATCATTGGAGTGTTTTCCATTTGAATGATGAAGCCAAGAGTCTGACTACTACATCATCCTCAGTAATAAAATGGATTGAACCAACATTAACAACATCTTGGATATGATCAGTTGGGGTAGTATGGTTTTCACCAGTGAAGAAAGGAATGATTTTAAAGGGAGAAACTGGTATATCATGTTGTACATTGAGGGACAAATAACTACAACCATTAAAATTGGAAATGAAAATTCCTTGGTTATACCATGAAGAGGATAGGTCTTAGAACCCTTGAGGAGACCAAAAATGACCTACCAGAAGGAGGAGTAGAAATGAATCTATTTGCTAAAGATGGTGATATTTCAACCGATCTACTTATTATTCTTCTCCTTGGTGACAACTATAAGTAATCAAAGGGCTATTCTCTTTTTGTTCTATACCTTGTTTGAATTCTTCTTATGAAATTGAGGTGCTAAACTTCTGAAACTGGTAGTTATAGTTTTTGGATTCGGTAGATGTGTTATTGCAGAGCCTCTAAAAGGTTAAAATTGACCAAGACATCCACCAAAAATTAGTGAAAGAACAATAAAATCTCAAGACGTCCTACCGGGCATGCCAGAACTATAATCACTGATAAATAACACACTTTATTTTCATGAATGGATGGATGAGAAATCCATGTTTTTGGGTAACATGCAAATATATCTCAAGTTGTGGGAATTTCTACTTGAGACAAACCTCCATAGAAGGGTGAGTGCTATTCCTATTCCTAATGCTGAACTACTCCTACTACTAGAAATGTAACTAAGTAATCTTAATCTCCTACTCCAAGGGGCTAGGGGAAGAGAGAGATGCATAAAAAGGGGAAATCTTAAGCTAACAAAGGTGATAACACCAAGAAGATGGGGAAATACTCTCTCAAATGAATTAAAATGGGATTTGATGATGATGAAGAGGAAAAACATGAGTGTCGTTAGGTCAAAACAATAGGTTACCTTATAATTCCATGTAAAACAAAATATAATTAAACCCTGCAAAGTGGACAAACACACACAACATACATGCAAGTAGATGAAGAGGAAAGGAAATGTAATAAAATACCAGTTAGGGAAGAAGATAACAACAAAATATGAATTCTATTACCTTAAGAAGATGAAAAAAAATTACAATCGATGAAAAAGGAAGAAACGCATTACAAAATCCAAATATGAGGCTTGCAACTCAAGAACACTTGTGTAGCACAAATGAGCACCATTTTACAATATATAGAAGATGGGAAAGATAAAGGACGAAAAAGAGAGGAAAAATCAAATTTCAACCTTCAAACACGAAAATATTGCTTTGAATGTTTGAAAATAGGCATGGGTACCCTACTAAATACATTTCCCGATCATTATTTACTTGTAAGAGAAGGTTTGGCCACCATACCTCATCAAATCTAGTAGTTGAGCTACCTGAAACTACATATTTAATGTTGGGATATTATTTCATAGTTTAAACCTACCTCTCCTCACCAAATTTATAATATATTTTTTGTGGTGTATTACATGATGAAACCTTTCCAAAAAGTCTAATTGTGTAAAATTTTGAGTTATAGGGAGAAATTTATGGCCCTATGAACTTCAGGGTCTTAGGTGGGTCATACGAGGGTTCTTTACGGGCTGCTAAAATTTGATTTTAAATGCTTTTTGTGCTGGGGTGGATGGATCATCCAATCAAAAAACTAGACAAAGGATGGAAATTTTCCTTATGTGCCTTTGGGACTTAACTTACCTAAATTTGCGTAGGTCTAAGTGTTTGTGGAGGATTGGTATTCGAGTGGAATTTTGGAACAATTCCACTTGTTCCATTGTGACCACTTTAACTGATTTCACTACATTCTCTTCCATCATATAATTCACCTACCCCTTAGCTAACCCTTTCATCTTGTCAAGGAACTTATGGAACATGGGAATACTTCTGTCTGCGTCACAATACTTGTATCATCCGAAACGACTGACTCGTACCCTTTCTACCTCACTATCAGCTATATGGCTCATGCGGGGAACACACCCCCTGAAGAACTGTTATTTTATTTCCTGAAAGTTATAACTTATCTAATTTAAAATCCCTAAACCCATTCTCATTGATGATGTGGTAAAATGGGGAATAGTAGGAACAAAGGAATAGTTCATCTAAAGGCCGATTTGGTCGAATTTCTTATCTTTTTCCTTATTTTTTTGATTTTTTGGCTAACTATAGAAATTAGGATCTTGGCAAGGAGGAATTGGAGTGTCCTAAAACTGATTTTATCTAAAAATTTTATTAATTGATGCCTTCCCAAGTCCAATTGAGAACGTAAGTTATCAAAATAAGACTAAGAGGGGGTATTTTGGATAACAAGAGAGAGAGAGGGGGGTGGTGAGAGAGAAAGAGATAGAGAGACAAAGATAATGTCATATATTTCTTCTTGAAAATTTTAAGATCCTAAATCTTAACTATGTTTCATCTTCTTACACCCTACTCCTTTTGGAAGCACATGTTGAAACTACCCCAAACATTCTAGACAATAATCTTTTTATCAAAACCTATCACAGTCCTTAGTTATAAAGCAAAGTACACATGAGAATTTACTCAAATAATTATTATCTTATTGAAAAACAAGATTTTAATTATTAGGGATCACTAATAAAAATGACATGAGTCTATAAATATGGAGGAACTTAAAATTTCTTCTTTATTTATTCATTCACATCTAGAACTCTTACATACATGCTTACACATTAACATTCATCCATAGAACAACTCTTGTCTCCTTATTTCACACCAACCATCTCTCCTCTTAAAATGAATCTACATTTCTATAATGATGTATCACAGTTATCCTCCACCTTACTTTAATCATTTTTTTTTTATGATGTCTATAATTGGTCTTAGGTGGTTGACGATCACCATGATTTTGTCAACAAGCAATAATAAATTACATTATGTCTTATTTAGTGCTCATCCAACGTTACATTTCCCTTTGACTGAGTTGGAAAGAGGATTAGATTGAATTTTTCATTAAAGCTAGACAAAATATTTACTTAAACTGCTAAAACCCTTTATTACATTACCGAGATAGTCACATGAAGCCTAGAAACCTCTAAATTCTTCATGACTAATTCAATTTGAATTTGCTTTTGGCGAGAAAATACAAATTAAACTAGATGGATTCGAATGACTAGTTTAGACCTGAATTTGTCCTTGTATGACCCTTTTTGACCTATAAGGCCTTCTATAAAATCATATAACATCATGATTAATGTATATCAATTGATGCACATACATACATACGTACGTACATACATACGTACATACATACATACATACGTACGTACGTACATATATATATATATATATATATATATATATATATATATATATAAATGTATGTATATATATAATTCACGGTAAAATTAATTGAAATATTTACTTCATATTACAGAGCTTTGTTAAGGTTGTGAAATCACTTTTGTCATAAAAAATATGTAAAATTGTACCAAAACCTAGCTACTCAAATAATCTTTCTAATATATTAAAAAATTATGTTTTTAGTTGTAATGTCTATCTTGATAATGTCCTAAAAATTATGTCCAAATGCCATACCATATTTCTAGGGTAACAAATGATAATGCACGTTACAAAATTTTTACGAAAAATAATGTGAGACCTTGTTCCTAATCACAGTAGTACACTTTTTCTCAAATTATATGAGGGTGACTACCATTTTTCATTACAATGATAAAAACTAACTATGGAAATTGATGATTTGATGAAATGAAACACTTCCCTCCATTGGCTCTTATAGATTTTATTCATAATATGTAGTTGATATTTCATTTAGAATGTAGAATGAAGATCACTAAAAAAAATTCAACACAAAGATCACTAAAACGTGTAAACACAAGTACATTGCATAATATTCGAGGATGATTTTCCAGATACACTGATATAATTTCCGACAAAATAGAACATACAATAGTTGAGGAAAATTTTATTGATACTATTAAGTGAGTGACTTTGCATGTATGAATGTGCCCAATATTCTCATATGAAGTATAGGTAATGTAAATGAAACTTAGAGACTTATTTTCTATCTTTTCTCACACTTAGAATACCATCATAGGCACCTACAACTAGGTAAGTGCACTAAATTGGGGCACCAAAAGGGGGTCATAAGTGGATGGATTTTTCTGAAAAATAAAAAACTTCAACTTGTACCATTTTTTTGAAATATTTAAACACTCAAAATCTGAAGATGTTGTATAAACATGAATTATAGAATTTTGAGTCTAGTTTCTAAGATACCAAATTTTATTGAAAATGAATAAGTGGGTCAAATAACTAAAATATTAACAAGTTCTCCTATTTTTGTTCAAAAACATAGTAGAGTGACTTTTGTTCCGCCCACCATTTTTTAGCACCATTTGATATTTTTGAAAATCCTTTAGTAGAAAGATAGCTATGAACATCTAATTTGTATTAGAATATTTTTTAAAAAAATTCGCAAGTTTTTAAAAAATTATTTTTCCATTATATAAATTTTAAATTTTGAAAAATAACGTGCTCTAACCATGCACCCCTAACTACATCCAATAATATTGAAAAGTAGTTTTTTTTTAATATGTATAGAGTTAGGCCTAGTTTGTTCCTAAAAAACTTCTATTCAATTTTGATAAATCAACAAAAGAATACACAACAAACGATAAGAATTCAAAATCACTAAAAATAGAGTTATAAAAGACATAGTTTGAAATAAATATAAATGGGAATATTAAACTAGTCAGAAAAATGTAAAAATCACATATTTAGAAAGAGGATAGTTATCTTGACATTGTAGATTTTTTTTAAGAAAGGTAGTGAACATTTTTGTAGGATTTAGCATGGAGGAAGGTGATTTTTTGCATATTTTGTCAAAAACATGTAGGTTGTTGTGTTAATGAAGGTCCAAGTCCTAGGTTTGGGAAACCAAGGCAATTCTAAGCCTACAAATTCTTGGTTTTAGGGAATAATAAAATAAACATGTATGCACTATAATGCGTACACGCTACACATAGTATAAACATTGAATGTGCTTTCGGTATGCTTCTATTTACAAAAAATATTTATACTTTAAATTTATTTTAGTAAATATAAGAAATTAGCGTCACGATGTACCTTATGGAACTAGTCTAACAATTCTATTAGTCACGGTTTAGGAGATATTTTTTTATAATATAATCTAGTTTGTACATAGGTAATTTTAAGGATTTGAGCATTCAGCCTAAAGCTTTTAGTGTTTAACTTCTACAATAACAACCCTAAACCGTAAACATTCAGCCCTTAACCCTGAACCATGACCCCTAAACCCTAAACTTGAAACCATGAACCATGAACCCTGAATGCTAAACCATAAACCCTAACCCCTAAAAAATAAATCATAAAATATAATCCCTAAAACCTAAACCCTAAACCTTAAAAAATGAACCATAAACCCTAAAGCTTAAACACTAAACCCTCAACCCTAAACCATGGAATATATGAACTAAACCCTTAAACCTCAACCCTTAACCCTGAGCTATTAACCCTAAACTATAAAATCTAAAACCTAAAACATAAATAATAAACCATAAACCCTAAACACTAAATCATAAACCCTAAATCGTAAACCTTGAACCTTTAACCTTGAACCATAAACCCTAAATCTAGAACCCTAATCTCTAAACCCTGACCTTAAACACGTAACTCTAAACCCCAAACCTTGGACCATAAACCTTGAACCCTGAACCCTAAACCCTAAGCTATAAACCCTAAACCCTAAGTCGTAAACCCTAAACCCTAAGCCTTGAACCCTAAACCTTCATCCCTGAGTCCTGAATGCTAAACCCTAAACTATGTACCCTAAGCCTTAAACCCTAAACCCTAAAACCTAAGTCCTAAATGCTAAACCATAAACCATGTACCCTAAGCCTTAAACCCTAAACCATAAACCCTAAGACATAAAACATAAACCCTAAACCTTAAGCCATGAATTCTAAATCTTTAACCCTAAACCATAAACCCTAAACCCTAAACACTAAATCCTCAACCCTCAACACTAAACCATAAACCATAAAACCTTAACCCTTAACCCTTACCCCTAAAATTTAACCATAAAAATAAAAATCTAAACACTAAAATTTTAATTTTTAACCCTAAACCCTAAATCTAAAACTGTAAACCTAAACCCTAAATCCTAAAGCATTATCCCTGAACCTTGAACCATGAACCGTGAACCCTAATCCATAAACCCTAAAACCTAAACCCTAAACCATATTTCATCAATATTTCTTTGTCTTATGCCTATAACCATCATTGAGTTTGCATTTACAACCACCTTGTTTTCGAGAGGTGGGACAAGTAACTAAATGGATATGACATCTACCTTGTGTCGTGAAATGCATATTAAACATCTCTTCCAAAAAAATTTCTCCCCACATATACTTCCACTCTTAAATGTCAATTTCTTCATACTTTGAAACAAATTTCACATTTCTCATATTTCCATGTATGGTATTATGCAAACTAGGATGACCCATTAGAAGCTGAAAAAAATAACCATCCCAACACAAAAATTAATCTCAAAGGATATGGAAGAAACATAAAAAAATATACCAATGCGGAGGTGTAGGATCAAAATCTATTTTCCTATAATATCCTCTCCTCTAGAGAAAGAGAAATCTCTTCTGCTACTAGAATTAATAGAACTCCTAAAGTGTTCAAAATAAGAATAGCAATAAGGAAATGACTAAGAAAACAAATGGGTTATCAGCTGTTAAGTAAATATTTCTTATTTATTTTTCAATGGGAGTCAGGTAGTCTACCACTTAGTGACCTTCCATTCATTAATAATTCCTTATATGATAAACCCATGGATGCTTTTAAAAATGTCTTCAGAAAGATAGCGGTAGTCATCAAACATAGTGAAGGGTGTGATGTGATTTCCAAAAAACTTTAAATTCATAAATATTTTGAGTTCATAACATGATTTTATAAATATCTCTATTGTTATAAATGGAATCCAAGTAATGGTGTCTCCCTATATCCAAGGATTGAGGACTACTAGGGTGTGTGGCAGGATTGTGCATTCATGAATCATTGAGTGTCTGAATCAAAATGTCATTCCATCTAGAGATTTTTTTTCAAACATTAGAGTAATACATCTTAGAAAATATAATTGAACCTCAAAAATCCTCTCAAATGGCTATCTTACACAAGCAACAGACATATAGAGATTTTTTCTTCGAATGAAACCTTCATTCCCAAAAGCTTGCAATTTAAATAATTATTCAAAAGAGTGTCAAAAACATTTCTTTGTACCAAATTTTTATTGGATATATGGAATTTCCCTCCTTCAAAATATCAACAAATGAAAGACATCAAATTATGATGACTCTTTTTGAATGTTCTTCCTACGAAGCAGATGAACCATTTTGAGTTGAATACTCTCTGTCAATAGTAGTAAGAATGGGTAAGACACATAATATTACAGTGAGTGAAATAGTTCCCATGTGATGTGAAAAATAAGATAGCTATATTTTGTAACATTTATTTGTACTGAATTGTTCTTGGATATCTAGCATTTCCCTCCTTCAAAATATCAACAGATTAAGGACATCAAATTGTGATGACTCCCTTTGAATGTTCTTCCTATGAAGCAGATGAACTCTTTTAGTTGAATATTATCTATTAATACTAATAATAATGGGTAAGACACAAAACATTATACTAGGTGAGTGGGTGAGCCTACACCGTGATCCTTAAACCTTGAACCCTAAACATTACACCCTAAAATTTATTCCCTAAACCCTAAAATGTTACCCTTAAACATTAAACCCTAAATCCCAATCCTTAAAACCTAAACACTAAACCATATACCTTAAACCCTCATCCCTATACCATAAACCATGAGCCCTTAAACCATAAACAATAAACCATGACCCCTAAACCCTAAACCATGAGACCTAAACCGTAAACCATAAACCCCCAACCCTAAACTATACACCATAAACCCTTAACCCTAAATTTTGAACTAGGGAAATTTTTAGTGGTGAATATTAGTAATCTCGTAAAAATTGAGGATTATGGAAATTTGAATTGGTGGATATTCTGTGATTTATAGCAACTTATTCACTGAAACATTCGATAGAAATTTCCCTTATACTCTTCATTTCACCTAGATTTTACACATATATAAGATCTTATGAATGTAATTTACCACCATTTTGAATCATTTCATGCACATATTTTTTGAAGTAAACATAAGCAACCTCTCAACCATCTAGCTAAGAGATGTTCAACCCTAAGCTATCCAACACTTGATCCATCTAACCCTGAGCTATCCAACCCTTGACCATCAAACCCATAGGGCCTAACTCATCCAAACCCTCAGCTGTCTAACCCTTAACCATCCAACCCTGAGCCATCAAACCCTAAGCCATCCAAACCTGAGTCAGCCAACCTTAACCCGTTGAACCCCTCATCCATCCAACCCTTCATCTATCCAACCCCTCATCCGTCCAACATCTTATCCATCTAACCCATCATCCATCTAATCCATCATCCGTCCAACCCATCATCCATCCAACATGTCATCCTTCTAACCCCTCATTCATCCAACTCCTCAGCCGAGAGCATTCGAACCACTCAGTCAACCAAACCTTTGTCGTACAACCATAGATCCATCCAAGCCTTTTCTGTCCAGCCCTTTACTATCCAACTACTACCATCTCACCCTAAAATATCCAATTTCTTAGCCTTAAAAGATAAGATCCATCCCTAAGTAATCATGGATACTATAAATCAGGGTAAGAAGGTAATTAATTTAGAAATGGATACATGAAATACTTTTCTTGGTTATTTTCGAAAATAAAAAAAATAAAGGGGGTTTCTGCATCAGCTAAAAATATTGGTATATGACATGTGTTATTTATAGGTTATTTAATCTTATAGTATTTAATAATTATGTTTTTCATACTTCTCTTTGAACTCTTTATACTATGTAAAAATTTAACTATAGATAAAATTATTACTATATTTCTAACAATTTTATAGAATTATATGCAGACGTTTCAAAAATTCCTTTAAAAAATATCAATTTAAAGATATTGATGATCCATTATATGTTGAGGAAAATATTACGTCCCTTGACGACATAGAAGAATAAGAAAATTCATCAAATTCTCATGATACACTAGTAGAGGAAGCTTCTACTCCAAGTTCTATTTCAAGAAAAAGGAGACATGAGAATCAAGATATTCCTGCTGAGAGCCTAGATGTAGAAGTTGAACCCAAAGAAAAAAAAGAAAAAATGTCAAAAGAAAAAGGGAAAAATAGACAATTGGAAGGAAATTCCAGTTCAAATGGGCTAAAAAATATCTTTTTATTGAACGTGTGTACACTGAAAATGGTAAAGATGTTCCAACACAATGTTGATACAAAATATGTGGTTAGAAATAGGGGAAGGATCACACGATGCATCTTAAACTGGACACAATTGAAGAGCATTGTGGGAAAAAATACATTTCCTAAAATCAAAAGGATGAGAACATAGTCAGAACATAAAAATGGAAAGATGCAAAATATTGTTTACATGTCAAATATGCAGAAGGATATGAAAAGGAACCAAAACATATGAAATATGTGAATGAAAAAGGTGGGACCGTAGTAGAAAGATGGAGCAAAGCTATGGAGGTAGAAATGCATGCAAAAAGTATTCAGTTTTCTACCGTATTCCATATATTGAAAAGGGGAAGACTGATGTAATATTTCAGAAAAAATAAAATTATGTATCACGTTATTGGTTTATAGAACGTTCCTCAATTTCATTGGTTAGATACAATCGGCTGGGAAATTACAAAATGACTATCTCTAGTAGAAAAGGAGGATCTGAAACAGTGTGTTCAAAAGGATAAGTATATTTCCCTTTTAATAGATGAGGTTACTATAGTTGATAATACTTCATGGATTTGTATTCATGTCTATAGATTTGGTAATGAAATAATAACTCCACACCTTTTAGCAATTCATAAAACGACTGAGAATTGTAATTCTAAAAATATTTATAAATTGGTGTTCTCAAATCTGAAGGATGTTGTTGGAATGGATGACTTCGCCATTGCAAAAAAAATAGTTTATGTCGGAACTGATGGTGCAACTATAATACAGGGATCCAGAAATGGTCTCTACATTAGAATTCAAACAATTTTTTCTCGATATATGGTTGGTGTCTAATATATGGCCCAAAAAATCAATCTAGCTTACAAAATTGTGACAACATTTGAAAATGTAGCTAGAGTGGAGGAATTGATATGTGAGTTGCATGCTTATTATTATAACAGTCCAAAGAGATTTTTGGAATTTCAAAAACTCACAATTGGACTAACAGAGGGAAAAACCTTCTCAAATATGTAGATACCAGATGGATATCTATGTATGAACCTTCTTATACAATACTTGATGAATATCCTTCATTGATAGGATTTATGTATAAATACCGCAGGGATGTAGATAAAGATAAAGATCTATTGTGTCATCTAACAGACATTAAATTTTTGATCACACTCTATGGTATTTTTTCCATGTTGAGGGAGCTTATTATATTAATGAAGCATGCACAAGATCCTTCTTTCTACATAATAAACTTCCTCATACTTAAAAGATGTGTGTGCTGGAGTCTCGAAAGTTTATATATTTCTGATGGGAGTTTTCAGGGTGCTTCTTTTTAAAACTAGAATGCGTTGACAGATTTGAAAAATATCAAGTGCTTTTTAAAATACAATATACATGATCATCTATGTATTACAGCACATGGAAAGGAGATTCCACTTCATACGTTCCAAAAAAGAGCTGATATGGCTACTTGGAAATAGAAGAAGTAAAAGTGACATGAAATTTATATGATGCAATACTAATGGAAACCAGTAATAAGTTGAGAAATATCTCTGAATCGTTAGCTAAAGAGATCTGGGAAAGATTCAAAAATTATAAAATTCTTGAAGAAACGGGAGTTGTAAATCCATAGTTTTGGAATTTGTCTGGGGGAAAATCTTATACATCTATCATTCCTTTATTTTTCAAAAACATGGGTGTTCTTACATACCATTTCTCTAAGACTTAAGAGATAAAATAAGTTTCTGTTGAAGGTATTTTACAAATAAAAATACTTAGTTCCTAGTTAATGGATTTTGCTAATACTGTGATAAGACAAGTTCAAATTCTACAAAACCCACAGGATTATGGTGTCATAAAAAGGATTTGGAAGTATATATGTTCCAGTAATATTATAAGTGAAGATTTGAGCGAGTATATTAAGTTGTATGAACTCTGTCAAACTATGATTCTGGGTTTTGTGGAAGATGTGAGGGTTTTCAGTGCACTATCTTTTTTAAAATTGAAAGTTTGAAATAGATTAGACAAGAATATAGAAAGTTGTCTGAGGTTGTATCTATCACGTTACTCAGTGGTTTCTTTCCCTTATGATAGAACACTCCCATTATGGAATTCACTAGCAGAAAGAAGAGGAGTTAGTAACATTCTACTTGACCCAGGGGATGGAGACACATCCAAATATCATGCTACAATTGATTTCCAAGACACGAATGAAAGTGTTGATCAAGGACTGTTTCAAATAATAGATATTTCATTATAATTATTTAATGTAATGAATTATAACTATTGATGTATTTCATACAGAGATTACAACTTTCAATAAATGCAATATTAAATATTTGTTTTTTATATTTGGTTTTTAAATTGAAATTAGAAAATATTTGTCTTTTATATATGTTAATTGATTTATTTTACATCTGCGAAAAATCACAAATGTAACTTATTTAAACAAAAAAATCAAGTAAATTTAAGCAATGTCTACGTAAAAAAAGATATAGAAACAAAATTTGTATTATGTACTATTTAAACATCATAATTACAATTCCAATTCTCGAATTACTGTTGAAATGGTTCTCTTATGTGGCGGATTAGTTTATGATGAAAAGTACAAATTCATAAAGCATTTTCGGCTAATACATTTTTCATTTTGTAGTTTACTAACCCTCATTTGCGTTTTTTTAGCTAGATTTTATGTTTCTTAACTACTTTTGTTTAGCTTGTAGGATTTTTATGCTCTTTCAAGCTATACAAAAGGTGAGGTGCTACCAAAATTGGGAAAAATTTACAAATTTTTGACCTTTCTTCACACTTTCTTGTCAAAATTATGTATTTTTGATGACCTGCAAGGAATTATGTTTTTGTTAAAAGGCGTGAATTTTTTTTGAAAGGTGTGTAGTTTAGTTCAAAGGTGCATTGTTTCATTCAAATGTATGCGGTGTTGTTGACAAGCCTATGATATTATCTCTCATCCTACATTGGTATTCTATAGGATTTTTGGTCCTCTACATACTATGCACAATACTATCATTAGGCTTGTGGTAGCGTCTGTTGGCTTGTGGTTTTGTTACACTATTATTCACCCCTCTATAGCAGCCTTGTTGTAATGTCTCTTAGCTTTCCCTAGTGTTACATTTTTTCCTTTTATGTCACAAACCTGTGGGTTTGTTGACAGGCTTGCGGTTTTATGCATAAACGTGTTGTTTTGTGTAGATTCCTGCATTTTTTTCACAAGCTTGTGGTTTTGTTTGTGGGCTTGCGGTAGCATTTTAAGTAAATTTGGGATATAGTTTCAAATTTTTAGATTTAGATTTTTGAAATTTTCTTTCATTTTTTAGGATTTGTAACTTCCGTTCTTATAGGTTTTTTATTTAGATAAATGTTTATAACATGTCATCAAGTTTTAATTAATATAATGTTTCCATGATTTGTTTTTAACTTAGGATAAAGTTTGTGTATGCTCTTCTCTTACACCTTTGGGTAATCACGAGAAACCAAAACAACTTTAGTATTTATTTTCTAACATTTGGTTAATTTGGAAACTTAATCTTTTTATTTTTTCTTAAAGGAATGAGAAATTTATCAAGCATTTCTATGTTTCATTTGATTTAAGTTTTCCTTTGCATTTTTCTAGTTGAGTCAAATTATTGTGAATTCTCTCTCTTGCATCCTTGGATGATCTTGAGAATAAAAAAAAATGATTCACTTTCTATATGAAAATACTAAGTATTTTATGCGCAATACCTAATTGTTTTTAAAGAATTGAGACCTAAACACATATTAACTACAAGTTTGATGTAGGTTTCCAATGATGTGTTAAACTACATTCTTAATTCAAGATAAAAAAACACACCATTTCATATAAAACACTATACTTGCAGGTTCGGTTAAGGGTTAAAACTCGTACGCTTTAAACTAGGAGAATTATGTTGTCATAACCCATAAAACACATTATGAGTATTATCCCAGGAATCCCAAAGTAGTCCACACCTTGAGAGAACTAGTGGACGAAATGATAATTTCCCCCTTATCCACTTGACTAGTAAAAAACCCATGTGCAAAAGCTTCAAGTTACCCGTATGAGGCTTGTTCATTAATTTGATTACCGGGCAATGGTCAACTATCTAGATGATTAGAATTGTGTACCTCTCTTACGTAATAATTAATGAGTGTTGAGAATAAAATTTTTAGAAACCATTTGGCATTGGGGCCAACATGACTTTATCCATCGTGTTCCAAAGAAATCTCATAAAGCAAGAAATTCATCGGATTCAAAACCTTTTTAGTCAAACAATGGGAGAGTTCATTAAAGTTTGTGACGCATTTTATTCATCATGAAACTTTCAAGGCATCACTTTGTCCTAGTTTCTACCTTGTCGTAAGATAAGGTGAAACTCTGCCAAAGTTACATTAAGTATTTTTCATCTCCACTTGGTCTACTCCTTTGTTTTCTTGTTTTCCTTTTGGGACAAAAGAGAGCTTATATAGGTGGTACTACTAAAAATAATCATGCCCATCATTTTTGTATTATACTCACATTACTAGGTTACAATGCAGAAATGTGAGTGTTGAAACTATGTTGGTACGTCTTCATGTTTTGGTAGGACCTTGTACTGATGCCCATGTCAAGACTCTTTCATTGTAGTTAGGTTATCTCATCATTGAATTTCTCTAGAGTTGTTAGGCTACTTACATCACATCAATATATTTTTTAAAATGTACCTCTTGTTTCATTATTAAAAATTTATTTAAATCTCTAAATTGTGTTGTAAGGCTACTCACATAACTATCAACTTCTTGATATACTTAGACCTTGTTTTTATTTCAACATTGCCTTGAGTTTTGAAAATTGTTGTCATTATACGGTTCACATTGTGTCAACATCATTTTTATACCTATATATTTATTTGTCTAAAATTTTTGAGTAATGTGTCTAAAATTGTGTTGTTACATTGCTCGCATTTATATCTTCCATTTTTAAGACTTGGAATTTTTGGGGGTCTAATTTTTTTCAAATATACCTTGTTTAGAATTTACATCAACATCATCTTAGTACTTAGGTCTAAGTATTGACATCGAGTGTTGTCATTATTACACCATACCATATTTGAGAATGTAGGGAGTAGTTGTTCTTATGATTGGATTGTGGTCTTGTACTTGATTGATTTTTCCTAGATACTTCATACTATATAGTTCCATATTAGTTAAGTACAACAATTTGGGGGACCAAAAAGTGGACATCAAATCCTGAATTTTACAAACCGCGATCTTGGTTTGTTTTTTTAGGTTTGAGAATTTTCCGAACCTAATACCATGATTACAGTTTTAAAGTGTGGTCTAAAACTGTAATCATGGTCCTTTGATACCAAAAAAAATAGCCACAACCATCATTTTTCCCCACCATTTTCTCCAAACTTCACATTTGTTTCCATTGTTGACACTCACGCTCTGCATTAACCTTCCAAATTACAATTTTTACTTCTAGATCATGATAATTTACATGATGCCACCAAGATGAAGAGGTTAGCCCTCATTTTCTTTTATCAATTTTCTTGAATTTTAGGTTTTTTTATTGTTTTCATGGGTTTTTAAATATTTAGTTTATGTATAAAATTTCTTTATTTTGTTAGTTTCTTGGCAAGACATTAATCTTTCAATTCCACCCAACTTTCCTCCACTTTCTCAAAACTCTCCAAATATTCCTCCACCTCCATTTTACCTTCGTCAAAACCCTTCTTCGAAAGTTCCTCCGCCTCCTATGGCTCCTGTCATTCCCACAAAAACACCAAGAATCCAAGGTGATATCATTACAAAAATATGAGAAAATAAAATTTCCATTTAGAACCTTATTCACAATATCAGATAAATTCATTCCAAAAATTCAAGCATCACAAATTTAGCCAACACCTCTTCAAACATTGATTGGTGAAGTTTACTCTGAAATAAACTAAATAGATAGAAAAAATACTTTTAGAGATAATTATAGGCATTGGTATGCAGACAATTTATCACATGCGGCTGTGAAAGATAAAAGAAAGTAGAAAAGACCACATTTATGCACTGTATATAGACCTGAGAACCAATTCCCCCCTCACGACTAATTGCAACCGCTTCCCTATCCATTGGTGTCATGGTGACCACATTATGAACAATTTTTGGGACTGATGGTGGATGGGTTTTAATTATCCGCCATGAAAAAAATGAGGTTCCTCTTTATTTTTTGAAGAAATCTTATTGTGAGTTTGTGCTTAATGAGGTCCCTAATTATTTTGACTTTTTTGGGTTTTAAGGTCGAGGAGGTGGCTCTACAGATACTAGACCAGGTGCACATATTGCAATTGGTCAACATAGGATGGCGAAACACCAAAAACCCCCAAAACCATTAGTTATCCCTCCTAAAGTGAAGGAGGTTTTGGATATCGACACAGTGCATCTGTTGAGGTATCTCATTGACACTCTATCCCAACATAGTATCCATATTGCATCTAGCGATGTTGGTGGAGGTGCAATTTGTAGCACACCACACCAATGCGGGTCATGTGGTATCATATGCACTGAGGGTGAGACATCCTTCACTGGGTAACATAATCTATTTTTTATAGATTTGATGATGAAAGATGTTTCAAGAAGTGTTGCAAATGTCCCTCGGTATTTCACAGGTAAGTAATATATATAGTCACATAAAAGTTTAATATATATAGACAATTTTATTTCATTTGATATATATATACTTGATTATGTCATACTTGTGTTAAAACTATTTATGTATTTTCATTTTAAACAACAAGATCTGGTCAAGGAAAAATTTTGTGTGGACATCCTAGCTACTATATCCCATGTTACAGTGTGTGTGGATGATAAGTTTCAAGTTCACTTACATTTGAAATTATCATTTGATTTCAAGTTTATTATTAAATACACTTTAATGTTCATGTACGTGTTTCACATGTACATATATATTAATATGTTTATCTTTTTTAAGCATGAACTAGATGAGGACATCATCTGTTGTGGGAATTGAGGCTACTAATATGCCTCACGTTACTTTTACATAGGTTAGTTTTACATATTTTACTAGTTATTGTTCAAGATTGTTTAAATATTATTAACATACATATCTATATGCATTCTAGAATTTAATATATATACATGAGCCTTAGTTCCTTACACCGTTATCTTAGACAATTTTCAATTAATTTTGATCTTACATGTTGGTCTTGTACATATTATGAATGCCACACAGACTCTTCCTTTCATGAAAACTGTGGAGGCTTCTGTTGATTTTTCCATGGTGTTTGCAGATCCACTCGTGCATGTACAATTTTTAGAATTTATTAAATTTTGGATGATGTTTTCTTGCTAAATCTACAATATAAAATTATAGATGAAATATTTAATTTGAACTATTTATTTGTATGCTGCTTGGTATGATTCAGAGTGCACTGCCATGAACCCTAGACACTCCCCCTCATGAGTCTACAATTGACCATAAAGAGCATCAACCAAAAATTGATACTGATCATGATATTGTGGTAATATTTCACATGTATTAAAATTTATGTTTCTAAATTATGAATATATTTTCAATATATCCATTTCTTAAAAATTTGGGTGTTAAAAACTTGATGTTTATTAATGTGCACGCTAAGTTACAGGGCTTTGAAATGCCTAGGACCTAGCGGATGAAATCCTTAGTGCCATCTCCCTCGACTACATCCACAGGATGTGGACATGCTTCTACTAGTAGGGCCAAGAGAGGGAGTATGTCTCATGATTCTTCATAGGATGTATAGATATATATGCCATCTAGACATGTGATACATAGATTTTTTGTATGCCTATATATGGCTTGATATATATGATCTTGTGTTGGACATTCTATGGAGATGTGTATATAGTCTTATGCGATCGTGTGGTCCTATATATATGACATACTTAGTTTTATACATTATTCTTATATTTTAAGAGATGTGGCACTAACTCGAACACATGTGCATATATTCCATGTGTAGTAGATATATATGTGTGTGTGTGTGTGTGTGTGTGTGTGTGTGTGGGGGGGGGGGTGTGTGTGTGTGTGTGTGGATTTTTTTCCCAAACCACTATGATATAATTTTTATGGATTTCTTGTGATCTCATATGTTGATATTTTTCTGTACTAATATTTGACATATGATCATATTTGATGACGTGTGACATTTTTGAATATATGTGTTACTTGATGATGTGTGACAACATAATTTCATTAAATGACATGTATTGTGATGATGTAATGACATGATCTTACATCTTTGTTTCACTCTTTCGAGACCACACACACATATATATGCTTCAGAATCATTTTTGTTTCTCTTTGTGGTGGATGGAGATAAAACATTTACACATAACAATATGTCCATTAAATGGATATGACATCATAATCATCTTGTGCTTTGTAAGATTACATAACAATGGACAAATTCTTGATATGACATCATAATCATCTTTATTTCACTTTGTCACACATATGAAATGTCTTTGTAATTTCATATATATGCTTCATGTAATCATGTCTCTGTTTATTTTCATACAATTTATGTAATCATGTCTTTGATTCTCTTTATATGCTTCATGTAAAATCATGTCTTTGTAGTGACCTTATCCAATCTCCTTGAAGGCTTATCATATATGAATTTCACTATTGGTGTGGTGAATAATAAATCTTGTGCTTTAGAATATTACATAAAAATGGGAATTCTTGATATGTAATCATAATCACCTTTGTTTCACTTTGTCACACACATGTATGTGCTTCATGTAATCGACATCTTTGTTTCTCTTTAGATGTGGTGGATGAATATTGTGTTCAATGAAAAGTTGCAAAAGCCATGGACATGGGGTAAGAATCTCTAAAGAAACCCCAAAGGCTTTTAAAAAACTAGTTAGAGGGCCATTAGATAAGAGATAAACAAGGATTCATCACTTTGCATACATTAATCTTAGAATAAATAAACAAATCTAGCATATTTATTAAATCCTCTACTCTTGAAAGATTTAAAATGAACCTAGGTCGATTCTAAGTAATAATTTATGTGATTATGAGAATGGAAGCTCACCGTTAATGGCTTTAAGGCCAATGGATATTCCCATTTACTCCATGCTTGTGTGTGTAGTGCAATGGCAAAGCAATAGCTCAATAAAAAAATGAAATAAGCTCTAAACCCTAAGAAAAATTCTATAGTTTATGTTATGAAGAAGGAGAGTTCTTAAAATTGTTTAGGAGTAGTGGGCTATTTATAGCTTACCAATTTCAGAAATGGGAAACTTTTGGTGCATGTGGGACAAAAGGATAAGCCAAAAGGAACTTTAGAGAGTCAAAATAATATTTGACTAGGTTTAGGGTTAATTGAACTAGGTTAGACTAGCTAATCCTATTTAGAGAAGAATTAGGGTTTCAAGAGGGTTTTGAGAGGTCTAATCAATCTAATGAAATGGATTGATAGACTAGGAAGTTTAGTAAAAGTGGTATAGAAGAGGGTGAGAAGACAATTTAGCTAATAATGGACCATATTAACCGTATTAGTTGGTTTATAGGATAAATTTGACTAAAATAATGTCATAAACAATGAATTAGAGGAGTCAAATTGATGAGGTATCATCAATTAGCAAGAAGGAGAATAGTTAGTGCAATATTACGAATAATAGTGCTTTATCCAAATTACAATTGTCTATATTTTCCCCTCTTTGGGGTGACGTAAGCTACATCACTTCAAAGAATGTAGACAAACATAAGAAAATGAAAATTGTTGAAGGGGTAGAAGAAAAATTATTTATCTAAGGGGTTGAAGGAGTTCTGAATGGGGTGATGGAATAAATAGATTGACGATCAAAAAGAGAACAAAAGAAAGAAAAGTGTGAAGAGAAGGTGAGAAAACAACATGAAAATGAGATATTGAGCTATCCACAAACTAGTGCTTATAGAAACAATTTGTTATCATAATTTTTATTAGAATCCTCAATATCAATCGTTATTAGAATGTGTGCATACGATGGAAGAATAAAATGACATGAAAATCCAAGATAAAAACAACTGTCCCTTGCTAAAATAGAAACTCCATGCAACATACAAACATGTAATGCAATTCAAGAAGTAAACAACCTAACACAAGAGGGAAATAAGTACAATCACACACACTTAAACCAACAATGTTCAAGACGATTGCACAAATATTTTGTTATCGAGTTAAAATCCCAAATGCTCTAGTAAATGACAAGGGTTGAAAATGATGCCCCAAGAAATTGGCATATGAAAGGGAAATGATGCAGGACACATAGGTCTAATGAAAAAGAAGTTTCCACAACACAAAAATACCAGGAAACTCATGCCTCAGAGTATCGAAAAAGTAAGCATCGTAGCTTTTGTAAATGGGTTGGAGATTCAAATGATCTATGAGTCGTTTCAAAATGCATGGAAATGCCAACAAGATCTAAGATGAATGTCATGTGAAAGACACACATTTCAGTCGTAAATGAGTTGATTACTAATTTTAGTCCATTTTAAAAGTTTTCATGATGTTTTTGGATTTTTTGGATGATGTTGTAATTTTCAAATCTTTTGATCGGTCAGAACAATTTAATGGATAAAATATCTCCTAAAAGTATAAGAAAATTCCCTAAGACAAAGAAAATGGGTACCATGTAATAGTAAAATTCCCTTACGAGGAGAAGAATGAGCCAAAAATAATTATTTAATAAAAATAATCATCACGACGGGTAGAATGTAGGATAAAATAAAAGAGAAATGATAAAAAATGATGCCTAGAATACTTGTAAATCATTTGATGGTGAAGAAGTGATCTCTAGGTGATATCGATCACACTAGCACGTGAAAATTTAGCAAAAATAATTATTTAAATCTAAAAATAATCATTTTGGTGAGTAGAAGAAGTGTTAGAGTGATCTTCATGGAGGAAACATGCCCCAGGGGCAATGCAATGGCCTAATATACCCACCTGAGGGGGGTAAATCAATCATGACTAGTTCATTTGTAGCAGAGCTCTTGTGAATTTTCACCATGAGTGAGTGTGAGAGCCATGGAGTGAGATGACGAGGTTATGAAGCAGGAGGAGATGAGAAGATCGCATTTGGGAGTTCCTTCAAGACCTAGTGGATGGACCTTACGTGAGTGTCCTATCCTTTGTCATTTTTGCATTTAATGTTGTTTTTAGGTCACTTTTAGGCTAGAGTTAGGGATTTTCGACATATGCACACATGCACATTTGTCAAATTGATGGGTACATGTATGCGTATGTGTTGAAAATGGGTACGTGTATGCATATGCATTGAAAATGGGTATGCTTATGCATATTCTTTGAAAATGGGTATGCGCATGGGTATCTGTTGAAGGGATGACATCATTGTCGGGTAGAAAACACATGGACAAGTACATGCATGCATCGAAGGGTAGGCGTAGGTGTCATACTGGAGGTGTACGCACCCTAGGTGAATAGGGTAGAGAGAAATAAAAAAGGGGGGTGATTATGCGTCAAAATTGGGGCGTAGGCACCGAAGTGGAGGTGTACACATGCCTAGTGCATACATGCTAAGAAAGGAACACATGTGTCTAAGTAGGCACTCATACGCCAGGGGAAAGAGGGCGATTCATCCTTGCAAACAAGTAGTTAAGGGTAGATAAGAAAAGACTAAGTTTTTGTAGAAGAAAGTGAAAAATTAGTATGTTAGAAAAACGAAAGAATAATTTCACTAGACAACTAGACAGAAGTAGATATAAATGTAACTCTAACGTGTGTATCTTTTCCTATAACGGATACAACCCATCCTTCAGACCCATAAGAGATATGGCTATCTCATAGTGGTAGAGGAATATTTTGATGAGGATGACCGGAGGATTTTGGACATTATTTTATATGTCACGGGAATAGCCTACGTGGCCGACATGCCATAGATTACCTTTGATAATAGCCTCATGACAGCCTTAGTTGAGCGATGGCACAATGAGAGTCAGTGCTTCCGACTACTTATTGGTGTGACCACGATCACATTGGAGGATGTATGACATATCATGCATGTACATATCCTAGGTGAGTTGATCCAATATATGAGTCACTAGCCAGACATTGATCACTGTGTCATCAAGTTATTTAGTGTCCCATCTATACAGTGTCATGGGATGACAGTCAAATTGTTGCAGTGTATAGAGGATCTTGAAATGGATCAAGTTGTAGTCTATTTGATGGAATTTTTCAGTGTATTTTTACTCCTCGATAAAACCAGAGCTTCATTTCCACTTGGCCTTATTGGAGTGATATGCGGCTTCATAGATGGTGTGACTTAGTGCTAAGGGCAATGCATACTAATTCACTTATACTTAGATCTTCATTTGATTACATAGTACTGTTAGAAGATGGTAGGAATGACCAGGTTATTGCATATATGGGCATGGAAACACATTTTCATTTGTCACCCTACAGGTGTTTTAAGAGCTCGAGCTCCAAAGGAGCCTTCTAGTATGGGTTGGGTTACGATTGGAGATGACATATGGGCACACATGGGAGATGCCTACAACTATCATTGTGAGTTAGATGATTTATAGTAGGCCGCAACAATATGAAGGTGATAAAGACATTTTTAGTGGCTCGAAGATGGTCTAGAGCTTAGTACTTTGATAGTTGAGCATTTCATGCTAGCGAGTCACAGTTATATGAGGGATATTTAGAGGGTAGATATGTGTCAGAGACAATTTTTCATCACTTGGGATGTATCTGGGCTAGATATGTGGTTTTCTCATAGGGCCATAGAGTAATTTGACATGGGACCACATATTTCCATCATCCCCGCCATCCTGACCATCTCCCGCCACATGGGTGCCTTGGAGACATTTTCGAGATCTAGGTTGTACCCCGGAGTATGCCCCATGGTACCACAGAGTGATTCCACATCGATTGATGATTCCTAGAGTTGCGTACAAGGCAGCAGTGAGGGCATCCCTATTGGGGCCTCCTAGCATTGATGAGGGTGGAGGGGGTTGTGGTGATGGTCAGGATGGCGGGGATGATGATGATGACAATTATCCTTTTCACAACTAACACCATGATGAGGATTGAGGACAGGTCCCTCCACCACACCATCCATGGAAACATGGACCAAGGCTTTGATAAAGATAGGAACCTTGGGCACTAGATATGGAGTTTCTTCTAGTAGGCATTCTAGTGGGGATATATGCCCCTTTATAGCAGGTATTTCCATAGCAGGGTCTGCCACGTTGTGCTCTAGGTGGTGGTGGTGATGATGGATAGATGGTTGCACTTTAGCTATAGCTACAAGTGGTGATAGCCATTCAATTAAATGTGGTAGGTTAGAGAGACCAAGCTAGGGCATAGGTACATTCCTTAAAAGTAGAGAAGAATTAGGCCAGAGATTAGGTATAGGCCTTGATAGCCAAGAGAGACCAGGTCAGAGCATAGGCCGCTCAAGGTGGGGATGGTGCAGTGGGACAACACCATATCAGTTAGTTAGTAATGTAATGGACTCAGATATTGATCCTTTTACATCCATCATAGACTTAGGTAGAGATTGTCATTACACATCGGGATCAGGCTCAGGAACAGGCACAAGATTTTACTATTTAGAGAGACCAGGTGAGAGCCTAGGTTTGTACTATTATCGTAGATATGGATCGGGAGGCCACCACTACAAGATAGGCCCATGCCGATAGGGGAACATTGACAGGTGAGTAGGATACCGCTGTACAAGTAGCTAGTGCCTTTGCGGATATATATATGATTTAGGATTTTATGCGAGCTAGTGGCGAGGCCTTGTCTTACAAGACCACATAATATAGAGAAATTTCAGTAGGGTAGCGAGTGGCTCCTTTTGATCATTTATATTTAAGAAAGATAGGTTCTACATAACAGTGATCAGGGTGATTAGTCAGGTCAATACAAGAGCCAGATGAATAGTAATGTGGCACTCCTGGAGCTGGCCCATCACAACCACCACTATTTTGTCCCCTAGGTCATAAAACAGGAAACCCAGGAGAGGGAGAGAGTTATGGGTGACATTCCCTTCTTTTTTTACATATTTAAGCCTCTTATGAAGGCTGATTTTGATCGATGTATATATTCGATGTATAATTATTATGATTATGCCTCTTGATGAAGGCTTAGTTTTAACTCGCACCCTTTAGATGGCGGATTGCATCGATGATGTATATCCTTATTTATGACAAACATTTATACATGTATTTATGTGGACATTTGATGGTTTATACTTGTTATGTTTTGATATGCCCTTATGATGATGATTCATGTTTCAAAGATGTATGAGTGTATTATGATGTATGATTTTCTCATTCCCCATGTATATGTTATATATAGATGTTTGTATCTTATTTTTCGTACTGATGTTATATCGTAGATAATTTCATATGTTTTTGATTTATGGGAGTTTCTAATTTTTATTCTAGCACTTGGGATGATACTAGATGATATTGGCATAAGGGGGGGATAGATTTGTGATTATGTGCAACCCCTCTTTCCCCCATTGATGATACAATATGTGATGATAAACTTAGCATACATGCATGATGTAAAACTGAGCATTTTTGTATATATGATGTATTTGATGATGTTAGATGTGATTAATTTCAGATGATATATGTGATGAATAGTAGATGATAGATGTGATAATAGCATATGTGTAGTAAACAAACACACAAGAACAATTTAATGAAAACTAAACATGCATATACATACAAAAAAACACAACAATATGTAACTAACAATGAACTCATTCAAATATTAGCAATATATTAAATTGACATTCAATCTAAGTAAAATGAACCCTAAAATATGCACACAATAGATGATTAAAAAAGGAAAACAATTATTTTTTAATAAGTGAACTTAATGCAATACACAATTAAATCAAGCAAGATGCAATCTAAGGTAAGAAAATGGACCATTCTGTAAATCACACAACACAAAAATACACCGACAACTAAAGTAATTAAATCACTACTTTGTTTTTGCGAGACAACATTGAAATGTTTTCTAATGTTTTTGGGTTATCTCAAAAGATAAGTTTTCCTGGCTATTGTTCATGTTATTTTCGGGGATTCGCCAAGACAATGTTATGAAGTTGGTGTAGATTTTTTCTAAGGGGGAATTTTCTGAATGTTTAGGTTTTTGTGCATTCCTTTTCTAAGTGTTTTTACATTTTCCTAGGTCATGTTCTGAAATCCATGTACAAGGACAAAGAAGTGTGGATGCCCCCAATGTGATGTGGGATTATACAAAGGAAATAATTCCATGCGCATATGTACAAGAAAGTGGAACCTGAAGGTGCCCCCATCATTAGATGAGAATATTCAAAGGAACCTCCTTTATGTTGATATAAGAGAAAATAAGCCAGATCACAACTTTGCGACATAGATTTGGTAGGGTTCCTAGACCTAGCAAAGGAAAATAATCCTAGATAGTGATGATATTTATCCATTTGGACGTATGAGTATCTTGTGACCAAATAATCCTTGTTGAGCATCAAAAACCATTTTTCACCCAAAGACGTTCCCACTACTCCACAATTGCATGGTTTTCACACGTGGATGGCCTATTTTTTCTTTACTGTTTTCTCAAATTGTTAATGTTTTGCTTGATTTTTTCTTTTTTATATACCTTTTAGTTCTTATCTAATATTTGTGCCATACTTAATCATATAAGTTATTGATATTCATGGCATTCATATGTTCCGGAATCTCCTCACCATCTAAATATGCCATCTTATAAGCTCTTGATCCATACTTAGCAACCACCACATAAGACCCTAGCCAGTTAGCTTCAAAGTTACCCTTCTTTTCTCTATATTTTACGATATTATTTTTATTTTATTTCAACACTATATCACCTACATCAAATTCATGATGAATGATCCTTTTATTATATCCTCTTGATACTCTATTTTGGTAGACCTTGAGGTGAATCAATGCTCTTATATGCTTTTCATCCAACATCTCTAGCTATGCTAGCTGAGCTACTCTATAGTCTTAGTCCATATCAAGATAATCCCAGAGAGATATTCTCAGGTAGGGAATGTCCATTTCTAAGGGTATGATGGCTTCAATTTCATAAACTAGGGAATATGGGATCACACCAGTTGGAGTGCGGATGGAGGTTCGATAGGTCTAGAGGACGGGATGTATATGTAAGTGCCAATTATTGCTAGTCTTACTTACCATTTTTTCCATGATGTGTACAAGGGTTTTATTGGTAGCTTTGGATTTCCCATTACCTTTGGGGTAATAGGGGGTAGACCAATTCAGTTAAATATCAAAGCATTGACACAATTTATTAATGATTTTATTTTTGAAGGATTTACCATTATCAGTGATAATGGTAGAAGGGATACCATAATTTCAAATGAGTTGGTTCATGATGAATTTGGAAATTTGTACACTAGTGACATAAGTAAGAGGAACAACATGTACCCATTCAGTAAAATACTTGATGACAGTAATAATGTGGGTGTGGCCATCTGAAGAAGAAGGGTGGAGTTTCCCTATGAAATCCATGCCCCATTTGGAAAATGGCCAAGGTGTTGCAATGGGCTACAAATCTTGTGCTAGTGAATGTATCAAGTTCCCATACTTTTGTCATAGCTCACATTTCTTGACGAAGTTACAACAGTTTTCTTCCATGGTGGGCCAATAATATCCGACCCTTAAGAGCTTCTTAGCCAAAACCATATGACTAGTAGGTGCTCCAAAAATACCACTGTTTACTTCCTTAATAGTATGGACTGAGTCCATAACATCTAAACAATGAAGCATATTCCCATCATAGCCATGGCCATAAATGGTACCTCCTATGAAGGTATAACATCACATACATCAGATAAGGACTTTCTTCTCAAAGTGGGTAATGTCCTGGGGAAATGTGTCATCCTGTAGGTATCTAAATATAGGGTCATACCAAGGGGAGGATGGACTAAAAATCTCACATGTCACATAATATTCTAGCATGTCATATGCGGGTATTGGTAAATTCTCTACAAAGAAAGGAGTTTTACTCTCCTGGGGTGGAATGCGTAAGAGAGATCCAATCGTAGCCATAACATCCACCGATCTATTATGTGACCTTCGTATTTGCTCAAAGACAACCTCTATAAAATACTCCATCAAGGTTTCAACCAAATTATTTTATGGAATAACCTTCTCATATTTAAACTTATACTCATCATTAACTTGTTTAATGATAAGTTTGGAGTCCCCAATGCCACATAGCTGTAAGATATTCCAAGTGATAGCCAACTTGAGGCCAATAATGAGTGCCTCATATTCTATAATGTTATTAGTGCATGGGAATCCCAAGGGGAATTTTCTTGGAATAACCTCACCTGTGGGAGTGATGAGCACCACTCCTACCCCCAATCCTTATAAGGTGAATGATCCATCAAAATGGAATTTCCATTCTATAGACTCTTTAATATACATCATGGATGCATCTGGTAGATCCAAACACAAAGGTTCCATCCCTAATAAACGAGCTTATGCCAAGTGATTAGCCAATACTTGTCCTTTCAACTATTTTTGGTTTACAAACTCAATATCCAATTCACTTAGGAGAATGATCTGGACAATTATACATTCATCCTGTGAGGGTGGGTTTGGAAAATAAGTATTTGAGAGGGTAAAATTTTTATATTAGCATAGTTCTTTTGCTAAGGAGACAATGAAAAACTTCCAACAAGTAAAGAGGATTACTAAGCATGTCTTTTCAATCTATGGTCAATTCAGTTCGTAGGTAGTCAAGGTATGACTAAGGTAATAATATGCTCTTTCTCTATGGTCTAGGTCATATTAGGAAAGTAGTGCACCAATAGCAAACTTGGTAGGTGAGATATACAAGAGGAGATGTTTGTCTGGGGTACGCGGCATGAGTAAAAGTGGGTTAACAAGGTATTGTTTAAGTAGTGTAAATTCCTTTTGATAGTCTGGCCCCCAATTGAACGCAACATCGTTCTTGAGGAGATGTGTAAATGGGTGGTAATTATTTGTAAGTTGTGAAATAAAACAGTGGATTGCCTAAATCTTCCCCTGTAAAATTCTCATTTTTTTCTCTTGAGTTGAGAGTGAAGCTCCCAAATTTATCACTATAGTTTCCTCTTTCGAGCCAATGTTAACACTTATGGTTTCGTCCACAAGCATATTAGAGGTATTGTCGACACTAAAATTTTCCTCCGTAATTTCTATTACATTAATGTATGTATTAGGAATAGGATTTTGTTAAGTATAATTAGTAGTAGCGTCTGATAGAAGATAACGGCGCTGCCAGTACGACGCCCCCAATAATGTATAGTACGGAAATAGTCAAAAGTACAATAGGAATGTTGTGGTAAAAAGTAAATAGTTGTCGTAAGTGGTCCAGTAATGTTAAAATGTCAAAGTTGGGGTAAGAAGAGAAGTAGGGTCTACATGATTAGGAATTAGAAATATTATATTGGTAATAAGGACAAGGAGTGAGGTCATAAATATTTTGTATATTTTATTTGTAAAAAGTCTAAAAATGTGGAACCCATGTGAAATGATAAGGTTTATCTTATCTTAAAAGATAAGCTTACATGTACAGATAAGAGTTAAGGTATGGAATATGATTCGTCAGAGTGGATTTCTTATCCTATCTTAGAGATAAGATGGATAAGCCTAGAAGTCTATAAATAAAGAGGCCACCCCCCTCATTTAGCATAGAAGGAAGTAGTGAGAAATATTGTAGGAAGTGTGCAAAGGAAGCCATCAGTTTAAAGGTGTGTTGAAGAAGCCATTAAGAGGTGTAATTGTAAAGTTTCTCCCATAGTCTTGGTGAAAGGTAAGTGAATTCAATAACACTTGAAGTACCTCATGGGTGAGATTGTAACAATTTCATGTTAATATTATAATTTACTTTGATATTTCAGATTTATCATCATTCCGTCTTATCATAGTTGATGGTATTCTTGTGTTATGTTTTTGTTGTGTTTCCAGATTACATCCACCAAACTAAAGGCTGTGCATTAGTAAATAATCATAGCACGAGGAGTTCCCGGTGAAGAATTATCATAGTGCCGGATTGGTGATGACATTTTGGTTCCGTTGCCGGGGCCATTCCTCGTTGGTGGATTTTCTGGAGAGATATTCCCACTTAGTCAAAAATCAATTGGAGGGTAACCTTGTTTTTACTGTGCATAGTAGTTACCATGGTAAAGTCATTTTTGCCATGAATAGTAGTTACCATGGTAAAGTCATTTTTGCTAGGAATAGTATTTACCGCAGTAAAGTCACTTTTTACCGTGAATAGTATTTACCGCAGTAACTTCACTTTTTACTGTGAATAGTGTTTACCACAGTAAAGTCAGTTTTTACCGCAGTAAGTCAAGTTTTACCATAGTTTACCGTGGTCATTTCTATTTTATTGTAGAAAGGTGTAAAGTCACTTTCTAGTATAGTGATTCCAATTATTTGTGCACATAAGTCTTGTTGATTGTACTTGTGGGTTGGTATTTCACGGTGGTTACTTTTGAAAATGGGAAAGATTCCTGTTTTTTCAGCTCAATCTAATGAAGATGCTTCTTCTTTCATTCAAGAGTTTAAACGATCTTGTATTTGTAATGGCCTTATAAGAAGGGAACAATGGACTGAATTTTTTCCTACCTTTTTGGATGGTTCAGCACTTAGGTGGTTTGAAACACTAGGTGATAATGTGAAAAATTCATGGGATTTATTAACTGAAAGTTTTCTTGAAGAATTTGGTGAACAACAGAGATATGCAGATCTCATGATCGATATCACAAAGCTAACCCAAGGAGAGAAGGAGAAGATAAGGGATTATCATGCTCGTGTTCTAGAGCTAAGGAGGAAGCTCGATGCCCAGATCCGGAAGGAAGGATTAGCGGATGGGTTGATGAATGGCGTGGATAATCTCCTATGTAAGCACTTCATTCTTAGGATGAAGCCAGAGATCAGACAACGAGTGAAGTATGACTGCCCAGCTACCATTGAACAAGCAAAGGAGATTGCAAGAAGGCAAGAAGAAAGCATGGAAGAGGAGCCCAAAGAAATTGTTGCTAAAGTAGAGCCTACACCAGCACCTTTGGTCCAGAATCCACAACCACTCTCGGTGAGCACAAATATTTCTCCTAGTACATCTACTGAGTATGAAGATCTGCTAAAAAATATGGGTCAATTAACTATTAATCTTCTTCAAGGAAAAGAATTTAGTTCTCAGGGAGGAGATAGAGGTCCAAAAAGAAATATTTCTGAAGTTGTATGTTATGGTTGTTATAAAAAGGGTCATTATAAGTATAATTGTCCAGATAGAGCTTCTACATCTGGTAAAGGAGATAATGATAAAGGAAAAGCACCTGTGAATTCTTTTGATGTAGTAGATAAGAGCAGAAATAATGAAGTAGATGTGTTTGTAACAAAAAGAAAGAAAGAAAAAGATAATCAAGATGGAAATGATCCTAAGAAGATGAAAGGAGAAACTAGTAAGAAACATAGGAGAAGAAAGTTGGGTGTGCAGGATTTTTTGATTTCACAGGGGCAAGGACCATACTCCATCTTGGAAGATCTATCCAAAAGGCCTGCAAATATTACATATGGTCAACTCTTGGCTATGTCTTCTGAGAAGAGGCGGGAGCTGCGAAGTGGACTCAATGCTCGACGAAGGAAGGAGGTTGAGGTCCCTGTTTTGGAGGCAGAGGTGGATCCCTATGCTCCACAAGCTGAGGTATTATGTAATGGTATTTCAATTCATGATGTCTTAGTTGATGGAGGTGCTGCAGTTAATGTAATGACTGAGTCTGTAATGAATATGTTGGGTTTAAAAATTGATCACCCTTCAACACTTATGTTAAGGTCATTAAATAAGGGAAAAACTAAACCAGAAGGTGTAGTTTCAAATGTGGCAATATCTGTTATGGGTGTTGTATGTGTGGTAGACTTTCAGGTGATGAAAAATGGTACTGTTGCATACCCAATGCTGCTGGGAAGACCATGGCTAAGGAGAGTTCATGCAAGAAACTACTGGAATGAAGGTTTCATGACACTTGGACGTGGTAGAGAGAGGGTGAAGATAAACGTGATCCCTCGACATCATAAGGTAGAACCTATGGATTCAAGTGATGAAACTGATGATTGGACATCCTCTGATTACTCTAGTACCAGTGAAGTGGACACTGAAGATGAAGAAAGTGAGGTTGATGTTTCAGTCATGGATATCCTTCCAGTCACACCAACTCATGACCCCATAAAATTATCTGAAGAAGAAGTTGATGATCATCTCCAACAAATAAAGATTGGTGATGCTGTGATGGAGAGTGAGAAGGAATCCTACCTCCAGCTCTTTCGAAGGTACATACACATATTCACTTTTGATTACAAGGAACTCCGTCAAGTAAGTTGGGTAGAACATTCTATTGAGCTGGTAGATGGTGCTAAGCCCATAAAGCAAATGCCATATAGAATGAATCCTAATTTTTCCAAGACTGTAAAAGAAGAAATAGATAAGTTGCTTGATGCAGGATTCATATTTGCTATGGAGAATTCAGAATGGGTTTCTCCCATTGTGATCTCAATAAAAAAGGATGGGAAGCTACGCATTTGTGTTGATTACAGGAAGCTCAATAAGGCAACAAAGAAGGATCATTACCCTCTTCCATTTTCAGATCAGATCTTGGACGAAGTAGCTGGCCAGGAGTGCTATAGTTTTGCTGATGGATATAGCGGCTACAACCAAGTTCATATAGCAGAGAAAGATCAGCTGAAGACCACGTTCACCACTCCTTGGGGAACGTTTGCTTATAGAGTTATGCCTTTTGGGTTGTGTAATGCTCCAGCAACATTCCAGCGTTTGATGAATAGGGTGTTCGAACCCTACATTGGGACCTTCATCAGAGTATTTCTGGATGATTTTTGCATCTATGGGAGCAAGTTGGACCACCTGCACCAGATGGAGACAACATTTCAAAGGTTAGATGAAGCACAAGCCTCACTAAACCCTACAAAGTGTGTCTTTGGATATTCTAAAGGTGTTTTGTTAGGGCATGTTGTATCCAGAGATGGTATTGGTACTGATCCTGATAAAGTTTCAAAAATTAAAGAGTTACCATTTCCTATGAATAGAAGTAAGTTGAGATCATTTTTAGGCCATGTGGGTTACTATAGAAGGTTCATCAAGAATTTCTCAAAGATTGCACAGCCACTAACCCAGTTCTTGAAGAAGGATGTTACTTATGAACCAGGAAATAAGGCGCATGAAGCTTTTGGACAACTGAAGGAAGCCTTGGTGTCTTCACCTGTTTTAAAGAATCCAGATTGGAGTAAGCCATTCATTGTGTACACTGATGCCTCAGATGCAGCACTAGGAAGTACTTTGAGCCAAAAGGATGAAAATGGGAATGAACATCCAATTTACTTTGGGAGCAGACAAATGAGCAGTGCTGAGGTAAATTATATTGTAACTGAAAAAGAGGCTCTGGCTATCATTTTTGCTGTAAAGAAGTTTAGAAATTACTTGCTAGGGCAAAAATTTCTAGTTGTAACAGATCATCAGGCTCTAAAATATATTGTAAATAAGCCTAACCCATCAGGGAGGATAGCAAGATGGATAATTTTGCTACAAGAATTTGAATTTGATATTATAGATAGGCCAGGAAAGAAGCATGTCAATGCAGATGCACTCTCTCGAGCCTATGATGGTTTAGGATCATCTTGTGATGATGATGATTTCCCCGATGCAGCATTGTTATCCCTTGACACAATCCCTAGTGAATACATAGATATTTGGAATTATCTGAATGAATTCAAGTTTCCTGATGGTGCCAATGCAAAGACTAAGAGAAAGATTACTCAAGCCAGTCATCCATATTCTATTCTGCATGGAGTATTATTTCGAATAGGACCTGATGGACAGTAAAAGAGGGCAGTTGGACGTGATCAAGGGAAGGAACTGCTAGAAGAATTCCACAATGGTACATGTGGAGGGCACTTCTCTGGACAACTTACAACAAGAAGGATCTTGGATGCAGGTTATCACTGGCCCACTCTTTTTAAAGATTGTTATAATTATTGTAAGACATGTGATATTTGTCAAACACATGGTAACCGTAAGACTTCATCAGCTCCATTATGCCCTATTCTTCCACTTGGTCCCTTTGAAAAGTGGGGAATAGACATTGTAGGTCCACTTCCAACTACCTCACGCCAAAATAAGTATATTGTAGTTGCCACAGATTATTTAACCAAGTGGGTTGAAGCTAGGCCATTGAAAACAACTTCCATGGATGAAGTGGCAAGGTTCATATATGAACGCATTGTCACCAGATTTGGTTGTCCATTAGAAATTGTAACAGATCAAGGAAGCCACTTCATTAATGAGGTGGTAGAAGCCCTAGTCAATAAGTTTTCTATTAAGCACAGGAAGGCAACAACATACAAGCCAAGCACAAATGGACAGGTGGAACGAACAAATTTTGTGTTGTGTCAAATTCTAGCAAAAGATGCAGCCTTGCAGGTACATAAATGGGATAAAAGGATTCATGCAGCATTGTGGGCATATAGGGCAACATCAAAGTCAGCAACAGGATACTCCCCATTTCAGTTGGCTTATGGCATTGATCCAGTTCTTCCTATTGAGTTTGATATTCCCACGGTCAGAGTAATGAAAAATGAAAGAATGGATGAAAGTGATTCAGTAAAAGAAAGGTTGGTACATCTTCATTTGCTAGAGGAAATGAGGGAAATAGCTAAGGATACAAGCTATAAGAAGAAAATGAAGCAGAAGGAATACTTTGATCAAAAGATCCGGTGGTCTCCATTTCATGTGAATGACTTGGTTCTAGTATATGATTCCAGATACAAAAAAAGAAGACAGAGAAAATTTCTTCCAAAATGGATGGGGCCCTACAAAATAGCAGCTGTGCATGAAAATGGTACGTACCGACTGGAGGAATTGGATGGCACTCCCATTATGAAATGGGTCAACCACGACAAGTTGAAGATTTTCCAAGCACCAGAATAGTCTACTCCGAGGACGGAGTAGAAGCTAGGAAGGGGGAAGATGTCGACACTAAAATTTTCCTCCGTAATTTCTATTTCATTAATGTATGTATTAGGAATAGGATGTTGTTAAGTATAATTAGTAGTAGCGTCTGATAGAAGATAACGGCGCTGCCAGTACGACACCGCCAATAATGTATAGTACGGTAATAGTCAAAAGTACAATAGGAATGTTGTGGTAAAAAGTAAATAGTTGTCGTAAGTGGTCCAGTAATGTTAAAATGTCAAAGTTGGGGTAAGAAGAGAAGTAGGGTCTACATGATTAGGAATTAGAAATATTATATTGGTAATAAGGACAAGGAGTGAGGTCATAAATATTTTGTATATTTTATTTGTAAAAAGTCTAAAAATGTGGAACCCATGTGAAATGATAAGGTTTATCTTATCTTAAAAGATAAGCTTACATGTACAGGTAAGAGTTAAGGTATGGAATATGATTCGTCAGAGTGGATTTCTTATCCTATCTTAGAGATAAGATGGATAAGCCTAGAAGTCTATAAATAAAGAGGCCACCCCCCTCATTTAGCATAGAAGGAAGTAGTGAGAAATATTGTATGAAGTGTGCAAAGGAAGCCATCAGTTTAAAGGTGTGTTAAAGAAGCCATTAAGAGGTGTAATTGTAAAGTTTCTCTCCATAGTCTTGGTGGAAGGCAAGTGAAGTCAATAACACTTGAAGTACCTCATGGGTGAGATTGTAACAATTTCATGTTAATATTATAATTTACTCTGATATTTCAGATTTATCATCATTCCTTCTTATCATAGTCTATGGTATTCTTGTGTTATGTTTGTTTTTGTGTTTCCAGATTACATCCACCAAACTAAAGGTTGTGCATTAGTAAATAATCATAGCATGAGGAGTTCCCGGTGAAGAATTATCATAGTGCTAGATTGGTGATGACAGTATCTTCCATCCGCATGAGATCAGGGGGAAGAGTAAAGTCATCCTCTTCAGGTAGCTTTTCATCATCCTTGAATGGATAGACTATTTTTTCCATAGCTTCCTTGTTATGTTTATCTACAAGTGCTTCAAAACATCTGTCACTATGAGACTTGAGTTTATTCCTTGCATAAGGTTTCTATGAAGTGTCGTTACTTTTGAATATAAGCTTCTTACTCAAGCGTCCAAACATCTCTGCTTCTTCTCTAAAGTATGCACATGTGTCTAGTTGAATGGAAAATCCTTTCTTCTGATCCCTAGCTGGAATAGAATCCCTGAGTCCCATGAATACTGTGAATGCCTTATCGTTCTAAAAGAAATTGATTTCCACGTGAAAGTTTTGGTCCTAATCTACAAGTTCAGGATATACAAGGGCTACATGGTAATTTTTTTGAGGCTTGGATATAGATAAGGTAAGGATAGCTGAATTAGGGAATAGGTTATCAGAGGAAAGATCCTCATAGAGGCTATATTGGGAATCTATGTCGTTATCTGAATGAGATGAGTCATCCTCACATTTGGAAGAGGTGGCATCAATCTCAATGGGTACATCATCGTCCTTGCATGTTTGACTTGAAGAAATGGATAAGAATGTGTTATAATCATCCTTGCGCATTGATACCACATCCAAACCCATTGTAACCCATGACGTACATCATATGGTGGCCTTTGACATATAACGAGGCTTGATGAGATGAAGTCATAGTACGTTCAGGCACTCTGCTAGTGGGATCTTCTACCATTTTTTTCTTAAATAAGAAACCACTAGGAATGAACTTCTCCAATGGTTTAAGGCATTTTTCCTGATTTATTTTGAACTGAAAGTAGGAATTTCCATGTGTCCTGGGTGACATTGATAAATATGATATTAATAAAGCTTGTTCAAGAGTGAATGGATCGCTTCGGCCATGTTTTTCGACATTTCTTCTCATGATTCGAAAGGGTTGACCAAGGGAAAGTCTTGATTACAAAGAGTAAGTAAATCTAAATCTATATGTCCCTTGATATACTGTTCTTTAAAAGGAACAACAATGTTTGCAGAAGGGAAATCATAAGTTGCAAGAGAAAAATTGTGTAAGGCTCTACAATGTGTAAATGGTTCTGGATCACCCTGAATGCTGATTATTTGTCCTGTATGGCACATTTTGATATATTGATGGAAATTCGAAGGAATGTCTTGCATGGCATGGATCCATGGGCATCCTAAGAGCATGTTGTATGGTAAATCCAATTCAAGGACATAGAACATTGTATCATGATAATTCAGACCTACTTCTATTACAACTACTATAGTGCCCGTTGACTCTCTCTCCTCGCTATAATAGGTTGTGATTGTAATAGTTTTCACACCTAAATCAGTTTCTGAGTGGCTTAGCTGCTTAACTAGCTTCAAAGTATAAATTTTTAAACTAGATCCACCATACATAAGTGCTCTCTTGATCTTGCGACGGGTAACAAATACTTCTATATATAACGGTAAGTTGTGTTCTAGGTTTTTACGTGGGATTGCAGTGTGATCAAAAGTGATATGATCATTGGAGTGAAGGTGTGCAATCATGGCTTAGAGGTGTGCAAGATCTACATCGATAGAGACTCCAAAACTCTGTAGTTTTTTATACAGTATGTTTTTATGTGTAGTAGAGATTTTGATGAGATCTAGGATTGATATGCTAGTGAGTGTATTCTCTAACTATTATATTATTTTTTAATGATCTTCCTGAGGGATGTGTATGGTATCTAGTATGATCAAATGAGTGCATTGCATCCCTACTACACAATTCTTTTCTAAGATCCTAATAGTATTGACATGTTCATCAGATGAATGGATACATCCTATGAGGGAATCGAAGGGGATATCATTGGTAGGATAAATATGGGAAACAGTCATATATTCATTGTAAGTTTTTCCATGATCTGGATTCCTTTTCTTTTTATCTGCATGGTTAGGAAAGGGATCTTTAAAGATACCCATTTTCTCATTTGGACCCTGTCTTGAGTCATGGGGAGAATCTATGACGATTTTTCCTTCTTTAATGAGGTCTTGTATGTTATGACGTAGTCTTAAGAACCTATCTATCTTGTGCCCTTTAACATGGTAAAAATCACGGTATTCACACTTTTTGAACCAACTGGGTTTTGGAGCATGTTCTGGGTATGGTACCACCATGGTTGGGTATTCTACCATGTTTACATTATATAAATATTTTAGTATGGCAGATAGAGATTCTATTAATGGTGTGAACCTATGTTTGGTAGGTGCCTTGGGACAATGTCTGTGTGAGAGCTTTAAAAGTGGACCAATCTACATGGTTTAGATTCCTTTGGAGTCTATAATGCTTCATGTTTGTATTTGACAACCGGTTTAAGTGTTCCTTTCACAATGAGGGAATTTTTTATTTGAATTCCCATCTCTATAAATTATCTGAAGTTATAGTCGTAGTACATTTGTAAATGGAAGGCTATCTCTAGGTTTAAGTTAGGCACAAATATACTTACTAGTTGTTTTTCTAGAAATGCCCAAGGGAAACGAATTGCCAACCCATGCTACCATTGTCAAAATATTGCAAAGGTCTTGATGGGATTATGCTTTTCATTGTAGATGTCATTCATTGTGATATTATTTTCCATGTTGTAGGAATAATGTCATATAATTTTTTTTGCTAACATGGGCCACATTGTAATGGAACCCTTGGGTACGCTAAAGAATCATTATAATCCCAGTGCCCTTAGGCTGTAAGGGAAGATTCATATTAAGAATGTATTGTTGTCTGTGACCTCTTGTCTACCCATATGAAAGTATTTTATGTGATCACAAGGATTACCTTTGATTTTATATTTATCAAATTTAGGAATGGTAAAATGTTTCGGGAAGGGTTTCCGTAACATGTCCTTATCGAAGGGGTAAGAACATAGTTATTCATAAAAATATTTCCTATTATATCCTATGTTTCCCTCTTGTAGCGTAACAAGCATGTCTTTCATTGATTGTAATTCATGTTCAATGAGTTGTTCTTTGGTAGCTAACATTGGTCTTTGTGCCTTCACCACTTTAAAGGTCATGTCACTATATGGATAAAAGTGTAACTCACTAGATTTCTTTTTGAGTTTGTATTTGTATACATTCCTACTTGAAGAATCTAAGTTTGCTAATTTTTGGATCAGTTTTAGGATTTTTTTTTAAGGATATCTTCTTCAATGTATAAGGATTTTTTTCCAAATTGAACTTGGGCGATCCCTTGATCCGTACGCACTCAATCTTCTATTTATAGTCAAGCCTTGTAATAAGGGAAATACAAAAAGAAAATTTCTATTAGTGGCTTACATATATGTCCTTCAGTACGAAATTGTGAGGAGTTGAACACTATCGTCCATGAAATCCTCATCAAACAAAAAATATGGATTTGGAATGTATCCATTTTTTAAGATGGGGATAATTAAATTACTACTATCATAAATTTTTAATGACCTTGGTATCTATGTAACATTAAAGTAATAGAAGATTAGCCCCTAATTACTTCCATTTTTGTAATAAATTACATCTACTTGTATTACAGGATTTCATCAAAGCGACCTAAAGTCTAACGAGAGTTGTTCTTTAGAAGAAGTAAGAATCCTCTCCCCTATGAAGAAGTAATATGAATTTATGTCCAATTGAACTATGAACATAGATATGCTTTCTTGTTCCCCCTTTATTTTTCTTGAAGAAGAAATTATTAGTGTAGGTTATCCTAAGTCGTGATCCTTTTATTTGGATGCCATCTTCGATAATTCTAGGCATCACTAGTCAAAGTTATCCCTACGAGGTTCGTTGGAAATATAGCTTGCAAAATTTAGGTGTAACCTAGGCATATGTGTATGTCAGTTAGCTTGACTAGTTGATGTTGATCTTACCTAGTCTGTTCTGGAAGTAGTAACTATGCAACTACTAGTATCAGTTAGTGGGAGTTCAAATCAAAATCATATGAATACTCAAATGTAAGGATAGTTGCAATTATCCCTCCTCCTAAGTATGTACCCTAACTAAGATTCTTATTGAATAATTCAAAGTCAATGATATTGTAAAGTATTGAATCATTACGTAGGATTATGATGGATTTTTATATATGGCCTATTTACTAAAATCTTACTAATGTTTCAAATCTATCGATGTGGTGTGCTATTACCATTTGAGATTGATGGCTGATGCAAGCTAAGTTTTATTATCATTCTTTTCATGGTAGTTAGAGCAATATGTATAGATGTAGACAAAATCCATCATGATACATTTTTTCTTTGCAAACCAAGGTGTTAGTATCAAGATGAAATTATTTTCATATATATAAGGGAATATCGACATTCTCAAAAATAATTAGATGACATTGGAACTTAAACTAAGTATTAGAATAACAAGAAGTTTTTAGTTGTGTGAGGAACATAACCACACAATGAAGGGACTTATGTCAAGTTCTCAAGAAATTAAAATCATGACGTAAGTACCAAGATTGTGTGACTACAATGTGAGCATCAAATATCAACTTAAGGAGAGATAAATGATGAACCGAAATCGCAGTAGTGGAGATGATATTGAAATCAAGATCAAATAACTATCAAAGACATGAAAATGTACTTGCATACCTTAGAATTTTAACAACCCAACCACAAACATGGATGGGTGTAAATAGAAAAAAGGTGGTAAATAATGTCTTTGATAAAACTCGTGAGGTATGCTTCCTTCTCACCTGAAAAAATGGGTGGCGAGAATGCAACAATATAGATCAAAAAATGAAAAAAAAATGAAGTGGAACTTGGGCAGAGTTTCACCTTGTCTGAAGGTGATAATGAAACTGAGCTAAGTGAGGCATCATTTAATTCTGTGATGAAAGAAACCAATTTTTAACTTCCATGGGATCTTTTCCTTTTTCGAGAAACAAGGCTCAAAATCCAAGTGAGTTTTCATTTCATGATGGCCTAACACGGCAATAGATTAGTAAAGTTGGCTCTAAGAAAGTATGGCCTCCTTAATAAGATATCTCAACTAGGTGTTACAATATTTTCTCGGAGTGAGATTGATTTACCAAAATATTCACAATGAATAATTTGGGAGTATCTCAGCTTTACTTTACTCTATTCTAATATAATGAGCAACTAGTGCATTCAGTTATACCGTCACTAGGGTCGTGATACAAAAAACTTTGAATGTAACTTACAATGTGAAATCTAGTCGAATGGGTAAGCGGAGCACTTCTTGTTTCATCCACAAGGTTACTCAATGGTGGATTACTTTATGGTTCCTAGAACCACACACATTTTTTTAGTTGATTTTTTTTTTTTAAGTAGCACACCATTTGTTAACCTGTATGAAAATACATGTATTATAAGTTTTTGCTTTGTCTCGACTTCTTTCTTTGGCAAGAGTTTAGGCTCTATATGCACAAAGTTAGTAATTTTACATCAAATATTGATATCAAGAAAGAGATTTTACACATTGTTTTTGATTCCTAATATCACCAAAAGATGTGAAGGAAGAGCATACACAACGTGAAAACTCCATTAAAACAATTTTTTGTAGAAAGTATTATTAAATGTGCTTGCAAAATATAGAATTTTGTTTAACCAACTTTTGAAAGGATAATTTAGTTAAGAAGCAATCACTTGTTAAACTATGCAAACATCAGAAAAATACAAAGAAATGATTTTATAGCTCGGAGGAGAAAAAAATAAATTTTGAGCATAGACACCTGTGCATCTAGAATGACACCTTTGCGTCCCAGCCAACAGATACACACCCCAACCAATATGAACGCGTGGAATTTTTTTTTTGATAGTGAGGTCCAACACCTACACGAGATTGTCTTATAGGCACACTAGGGTTTTGGAGGAGACACCTACAGTTCAATGGAGATGCCTGCAAGAAAAAATAGAAAGTAAACAATATGTTAATATACACCAATGCATCCAAAGAAGTAGAAATGCTTGACAGTAAACATAGAAACTGATGGTTCAAATGGTATTGCTACAAGCCAAAATGAAAAATTTACACAGTAAGCCAAAACATGCCAACCTGTCTAGAGGCACATATATAGGTGACATTCAATGGAGACGCCAATGGTTCAATGGATATGATGCCATTTGTAAAAGAACTATTTATGAAAAATATTACTAAACGGGTGCACGACCATCTCAACGCCTACGCTAGGGTTTCGATGGAGATGCTCCCCTCAAGAAAACCTACGCATGTCCCCTGAAAAACATGCAAAAGTCACAAAAATGAAAATTTTTAATCATCAAACAGGTTAAACATTATTCAAAGAAGCTTAGTTCTAAATTAAACCCCAAAAATATGTATGAACAAGGATGATTCATCTCACTTAAAAAAATAAATCAAGTAAATAACACGTTGTTTATTTTAGAAAGCACGAAAGTGGACTTAAAAAGATTGATAAAGGACCCTAGAGGACAATGGTGAGTGAGTCCCACCGGGCATGTGAAATGTGTTTGATGAAAACTTGAAAAATCCATGGACATGGGGTAAGAATCTCTAAATAAACCCTAAAGGATTTTAACAAACTAGTCATTGGACCATCAAATAAGAAATAAACAAGGATTCATCACTTTACATACATTAATCTTGGAAGAAACAAGAAAATATAGCATATTTAGTAATCCTCTACTCTTGAAAACTTTAATATTAACCTAGGTAGATTCTAAGAAATCAATTATATGTGATTATGAGAATGGGAGCTAACCTTTAATGGCTTCAAGGCCAATGGTTCTTCCCATTTACTCAATTCTTTTGTATGTAGTGCAATGGAAAATCAATATCTCAATAAAACAAATGAAATAATGTCTAAACCCTAAGAACAATTCTATAGTTTATGTTAGGAAGAAGGAGAGTTCTTAAAAATGGTCTACGGTTGTGGGATATTTATAGTTTTCCAATTTCAGAAATGGGAGACTTTTGGTGCATGTGGGACAAAAGGATACGACAAAAAACACTTTAGAGGGGTTGTCAATATATTTTCAAAGCTTCTGGACAAGTTCTATCATATAAGGACACATTATGAGGTCATCCTCTTTTCTACCTATGATTCTGAATCATTATTTTCCTTTCATCTACCTTATGGAATAAAAAAAAAATATTTGGTTTGCCACTATCTTTTAATTCCTATGCCAGTGCCAGAATTGTGACAACACACCTGTCACATGGTGAGCATCTAACATATTGTTAAAGCTTCCTGATAATTTTTGTCATATAAGGAAACATTACGAGGTCAACCTATTTTCTACTTATGATTCTGAATCATAATTGTCCTTACGTTTGCCTCACGGAATAAAAGTAAAATTTTTTTGCTAGCCACTATCTTTTAATTCCTACGCCATTTTTTGAATTATAACAACACACCTATCACATGGTGAACTTCACTAACATATTGAATTTCTTATGTAGCAGGAGAAGCTTGATCTTTTTCTTACATTAGATGTGGAGGAATCTATTGTGTCTGTAAAGAGATATCTACTATAAATCTTGATGCCTGCAAATCTCCTGCAGCAGTATTGATATTTTAATATTCAATTCCTCCCTTGCTATGTCTCTTGTTTTCAAAATTTTTGCATCTACCTCTATCTTTTCCTTCAATAAGATTTATGGATCCTTCTTATCCTCCTTGATTATTCTTCTCAGTGTATTATTTTGTTTATTTATTACTATCAATTTTTCCTTTAACTTTACAAATAAATTTAAGATTTTGTGGGCATTCTTTAAATGTGCTTCAAAAATAGCTGCTTCTTTCTTTAAATTTTCAAATTTTCCCTGAAAACAGAAATAACAAATGTTAGTTTATTAGATAAGTTGAAAAAAATATATTACAGTGCTTTTAATATTAGGATTTTTCATGTAAAACATAAAGCCCATTCACCACATCTTTTTCTTTTTCAGCATTTTCTATCAAAACAATTGTCTTGTCTTTTACCCATTTGTTGTTGTAAGCCTATGCTATAGCATTCATATTCTCCAACTTGTTTAACATTATGTCTATAATTTCATCATTGTAATTATTAGCGTAGGAAATTGTCCTTAATTGAGCTTTATTTAGAAAAAAAGTCATGCCTTACCAGTTGGCTCTCTACGGCAATGAACAATGAATGCCTTTGAGCGTGATTATGGTATCTTGTATTTATTTCTTATATCAAATTTTTTCTTTCCTCTCCCATGACAAACTCTTGAATTGTTGCCCCCATACTATCAGAAATCAGATTTTATAGTATAAAATGTGACTGTTCATCATCTATTTGTGGAGCATTTGATGGAGGGGGAGGAGAGTCACTATCCAATATATCATGCACATATTGTTGTTGTTGTAGTTGAGGTGGAGTAGATTGAATCATATCATGAGTTTCAAAATAGTTTCTCTTCTTAGAATATCTAGTATCGAACCCCAAATACTCCTCGTAAAGGGTGATGTTGTTGAAAAGCTGTGAGGTTGTTACACTTAAAACAACTCCTAGCGAGAGTTCAAGAAATTCTGTTGTTGTAGAATGAACTGTTCCTGCTGATTCTATAGGAAACCTTATATTCTTTCCTCCAGTTCTTATTTTTGTTTTCACTGAATGTGTTGGCGGTATTGGTGGCCTCCTTGCAAGTGGAATGTTCTTAGAAGATATATTACCTACAAGATGCAAACAACAAATTGTTAGAAGCCATTATATGGTTAGGCCTTGTAAATTCTAAAAAGTAGTAATGTAATAAAACACGCAAAATTAAATATTACAATTTACCTTGCACATTTGGAGATGCTAGCGTAACATTTTGATCTTGTGAGTAAAAATGAGTTTGATCATCATCAAACATTTCAGTAGTTTTTTAATACAATAAATGCAACAAAATAATAGTAGGAATATTAAAATACAATACTAATTACATAATCTATATTATTTGTTTGAATTATTTAATTATATAAATAGAAAAATTCATACTTGTAAAATTAGATAGTAGACGTGATGGACATTTTGACCCTGTTGATATCCAAATTTATTCTCCTACAAGGGCTGAGTAGCATAAAAAAACTAGAAGGATGCTTAGAGATAGACGAATCATGATATGAGACATTTGGTAGTTGGGGAGGGGATTCAATTGACTCTTTGTCACTCAGGCATTGGAGAAATGGATAGCACCTCACTGAGGGTTTTATCTACCCTCACTATTTTAGGTTGTGCCTTCAACAAGGGTGAGAGGACCCATTCTATAACCCGTCTTGGTGAAGGATATCAGGAGATCCTTATTTTCATGATCTTAATGAGAACCTTGAGGCTTGAGAAAATATGATCAATACAACACAACTAACTCTCACAAGTTTTCACACTAGAGAGTGGAGATGTTTCCTGGACAAGGTTTGGGTTACTAAAGACAATAATTGAATCTTGATTGTCTCTACATACTTGGCAATGGAATTTGTTCATTTGTGGATACAAAGTACAAACACGGGTATTTCATGTAGGATTCATCATTTAAGAAGTTTTTGGTGGGAATTTAAGCAAGATGAAGCTGATTATACAATATCTTTGAGAACCTTTACAAATATTGGAAGACTCACAGACAAAATGCTTCAAAATATCCAAAATATACCTTCAACTAGAAGGTGTGTACTAATGGAGGCCCAGAGTTGCATGGTTTCATACATTATTCAAGAATTCAACACAAAGGATAATGCTAAAGACTTAACTAAATGTTAGAAATCCTTGGTTTTTCATGCCTAACATACACTCATAGACATACAAACAATCTTTATCAACATAATGAAAGTAAAATGATTTTAAATTGTTTATTTCATTACCAGATGAAAGCTCTTCTCATAATGAAATTACAAATGCCACAATACTAACACACAAACAAGATCTTATGTGAATCAAAGACAATTTAACATAATATTGTAACTGGAACAAGAAAAACTATTTAAAAACATTCTAAAATACAAGAATACATAACTATGCTCATGATCAACACAAATTTATTCGAGGTTCATTAGATTCATCAGCAAGGGAAAGTTTCTTGAACAATCTCAGATCTTGTCAATGGATGTACACTTGCATCCATCTTAACACGATTAAATCTAAACCATAGGAGATAAATAGGTTTTTCAGACGTTCTCTCGAAAAATGGTTTCTCTTAAAATTTCTCAGAAAAGTTAACTCCCTTCTATGTAAGAATACTCTCATTGCATTTATAAAATTTCACTTGCTCACTCATTCCAAAATTCCCCCCCAAAAGTATATATCTTCAAGAGAATATTCCTCTTTACAACATACCATTTAATCATGTTTATTCCCTTGAAAATATCTTGTTTTTTTTTTCCAAGTTGATAAATCATGAACTGATCACGTTTCTCAGTTCCTCAACTATGACTTTGATGCCATGTCGTAATTTTTTACAGTCCTTCTAATCATTCTTTTATTCTTTCATGCAATAAATCCCCTTTTTAATAATTATTAGGTGGCTCCATATGGCCTGATCTGATAAGTAATCATTTTTACCTTTGAGAATACACCTTGAGAAATGAGTGCCCTCGCATGGATACCTACATTAGTGCCTCTCATAAATGAGTGTCCTCACATGGATTATACCACATACATGTGCTGCAATTCTGAGTCGACCAAGTGCAAAGAGGAGCTAGCAGAAACCTCCACGTGTCTTCTTGGCACAAATGTAAAGGTGAAGTCCAGAGGCAGGTTCCCAAATGAGCGTATGCTCTCCACATGTTTAGAACCCTAGAGATTTACACCGGTTGCTGAAAATTCAGAGTATGGGAAGGTCCAATGGAAGCTTACACGTGTCTATTCGGCGTAACTTCAAAGATGAAGTCTAGGGGCAAGACCTCAAACAAGCACAAGATCTCCATGTGCCTTGGGCCAAAGAAAGTTTCCTCGGCCATTAAAAAGTATAAGTATGAGTAGAGACAACAAAATCTTCCATGTTTCTCTTCAACACTTTTTTGGTATGGTGCCCAAAAGTGGAGACCCCGAACAAGCGTGGGATCTCCACTTGTTTCATCTTAGAAAATTTGTTGAAAAAAATTAAGAACCAGTGGAAGGAGCCATGTGCGTAGGGTCTGAGAAAATTTCATCAGACGCTTGAAAAGTCTAAGTATGGGCATATCCAACGGAAGCCTCTATGTGTCTCCTTAGACAAACTCCAAAGGTAAGACCCAGAGGTGGATCCTCAAATGAGCGCAGGCCCTCCATGTGTCATCTGGTCTAACAAAGTTACACCGGCTGTTGAAATTTCTAAGTATAGAGAGAAGCCAGTGGAAGCCTCCATGTGTATCCTTGGCATAACTCCAAAGGTAAGACCTAGAGGTGGATCTTCAAATGAGTGCATTCCCTCCACGTGTTCTTTTGTGGGTTTTAGGCATTTACCTTATACTTTTGAGCTGGATCTAACATCCTTGTACTCTCACCCCTTATACTTTCAACCTAGATACAAGGAATACTTTGTTTGTTATAGATTTGTTCCAGGAAGTGATACTTAACAAATTTACACCCAAATTCTATCAGGTGTACAAAAGATAAGCTTTTTCAATTATTTCCACCGGTTGTTTTTAACTGGGGCATCCAGTTGTCGATTTTGGAAAATTATTTGGAGCATTCCCTTCTGATTCTAAAAACATGACACAAAAAAAAAAAAGAGTAAGAATGTGTCTAAGCCTGTTGATCATCCTTTGCACTTGCAGCTTCCTTCTCTCCATCCTTTTCCTCTACATCTTGGTGGTTTTCTTTAGGTGTTCGAGAAATTTTGATTTGAAACAGTAACTTTCACATTTCTCAGGTTCACAAATTGAGCTCTACAACACTTCTAAATGCACTTCACTAATAAAAATGATAAGAGATAATAAAATTGATGATAAAAGATAAAATGCATTCAAATCTTTTGAGGTCTTAGAGCGTTAATGGTGGCAAAGCTAAATGTCTTTTATCATAGCCATTAACTCTATCTTTCATAACTTCAAAATTGAGCCACCCACGTTGAAAAGATCTTAGTTGAAGCATTCTTGGGGGTTCTTTTCAAAAAATTTATCACTTAAAGAAATTGTGCATTTTTGGACAATTTGGCCTGCCTATCCGCTTTTGATATAGTATTTACACGTGGATTTCCTTGGCATTGATGGGGATGTGACTTACTTTATGAATTTCATTATTTTTCAAAACAAAGCCAAGAATCTCAAAATGCCCCGGTGACCCACCTCCTTGATTTGAATTTTTAATGCTGACTCAAACATGTGACTTTAGTTGGTCCCCAGTGGAATCACGACTCATTTTATAACTTTTCTCCTTTTCACAAAAATGAAAAAATCTTCAAAATGATCTGATGATCCACCTCTCCTTTTAATTTTCAAATTGCCATATATCCTCTTGTGGGCCTTAGGTATTCCTTTTATATTTTCATTCCTTTCACCATAATGCCTCAAAACACAAAAAGGGTCCACCTTTATGCAACCGCTTGATTTATGACAGGTGTATATCTTCAGGGTCAAAGTAGGAAAATTGCTTTGCCACTTCACATTGTTGAATATCCAATTAGAAACTACCATAGCCGCGGGAACAATTTTACATTCTTTACAAATGTAAAAAAAGTGACAAGTTCAACAAATAGACTCACCATGTTGTGTCTAATTAGAAAATACCACGTCTGCATGGATGTTAGGATAGGATTTACAAAGGATACATAGTCGTGGAAGATGCACAACAACAAAAATTTTCCACACGAAGAGAAGACTGTAAATAAAACCAAGACTTAATGTGATCCATGGCCCAAGGAAAGCATTGATAACGATAACCAAATGAAAGAGAAAGAATTCATGAATCCATACAAGGAGACAGAGAATACTTCAAAAAATTTGGACTAAGAAATATTGAACAAACAGGGTGAGATTAAATTGAACACGAACATCATCACTGACTCGGGGATGGGCACTCACTATGAGTGCCAAAATAACAATAGACCATGTGCTAAAAAAATCCATTGGGAAACAAAGTTAAGAAAAATCTTGCTAAGTAGAAAAACAATTTCCAACCTCCCAAGAACAAATTGAGAAACCAACAAAAACCAACCACCAAGGACCTGGATGAACCAAAACATAAAAACGTAGAAGAAAAATAGAACTTAAATACTGTACACTATACAACAATGCGTGCCCTGGTTCTGAGAAATTAGTCAAGGAGATGTTTCAAGTTCCTATCATTCTGAGTATGAACAAGCCTAGAAGTTTTGATAGTTTTTTAACAACTAGACATATCCTTGTTTTTATTCTCTATCCAAGTTTTTACCTAGCCATATTTTCTGAGGTTTATCTTTTGTGATTTTACAAGATCTATAAAAAACCCCATCAAACATTGGAGTCTAGGGAGAACCAATGTACTCTGGATACCTGCACTCATCAATTTTATGCTCGTTAAAATCAACATAGCCCACAAAATTATTGACATCGACATTTGTGTACAATACTTCATAAGAAGAATTTTTAGTGTCCAAAATGAGATGTAACATTTTCTTCTTGCCATATAACTTCATAAGGTTTCCCTGAATTGGTATGGTTGTGTATGACATGTCCATTTACACACTTCCACCCACACTAGCTGCCAAATTTCTTAATAACAATATCCACCACTTGGAAGGACAGTCCATAATAACCACATTCGTGGTTAAGCATTTTCCTAGAAAAGATGCCAACTACACTACTAATACCTTGACATACCCAACTATTAGCACTTCTCTTGAATCCATAGCAGTACATTTCCCAAAATTTGTTTTTACCTTGATATTTAACTCATTCATGACCTCAAGAGGCATTACTTTAGATGAGGCTCCTGAATCAAACATGTGGTTATGTACCAGCCTATCTTTAATAACCAAATTGATAAAAAATGGTTCCACATTAAGATGAGATTCAACCAAATAAGTTCCCAAATACACCTCAGGTGATTCTCCCAGTTCCTCCAATACCTATGGTATTTCTGATTTTGTAATAAGAGGAGGAACCTCTACTTTTTTCACACTCTTTCCCTGAGTTATCATTTCATCTTTTCATCCCAAATATTCAAATGACCTTTTCCTATGCTCAATAATTCTAAGTAATTCAACAACAAGAATAATGACCTTAATCTGACTCAAGATTTGGGCTATGTCACAAGGAATATATTGTGGTAGGATAGTATTAGGAGGAAGATTCACCACTTCCTCTGATAGTATAGGAGTTTTCAGAGTTTGGGCATGGGTAGGAGAAAAGGTTTTATTTGGGGTAATTAGGCCTTTTCTAGATGTATATTTCTTAAAAATCTCCTTAGGGATAATGGTAAGATTTGGAATCTTCAGTTTGGCTTGTGGCCCTTCCCCTTTGACAACCTTAGTTCTGGTGTTATACTTTTTCTTCTGAGAAACTACAACATTCATCAGCAGTTTCCTGTCCTCTTTGGAAGGGATCCATCCATCATACTTTTAATCATCAAGGCCCTTAAGTATTCATAATCATGATTACGTAGATCAAATTCTTGCACCATATAAATTTCAAAAGTATTAATAGGAGGAAGAGGTAATACCCAGTGAACACAATCCCAAAAGTCCTCAATAGTTCTGGAACTTATCAATTCAGTTGAGGTTTCCCACCTCTATGAGTTCGCAGGGATATCCATCATGCACAGATAATTATATGTCTCATAATCATATGATTCCTCAACTTCTTGATCTACATCACATGGGGAGTGACGTAATAAAAACCTACCACACCACTCAATAACATTGGTATCTTCCACAGTAGCAACCTTGACAGTCAAAGGATCAGGAACCAATCTATTCTCCCTGGGTTGAGGTTGTTTATTACCTAATCCCATGAGCCCTTACCCTCTTTAATCTTGTCTGTGATTACCTCTAAGATGATTTCCAAATATCTCTTGACCGTGTGGCTTGTACTAACCCTGGGAACTTTGTCCGGTCCCTTTTTCTGCTCTAGGCAGTTTATAGGATATCTCTTTAAATGCTCTAACCAAAGTTTTTACAACCTCTTCCAGATCCACACCATTTCCTGACCAAGGCTTTTTAGGATTGATTAGCTTGACACCCTCCTTCTTAGGAGGCTTTCTAACTACTTTAATATTATTCTCAATTTGTAAATCCATAGTGAAATCTTGCTTTAGTGTTCCCGGGTTTTTATCTCACAAGCAATAAGCATCCTTTTTATCAAAAGCGTCAGAATCTTTTATCAAACCAAACACATCACTTGGCCTTAGGAAAATAGGTAGCCTATTCAAGGTCTTATTGAATTGAGTATTTAAATCATGGACAAATTCATTTGGATTTTTTTTTAATATTTTCAAATTCAAATAAAAGGAACCTAGGATCTATCTTATCCCCATATTGCAATCTAAAGGCATTTTTCATCTCAGTCCATGAATCTATTGAATTATCTGGTACAGACTTGTACCAGTCACATGCATCCTCCTAGAGAGTATGAATAAACAAATTTACATACACCTCTTCAAACTCAATTTCAAAATATTCCATCATATTGACAAAGAGTTTTAAATGGTGTTCACCAGTGATGACATTATTTCCTTATAATTTTGGCAACCTATATCTGACATCTTGTGGCACCATATTAGGATATCCATCCATACCTCTGAAATCTATAGGTCCAAAGTGTTGACAACAAAAGGAGGTCTAGGTTAAGGTTGGGCCATATTTCCTTGAGGCGATGAATTTAAAGAAGAAACAAAATGATAGGGAACAAGGGGTCTTTGGAGCACATGAGTATAGCTTTCAAAATATATATTCTTTAATGAATCAGCTTGGTGGAAAACCCTATCAACCTTAAAAAACACAAGGTAAAACAAAGAGTCATGCTTTTCAGACACAAATGATGGCCCCTCTCCAGTTAGAGAACTCAAATCTATATAAATATTACATTTTTTAGAATCACTTGAAGACATATGGTAATCTTCAACCACAGATTGATCAAATTTTTGAAATGATATTTCCTTTTTATTATTCTTGATGTCCAATTACTTTCCAAACATGTTTTCCTTATCAAATTTACTTTTCCTAGCTCTGGAAATAACTTCCTAGTAGGGTCCCTAGTGAAGAGAGATCTTCTTCCATCCATATTTGCATAGATTAATGAAAAATTTCACTTGACATAGGTTAAGACACTCGTAATCACAAAAATTTCAATTCAACATGGAGTTACCACTAAGGATTTTCACCTTAGTTGTGAAGATACACTATAAGTAACTTGCCAAGTGTCCATCAATACTTAATTTCTACAATGCTTAATAGATCCAACTTCCTTTACCCACATTTATCACTATTGTTGTAAATTTAGTGCAATAACCACTAGAAATTGGAAATACTACACAATGATCTTGTAATCTTGCATAAATCTTACAAATATTAACAAAGGATGACATTTAAATAACATATTTGTGCTTAAATCATGTAGGAAACATACCAAGGTTGGCATGTGTATGTATTTGTAAAAATAGTCTGCGGAAAAAGTGCCACTTTGGGTGTTGTTGCAGCACAAATAGGTCCTAGAGTTCAAATACTCCTCGAAAACTGTGTCATTTCAATGTTGGTGTCCAAATTGATTATAATGCAAGGGTTGAGAAGCATCACGAAACTAGCATGATGCTTAGAGATAGAAAAATCATGATATGAGTCATTTTGTAGCTAGGGAGGGGATTCAGCTAGCTCCTTTCCCATGCAGGCATTGGAGAAATGGATAGCACTTCACTGAGGGTTTTATCTACCCTCGCAACTTTAGGATATACCTTTAACTAGGGTGAGAGGACCCATTCTGTAACTTGTGTTGGTGAAGGATATCTTTAGGTCCTTCTTTGCACGATCTTAATGAGAACCTTGAGAAAATATGATCAATACACCACAAGTAACTCTCACAAGTTTTCACACTAGAGAGTGGAGATGTTTCCTAGACAAGGTTTGGGTTACTAAAGACAATAATTGAATCTTGATTGTCTCTACATACTTGGCAATGGAATTTGTTCATTTGTGGATATAGAGTAAAAATAGGGGTATTTCAAGTAGGATTCATCATTTGAGAAGTTTTTGGTGGGATGTTAAGCAAGATGAAGTTGATTATACAAGATCGTTGAGAACCTTTACAAATATTGGAAGAATCATAGACAAAATGCTTCAAAATATCCAAAATATTCCTTTAACCAGAAGGTGTGTACCAATGGAGGCCCAGAGATGCACGGTTTCATACATTATTCAAGAATTCAACACAAAGGATAATGTTAAAGACTTAATTAAATGCTAGAAATCCCTGGTTTGTCATGCCTAAGATACACTCATAGACATAAAAACAATCTTTATCAACATAATGAAATTAAAATGATTTTAAATTTTTTATTTCATTACCAGATGAAAGCTCTTGTCATAATGAAATTGCAAATGCCACAATACTAACACACAGACTAGGTCTTGTGCGACTCAAAGATATTTTAACATAAGATTATAACAGGAACAAGAAAAACTATTTGAAAACATTCTGAAATACAAGAAGACATAATTATGCTCATGATCTACACAAATTTATTTGAGGTTCATTAGATTCATCAGCAGGGGAAATTTTCTTGAACAATCTCAGAGCTTGTCAATGGTTGTACACTTGTAACCATCTTGACACAATTAAATCTAAAACACAGGAGATAAACAAGTTTCTCAAATGGTCTCTCAGAAAATGGTTTCTCTCAAACTTTCTCAGAAAATTTAACCCCCCTCTATGCAAGAGTATTCTCATTATATTTATACAATTTCACTTGCTCACTCATCCCAAATTTCCGCCCCAAAATTCTACATCTTCAAGAGAATATTCCTCTTTACAACATACTGTTTAATCATGTATATTCCCTTGAAAATATCTTGCTATCTAGTGTCAGGTGGATAAATCATGAACTTATCACATTTCTCAGTCCCTCAACTATGACTGGGATGCCATGTCATAATTTTTGACAATCCTTCTAATCATTATTTTATTCTGTCATGCAATAAATCCCCTTTTTAATAGTTCTTAGGTGGCTCCATATGGCTTGATCTGACAAGCAATCCTTTTTAAGTTTGAGAATATACCTTGAGAAATGAGTTCCCTCACATGGATACTTGCATTTGTGCCTCTCAGAAATGAGTGTCCTCACATGGATTATATCACATACCTATGCTGCGAGTCTAAGTTGGCCAAGTGCAAAGAGGAGCCAGCGGAAACCTCCATATGTCTCTTTGGTGCAACTATAAAGGTGAAGTCAAGAGGCAGGTTCCCAAATGAGCACAGGCTCTCCATGTGTTAATAACCCTAGAGAGTTGTAACGGTTTCTTAAAATTCAGAGTATGGGAAGGTCCAGTGGAAGCTTCGACGTGTCTGTTTGGCACAAATTCAAAGATGAAGTCTAGATACGGGACCCCAAACAAGAATAGGATCTCCACGTGCCTTGGGCCTAAGAAATTTTCCCCAGCCTTTAAAAAGTCTAAGTATGGGAAGAGCCAACAAAATCTTCCAAGTTTCTCTTTGGCACTTTTTCGGTATGGTTCCCAATAGCAGAAACCCCAAACAAGCACAAGCTCTCCACGTGTCTCAACCTGGAAAATTTGTTGAAAATGTTTAATAACCAGCGGAAGATGCCTCATGCCTAGGGTCTGAGAAAATTACATTAGATGCTTTAAAATTCTAATTATGGGTAGATCCAGTAGAAGCCTCTAGGTGTCTCCTTAGTGAAACTCCAAAGGTAAAACCCAGAGGCATATCTTCAAATGAGCACAAGCCCTGCACATTTCTTTTGGTCCAACAAAGCTGCATTGGCCATTGAAAATTCTAAGTATAGAGAGGAGCTAGTGGAAGCCTCCACATGTCTCATTAGTGCAACTCCAAAGGTAAGACCCAGAGGCAGATCCTCAAATGAGCGTAGGCCCTCCACATGTTCTTTTTCAGATTTTTGGCATTTACCTTATACTTTTGAGCTGGCTCCCACATCCATGTACTCTCACCCCTTATACTTTCAAGTTAATTCCAAGGAATAATTTGTTTGTTATAGATTTGTCCCAAGAAGTGATACTTAACAACTTTACACCCAAAAGATGCCAGGTGTACAAAAGATAGGATTTTTCAATTATTTCCACCAAATTTTTTAACTGGGGTATCTGGTTGTCACTTCTAGAAAATTATTTGGAGCATTCCCTCCTGATTATGAAAACATGATGCACAAGAAAGAGAGGAAGAATGTGTGTAATCCTGTTGATCATCCTTTGTGCCTGCAACTTCCTTCTCTTCATCCTTTTCCTCTGCATCTTGCTCTTCCTCATCTTGGTAGTTTTATGTAGGTTCCCAAGCAATTTTTATTCAAAACAAAAACTTTCACATTTCTCGGGTTCACAAATTGAGCTCCACAACAATTCAAGTTGCAGTTCACTGATAAAAATGACAAGAGACCATAAAATTAATAATAAACAACGAAATGTTCATTCGAATCTCTTGAGGTCCTGGAGTGTTAATGGTGGAAGAATTAAATTCCTTGTATCATAGACGTTAATTTTCTCCTTCATAAATTCAAAATTGATTCGTTCACGTGGAAAAGATTGTATTTGAAGCATGCTTGAGGGTGTTTTTCACATTTTTTATCACTTAAAGAAATTGTGCATTTTTGGACAATTTGGCCCGCCCATCCACTTTTGATTTAGGCTTTACACGTGGCTTTCCTTAGCATTGATGAGGTTGCGGATTAATTTATGACTTTCATTCTTTTTCAAAACAAAGAAGATAATCTCAAAATGCCCCGACCACCCACCTCCCCACTTTGAATTTTCAATGCTAACTCAAACATGTGACATTATTTAGTCCCCAGCGGAAACACGACTCATTTTATAACTTTGCTCCTTTTCACAAAAAGGCCAAAATGTTCAAAATGATTTGACGATCCGCCTCTCCACATTTGAATTTTCAAACTACCAAGTGTCCTATTGTGGGCCTTAGGAATTACATTTATATTTTCATTCCTTTTGCCATAATGCCTCAAAACACAAAAAGGGCCCACCTTTCTACAACCACTTGATTTATGACAGGTGTACATCTTCAGGGTAAAAGTAAGAAACTTTCTTTGCTACTTCACATTTTTTAATAGCCAATTAGAAACTATCAGGGCCGCGGGACCAATTTGGTTTTTTTTACAAATGTAACAAAAGTGATAAGTACAACAAATAGACCTGTCGTGCCATGTCCAATTAGAAAAGACCACGTATCCATGGATTTTGGGACAAGATTTACAAAGGAGACACAGTCGTGGAAGACGGCCAACAAAAAAAAAATTCCCCATGGAGAGAAAAATTTAAATGAAACCTAGACTTAATGTGATCAACGACCCAAGGAAAGGACTGATAACAACAACCAAATGAAGGAGAAATATTTTATGGATCCATACAGGGAGATAAAGAATACTTCAAAAAATGTGGAGTGAGAAATTTTGAACATACAAGGTGAGATTAAATTGAGCACCAACATCAACTCTAACTCAGGGATGGGCACTCCCTGTGAGTACCACAAGAACAACAGGCTATGTTCCAAAAAATCCATTCAGAAAAAGAGTCAAGAACAAGCTTGCAAAGAAAAAAAAAATCCAACCTCCCAAGAAAAAATTGAGAAACCAACAAAAATAGTCATCAAGGACCTGGATGAACCAAAATAGAAAAATTTAGAAGTGAAACAGAACTAAAAGATTGTACACTATACAATTTTGCATCCTTGATTCTAAGAAATCAGTCAAGGAGATGTTTCAAGTGCCTATCATTCTGAGTATGACCAAGCCAAGAATTTTAGATCTTTTTTTAACAACTGGACATATCCTTGTTTTTCTTCTCTATCCAAGTTGTTACCTAGCCATATTTTCTGAGGTTTATCTTTTGTGCTTTTACAAGATCTAGAACAAACCCCATCAAACATTGGAGTCCAGGGAGAACCAATCTACTCAGAATACTTGCACTCGCCAATTTTATGCTCCTTAAAATTAGCATAGCCCACAAAATTACTGACATCAACATTTGTGTACAATACTTCATAAGAAGAATTTTTAGGGTCCAAAATGAGATGTAACATTTTATTCTTACCATATAACTACATAATTTTTCCCTCAATTGGTATGGTTATGTATGACATGTCCATTTGTACACTTCCACCCACACTAGCTACCCATTTTCTGAATAACAACATCCCCCACTTGGAAGGATAGTCCACAATAACCACATTCGTGGTAAACCATTTTCCTAGAAAAGATGCCAACTACACTACTAATACCTTGACATACCCAACTATTAGCACTTCTCTTGAATCCATAGCAATACATTTCCCAAAATTTGTTGTTACCTTGATATTTAACTCATTCATGACCTTAAGAGGCATTACATTAGATGAGGCTCCTGAATCAAACATCTAGTTATGTACCGACCTATCTTTAATAATCAAAGTGGTAAAAATGGATCCAAATTAAGATGAGATTCAACTAAAGAAGTTCCCAAATACACCTTAGATGATTCTCCTAGTTCCTCTAATACCTGTGGTATTTCTGATTTTGTAATAATAGGAGGAACCTCTACATTTTTCACACTCTTTCCCTGAGTTATCTTTTCTTCTTTACATCCCAAATATTCAAATGCCCTTTTCCTATGCTCAGGAATTCTAAGTAATTCAACAATGGGAATAGTGACCTTCATCTGACTCAAGATTTGGGCTATGTCACAAGGAATATATTTGGGTAGGACAGTATTAGGAGGAAGATTCGCCACTTCCTCTTCTAGTATAGGTTTTTTCAGAGTCTGGGCATGGATAGGAGTACATGTTTTATTTAGGGTAATTAGGCCTTTTCTAGATGTATATTTCTTAGATATCTCCTTAGGGATACTAGTAAGATTTGGAATCTTTGGCTTGGCTTATGGTCGTACCCCTTTGATAACCTTACTTATGGTGTTATACTCTTTCTCTAGAGAAACTACTGCATTCATCAACAATTTCTTGTCCTCTTTTTAAGGGATCCCTCCATCATAATTTTTAATCATCAAGGCCCTTAAGTATTCATAATCATGATTAGCAAGATAAAATTCTTGCACCATATCAATTTTAGAAGTATTAATAGGAGGAAGAGGTAATACCCAGTGAACACAATCCCAGAAGTCCTCAACATTTTTGGCACTTATTAATTCATTTGAGGTTTCCCTTGCTGTGAGTTCATAGGGCTCTCCATCATACACAGATCATTATATGTCTCATCATCATCTGATTCCTCAACTTCTTGATCTACATCACATGGGGAGTGTGGTAATAAACAACTATCACACCACTTGATAACATTGGCCTCCTCTACAGTAGCAACCCGAGCAGTCAAAGGATCAGGAAAAAATCTATACTCCTTGGGTTGATGTTGTTTATTACCTAATCTGATGAGCCCTTTCCATCTGTCATCTAGTTTGTAATTACCTCTGGGGTGATTTCCAAATCTCTCTTGACCATGTGGCCTATGCTAAGCTGAGGAAATTTGTCCTATCCATTTTTTTACTCTGGCCAGTTTATAGGATATCTATTTAACTGCTCCAGCCAAACTTTTTACAACCTCTTATAGATCCACAATCTTTCCTTGCTAAGACTTTTAGGATTGATTAGGTTGACACCCTCCCTCTTAGGAGGCTTTCCAACTACTTTAATATTATTCACAATTTGTAAATCCAGAGTGAAGGCTTGCCTTAATGTTCCTAGGTTTTTTAATCTCTCAAGTAATAAGCATCCTTTTTATCAAAAGCGTCAGAATATTTTATCAAATGGGACACATCACTTGGCCTTAGGATTATAGGTAGCCTATTCAAGGTCTTATTGAACTAAGTATTTAAATCATGGACAGATTCATTAGGATTTTTCTTTGTATTTTCAAATTCAGATAAAAGGAACCTAGAATCTGTCTTATCCCCATATTGCAATCTAAAGAAATTTTTTTATCTCAGTCCATGAATCTATTCAATTATCTAGTAAAGACTTGTACCAGTCACTTGCATCCTTCTCAAGAGTATGAATAAATAACTTTACATACATGTCTTCAAAATCAATTTCAAAATCTTCCATCATATTAACAAAGAGTTTTAAATGGTTGTCACCTATGATGGCATTATTTCCTTGTAATTTTGGCAACCTATATCTGACATCTTGTGGCACCATATTAGGATATCCATCCATACCTATGAAATCTATAGTTCCAAAAGTGTTGACAATAAAAGGAGGTCTAGGTGGAGGTTGGGCCATAATTCCTTAAGGCAGTGAATTTAGAGGAGAAACAAAATGATAGGGAACAAGAGGTCTTTGGAGCACAACAGTATAGTGTTCAAAATAGATAATCTCTAGGTACTCAACTTTGTGGAAAAACCTATCAATCTTGGAAAAAATAGGGTAAAACAGAGAGGCACGATTTTCAGACACAAATGATGGCCCCTCTCTAGTTGGAGAACTCAAATCTATATAAAGATTACATGTTTTAGAATCACTTGAAGATGTATTGTAATATTCAACCATAGATTGATCACCCTTTAGAACTGATATCTCCTTTTTTTATTGTTGATGTCCAACATGTTAGGTTGTGGAGCCTGTTTTCATGTGTGAAAGTGTTGAAGACTGTACATTAAGTGTATTGTACACTTTTCATGTATCCTCGTCGGGGTTCCAAATTACGCTCCACAACAATTCCAATTGCACTTCATTGACAAAAATGACAAGAGACCATGAAATTAACAATAAAATACGAAATGCATTTGAATATGTTGAGGTCCTGGAGCATTAATGGCGGAAGAAATAAATGCCTTGTATCATAGCTGCTAACTCTATCTTTCACAACTTCAAAATTGAATGGTCCATCTAAAAAAGATCTTATTTGAAGCATGCCTGAGAGTGATTTTCACATTTTTTATCACTTAAAGAAATTGTGCATTTTTGGACAATTTGGCTTGCCCAGCCACTTTTGATATTTTTCTTTACACGTGGCTTTCCTTGGAGTTGACGGGGCTACAACTTGCTTTACGACTTTCATTCTTTTTCAAAACAAAGCCGAGAATCTCAAAATACCCCGGCCACCCACCTCCCTGCTTTGAATTTTCAATGCTGATTCAAACATGTGACATTATTTATATCCTAGCGGAATCACAACTCTTTTTATCACTTTTCTCCTTTTCACAAAAAGGTCAAAATCTTCAAAATTATCCTATGATCTGCCTCTCCACCTTTGACTTTTTAAACGGCCAAGTGTCCTCTTACTGGCCTTAGGAATTCCTTTTATATTTTCTTTCCTTTCACCATAATGCCTCAAAACATAAAAATGACCCGCCTTTCTGCAACCACTTGATTTATGATAGGTGTACATCTTCAGGGTCAAAGTAAGAAAATTGCTTTGTCGCTTCACATTGTTGAATAGCAAATTAGAAACTATCGGGACCACAGGACCAATTTGGCATTTTTTTAAAATGGAACAAAAGTGACAAGTTCAACAAATAGACCCGCCATGCCACATCCAATTTGAAAATACCACATATCCACAGATGTTGGGAAAGGGTTTATAAAGGAGACAGTCATGGAAGATGCCTAACAAAAAAAATTTCCCCACAAAGAGAAGACTGCAAATAAAACCACAACTCAGTGTGATGTACGACCCAAGGAAAGGAATGACAATGGAAACCAAATGAAGGAGAAATATTTCACGCATCCATACAGGGAGACAAAAAATACTTCAAAACAAGAAGACTGAGAATTTTTGAACAAACAGGGTGAGATTAAATTGAGCACCAATAGACCCCCTATGTTTCTTTTGATGAGGTGGTCTTACAGGTGTTAATTCTATTGAATCCATGTCTGAATCATCAGATACCTCTATAAGGGAATTTCCCCAAGTAATTACCTCCTTAGGAGTTTTTATAGAAATAATTCTTCTCTGCAGTATAAAATCTTACAATTATTATTTTATTGAAAAAGTTTGAATTTGAAATCGTTATAACAAGAAATCTATAAAAGTAACATTTACTTGTTGTTCATCAAGAGTTAAATCAATCATTTTATCATTGATTGTAGTTGGAATTCTATCCTTTTTAAATTCATAGAATTCTTCTTGATAGAAAGCAATAATAAAATTTCAACACGAGAATACATTCTTGGATTTATCAGATTGATTGGCATTATGAGCACGAGAGACATTTGTTTTTATTCGATTGGACAAATATGTCCACCAATTGAATTGTTAACCTAATAATATCTGCAATAAAATTTAACTACCAAATACATAATGTATGCAGATCTTCCCTGTGATAAAATCCTGGCCTACAAAAGTGATGCAACTGAGAGAAAGAATTGGTTTGTAATACCTTAAAGAAGTAGGCCTTATGATGAAAGATTAAGAGGAGCCACAATAATAGAAAAAATGTTAGATGATAGGGTGGTGGAAAAATGTTAAGAGAAAAAGAATTTTAAAATAATAAACTTCCCATCAATCTGCACACTATAATGAGACTCCAAAAACGTTTTGTCTTTGTTTGTGAGGATAGACTTTGTAGTAATAGGCGGTTTATTTTCAAATGGTAAACCAGTTAACCAATGTACTTCTACAAGTTCAATTGTGAATGAAATTTGATGATGTCTCAGATGCGCCAAGAGAACGGAAAATTTCCATCATTCTCCCTGTAAGAGGCAAGAAGGTAATCAAACACTAAAGTATCAATATTGAATTGAGGCATCTTCGCAAGCCTGATAAATTCTAGGTTTTCAAGCCAATCCTTTTGTGCATCTTTTGCTTTCAGAAGGGCTACAATATGTGGGCACATGAGGTTTTTGTATTGGAATTTTGGGGTAGGAGTAGATGTGCGGCTTGCCATTGTTGAAATTTGGGAAAACTTTGAAAATTGGAAAGCTCATAACATTGGAAATTTTCATAGAAAAGTGAAGAAATGAACCTTGTAGGGGTATTTATAGGGTTCTAAATGGGTAAAAGGAAATGTGGCTGAAAAATATTGGCTAGCCAAAGCGGCTGCCTAACCCATAATTAATTAACCTCTTGAATACTTATCCATCTAACCCTTAAACTGACCAACCTACTTTCCAACCCATCAACCATCCAACCCTCCAATCCAACCCATTTCCATTCAATCCTTGTTCCGTTTAATGCATTTAACCATACATCCCACCCATCTAACCCTGATCCATCTAACTCCTAACCATCCTACTCACCCATCCAACCTTGGTCATCCAATAATAATCCATCTAACCTCCAACTAACCAACCATCCCATCCAACCCCATAACGACCAAACCCACCCATATAAACCTTACCCATATAACCCACCTGCCTAACCCATACCCATCCAACACTTAGCCCGTCTAACCCTTTTCCAATAAACCGTTAGCCGTCTGACCTGCCCATCTAACCCACTCATCCAACACCTTACCCGTCTAAGACTTGGTTGTCTAACCCACTCCTCCAACCCCTTACCTGTCCAACACACCCCTATCCAACCCATTCAAAAAACCTTAGTTGTCTAATCTTCCTATCTAACACACCCATTCAACCCTTAGTCATCGAACCCTTGATTTCCCAATCCCTTAATTTCTAACCACCCAACCTACCCGACTAATCCACTCGACCAACCTTCCCTCCCAGGCTCTAGCCTACATGCTAATTGCTAAACTTCCAGGCATACTTTTCAAAACCATGGAAAATTTCTCTCTATGAAATCACCTTTTCCACAAAACATATTTTCAAAAAAATTCCAATGGTTTGAAAGTTGATTTTTGATATTTTCCAAAAATTTTATACTATTTTTTCACAGGTACGTTCTTAAAATGAACCCTTCTCTAAACCCTAAACCCTAGTTGTACTACTCATAACCCTAAGCCCTAAATTGTAAACCATAGACCCTAAAACCTGAGTGTTACACCCTAAACCATAAACCTTGTGCAATAAACCATAAATCCCAAGCCCTATATCCTAATCAATAAAGCCTAAACTCTCTACTCTCAAATCTAAACCCTAAACCCTAAAACCTAAACCCTGAGCCCTAAAGCCTAAAGCCTAAACCCTAAACCTTGAGCCATAAACCCTAAGCCATAAGCCCTAATCCCTAAGCCCTAAGCCTAAGCCTAAACCCTAAACCCTGAAATATGGACCCTCAAACCTAAACCCTAAACATTAAACCCTAATACCTAAACCTTGAACCCTGAACCTTCAACTGTAAACCCTAAATCCTAAACCCGAAGCCCTAAACCTTAAACCCTAATCCTTAAACCCTAAACCATGAGCCCTAAACCATAAACGCTGAGCCCAAAAACCTAAACCGTAATCCCTAAGGAGAAGGCATATTATAATCACGTCATTGTTTCCATAGGATAGGAATCCCATTTAGGGAGTAATCCGCTATCTCCAAAGTGTGGATCTCATTTTAGTAAGAAGTATAAAAACATCATAGAGTTGATTCATGGTCATTAAAGTGAATTATGGACCAAATTTCAGAATTTGTACCAATTCAAGCAGTGGTAGGGCCATAATCCAATCCATAAGGTCAAAAAACCTACAAAATGACTATATGTTTTCGCAAAAAAAAGACTGACTATAATATGTATGGCCTAAAAGTTTTAGGCCATTGCTGAAATTCTGGAAATGAGTAAGTACTGACCAGATTAGATTTTTGAAAAAGTATCTTCTAGATTATAACTGTCATAGCTATAGGACCACTTCCATAAGGTACAAAGTGACCATAAATTCTTATCTTAAAAGTAGAAAGAAATAATAAAATAAATATTATACTTAACATGTATTTTAGTAAATATGGCTCCTTCTGGCCCCCCTAAACTTCATATAGCTCAAAATGCGTACATATTTCATAAAAAATAGAAACATGAGCGTGTTATAACACGTATGCATTATAACATGTACATGTTTTAGGTGCGTGAATTCTCGAGCCTAAGAAAACATAACACAATCGCATTATTGTAAAACACGTTCGTGTTTCATTAATTTTTTATTTTATTCCACTTTTTGGCCCCCCATCTTGGTGCACTTACCCAACTATAGACACTTAAAATCCGGCTACATAGTTTTCCTAGTAAAATTGCACTGATTACCCTCTTTCCCATCATTTATGTTATAATCAGTGATTTCTCGCTAATTAACTAATGTTTCCCTTCATTTTGGTTAATTAAAGACACTTTGTTAATTCACTAGTCTTTACTTCACTATAGATGCCAATTAACAACACTTCATTATTTATAATCCTTTTTTGATCGAACAATTAGCTATTATTAGTTAATTAATACTATTTACCCTTGTATTTAATGATTAAACCCTCTTATTGGTTAAACCCACCCTATTTGATTAACTAAAATGTGGAATTTATAAGTTAATATAAGAAGTACAACAATGAAATAAATGTTTAAATTAAATAAGGAAAGTGACCTAATCAATTAAGTTAATAAAAACATGAAACACTAATTAACAAGTACAATTAGAAAGAGCTTAGCTGATTTGACGATGACTAGGTAATGTGCTGCATAACAAATTAGATGAACAGAATGTGGGACCAAACACATAGTTGGCTAGACTGGGGCGCCTGGATAGGGACAAGAGTGCCTTTAGGTGCCTTGTTGTTAGAACTAGGCAACCTGGTTTACAGAAATGACCCAAAACCATCCTCCGAGGTATCGGTAAGTGATTGCATGTGTTACCTTCCTATCACACTAGTGTCATTGAACTCAGTTGTATGTCATTGTAAATCAGCAATGAAGGAGAGACTTGTAAAACCTCAAGACAAGCATCAAACCCCTAAAAAAAAATATTTATATAAAGGCATCGAACTGTCCTCAATGGCCACAATAATGGACTTACTTACTGAGCATTTTACTACATCTTAGTTTCTCTGTAGTTCTATGTGTGTGTGTGTAATCATGCTCTAGGTACTCTTCTACTAGTTGGAATTTGTGAAAGTTGCGATAAATAACTGTATAGAAATGTAAACAAATGGTGGATGGAATAGAATAAGCTTCCCTCTTATGCAGTGTGATACAGATGAACCATCCTTTAACCTTGCGATGGAGCTAGATGGATAAAAATGGATCCTTTGATGGATGTGACCTTTGGTGGTGATAGTAGCGACTAGTGCTTGGTCCCTCATTATTCTCTCGTAACTTTATATTTATATGGTTCTCTTATTCTAATTTTGTAATTAACCCCAAAGAGGTCAACCAAAAAAAATATGGAATCCTCAAATGGCTAAAAAGTTTCCAAAAGAAGGAATTAAAGTGGAAAAATGATCAGGGCACCCCAGTTGGGACTGGGCCACCTGTGGGTGCCCCAATACTAGCCTAGCTGCCTCAGTCAAGGCTAAAATGACAAATAAAAACTACGTGTGTATGTGTAATAGGTTGGAAATGAAAACAAAAAGCAAAGAAAAATGGCCAAAATATGAGGGTTAATTAATACCCTCTTCATTGAAAATCCATATGAATAGTAGTATCAGACCAGGACTAAATAATACTGAAAGTTTTTGATTTTGTGTCTACATTTTGTGTAACATAAATTAGATAGGGATGCATACCTGGTGTCTATGAAGATTATAGTAGAAAGTGTGCTGATGGACTTGAAAAAGGCATGGAGTGATAAGAATATGGAGCATAGAGACTAAGGATGCAAAAAGAGTAAAAAGTGAGGAGAGTGAACCTAGGATGAAAACACGTGTGTAGTTGTCAATGTATGTGATGTACCTGCATGGTTAGTATGAGGTGTGAGATATAGAATTTTTTTGTGGTTGTCACCATTTTTTTTGTTGATTATTGTTTTTTTTACTATTTTCTTCTCATACGGTTGAACATGTAAGGAGAAGATGATCAAGTAGTCAAATACGCATGTATATATGTCAAAAATGCATGTATATAATAAAAATAATGTTGTGGAAATGAAAAAAAATGTAAAAGGAACATGTGAACCTGATCCATGATGAGATAATGGGTGCAGAAAGGATATCCTATACTACCTAGGTTGTTTGGGATATTTGACACCACTGGCCAAAGTAGTGCAGGGAGAAAGCTACATTATCCGCCAACCTATAACTCTTTCCTTGAAGAATGTGTGAAGAGATCTCTATACTACCTAGTTTTTTTAGCAATCCGATTCCACTAGTTGAAGTACTGTAGAGAGAAAATCTGATGTATCCTCTAATCATGTATTTGATCCCCTGAATGCTAAGGAAAACCATGTCATGTAAAATTCGCTATATACGGGGTTCATAGACTAGTCTGAACCCACTCGCTGTATAACCCACAATGCCAAGGGTGGAAACTAAATTGAATAGAAATGGTGTAGAAGTGTTATGAAATATGTAAAACCCCAAATGATGCCCCCCTCTTTAGGGGTGCATGCGACGCCACTGATAGGAGAATGCGGCCCCAAAAGAGGACCAACCACATAAATTGTGCCCTATATGTGGATGGTAATGTGCTTGATTGAAACCAAGGCACACAAAAAATAAGTGGCTAGGATATACATAAGTGCTATTATGAACAAGCATGCATATATAATACAAGCGTAAGCTATGTAATTAGTGTGTAAGCTAGAATGAAAATAAACAGGCAATAAGACAATCATAGACTGCCAAATTTGGTTTCAAACATGGGACATCACTCATGATGTCACAAGATACTCAATGCCACAATGGCCATGTACAAAGAAACAAGTTTGCACACCAAACAAAGGGAAAGTATCGCATACAATATAAAATAAGAGGCACACAATAATATAAAAACAAACAAATTTCCATGGAAGCAAATAGTCTTGCAAATAAATTTTACACATGAAAGACCTGTTAGCATGTTAGAAAGATAACCCATATGTCAAAGGCATGTGTAAGCTAGTAATGTAGATTTCTAAGTACAAAATGAAACAATAACACCTGTAAGAGACAAATATGGATGCCCCTAGTAATGTTTTTAGGAGTGGTGGAAGGTGAACATCCGTGTTGCATGTAAGATACCTAAGTATGTAATCACAACTAGAAAAATACATCAACTTGCATGTGTGGATGGTAAAGATAATGAAATATAAAAGATGTAGATATCATCTATAGTAAAGTGCACATAGACAAGTAAATTTAAGAAAGAGTAAAAGTAACCAAGGTATGCAATATGTTGTGGATCGATAGAATGGAATGCAATATGGATGATAAGAGCCATGTGCCCCCCGAGTGAATGGAAGTGTATGCAGTGAGGTTCATTTAATATTCCCCTCAATAGTCAAGAATGAACCATAAACGAGAGTGCATCATTGAGAAATGGTTGAATGTGTATGTTTGTCTAACATTTTGTGATGATTATGTGTGTTGATGAGATGCAACCAAAAATGATGTGTGCGTGAGCCTTATAGCCAAAGTGTATATCATGACAAGATGATAGATGGAGTGGTGATGTAGCCTATAATGTATACCACTACAAGATGATAGAGTTGGTGACCATTTATCCTATAACATATGCCACTAACCTAGGGATGTCACATGATGCAAGGTCAAATGATGGGTGTGTTATAATTTATGCCCCCAAAGTACATAAATGTGAATGAACTATCTAATGATAATGAAATATGAAGGTCCTCCATCTGATGCATGTGGTGATAAAAATGCATAACCATGCTCTAATAATGGTGTCATAGTGAAATGTGTTAGTGATCGAGATCTACGTGATGCTGAGTGTGAAAGATATGGAAACCCATGTGGAATAATCCGAGGTGGTGACCTACATCAAGATTCAGTAACCATCCTAGAAATGGGCCTATACCTATGTGTAGGACTAGCAAAGTGGTGAGGTCGTGTAGATGATGCACAAGTAAGTGAACTAGGAGTAGATTGCACTTTGAGTAACATAGAGTGTGATTTGCTAGATCATGTAGGTTATGACTGATGGGTGAGGAGATGACGACCATGGAGTAGATGGAGGGAAACCTTCAATAGAAATGACCAGATTGTTGTAAAAAAATTTCAGCCAAAAGTTACTCATAGAGATGATAGATTGAGAGTGACGAATCCAATTGAGAACAAGAAGCATGTTTCACCCATCAACCATGTTTCCAATAAGGAAAGGGATAAGTATAGTAAGAGGACCAAAAATAACATATAATTTGACGACACCATATGGTTTATTCATAGGGTATGTAATTTGTTAAAGAGGATAAAAAATAGCGTTGAGAAGTGGAATAGAACATGTACTACTGCGCCATGATGCATCAACCTTAGTATTATTGATGGATATCGAGCCAACAGATGCATGAATATGTAAGTGATATGTGAAATTTGAATGATAATAGTGGTTAGAGAAAGAGATGATCGGTGGAGAAGTATCAATATGTGTAATTAATAAATATAGATTCCTTGATGCAGAAGAAGGTACTGCATGATATACGTGGTTAGTGTATGAGTCATTGAATTTGGTATCATGTTTAGGTATAGGGTTATTAAATATTTTTAGCTTATGATTTTCATTTACAGGTAGAGATGTTGTGGATTCTAGAACCTCAATTTGACCATCATCAATCAAACCATGAATGAGAATTTATAGTCGTAAAAAACAATCGGTGGAATGTCCTACGCATTCATGATAATCATAATGGGAATATTTATCAAAGTTACGCCCTTTTGGTCGAGATGGATCAACTTGAAGAGGATAATATAATGTAATAAGGTTCCGATCGATCAACTATGGTAACGAGATTTGAGGAGGGTGTAAACACAAATTTTTGGTATTGTTCCTCCCCTTCACTCCGTATCTACTCTCTTTCATTAGTCTTTCCTATTTGAATTCCTTTTCCCTTATACATTTAATTAATTCAATTTCCCACCAAAAATACATATCCAATTAATGAATATTAATTTATTAATTAATCCTTGTTGAATCAAATTATGAATTTAAGATTCAAATTTAATCCATGAAAAATCCATTTATGAAATTAAAATTTGAATTTAATCCATATTCAATTGAATAATGAATTTAAAATTTGAATTTAATCCATATTCAATTGAATAATGAATTTAAAATTTGAATTTAATCCATATTAAATCCACTAATGAATTTACTATTCAAAAATAATTCATATTTAATCCACTGATGAATTTAAAATTTTAAGATAATCCAAAGTCAATCTGCTTATGAATTTAATATTCAAATATAATCCATATTCAATCCACCTATGAATTAGATATTCAAATCTAATTCCCACCCACCTAATTAGGGAAACTATTCTAAATCATGATTACTCAAATTAATCCCATCCTTAGGCTATAAATAAGAGCTTCCCCCCTCTTTCTTACAAGCTAGAAATAAAATAAAAACTCTGGATAAAATATTCCACTAATATCATCATAATAACAAAATAATGTCCTTGTGATTCCCCTATCCATCCAATATCCTTGAATTATTTATTAAGGATATTCTGCAGGGCTCTTAGCATTATGTCATCTTAGATCAGCTCTACTCTAGGATTTATCAATCGTATAGTCTTATTTTGGGTCATTGTCGATCCACTCTATTTTTTTGTGTTCTTTTATCATTTGTATTATCAGTTAGCATTTATGTTCATAAAATCAATGTTTTAGACTTCCGTTACTGCTATATCTCCATCCATAATTGATTATCCTTTTTTTTATTATCACATGGGCTGACATCCTTCCTAGGAATCTTTCACTTCCCAGAACTGACTTTTTTTAGTAGCTCACCATATATCTTACTAATCCTTTTTCATTTATGAGTTTTCAATGTTTTGTAGGTTAAAGGCTCACAGCGAGTACGATCATTTCTTGTGCACCTGTATCATTTTATCACCATCTAAATTAAGAGGTTCATTAAACCCTCCCATAATTTGATGTTTCTATATTTCTCATTGGCTTTCAGTAATTTGGAACATGTAGCAGAAATATTGTTAAACAAATGGATGCTAAACCTAGAAAAACTACGCGTAAATGGTTGTGACTATATCTCCTTAGTATTAGATATTGTTTTTACTGTAATCTATCTATCTAGGGATTTAGTCGTAGATGGATTGAAGGTTTTATTACCTTGAAATCATGTAGAGGATGATGTTTTTATTTGATACTTAAGATTTCCTATAGCCAAGAGATTGGTTTCACGAAGTTTAAGAGTATGAAAAAGTTGATAAAATGAAAGAGATGCCTAAAAAAGAAAACTCTACTAGAGAGTTGGAAAAAGATTTTGAATGAATAAATCTTGGAGTTTGGCATCCAAAAGTACATTAGACATATTAGCTAAGTTATTTTTATAGCACAAAAAATAATCCGACAAGTGTTCATTAGACCCTTGTTTAAGTTGTGCAAGTTGAGCATAAAATATCTTAGAGCTAATGTTAATAGAGGATTGAGAAATAAAAGTATCATCCATATATGTTAAAGATACTATCGAATGGACAGGCAGGTCATAAAACCAATGCATCACATAATCTTAAAAAATACAAGGAAAAATATTAGCGAGTATAGTGTGATCATCCACATAGTCGAGACCATCTACATGAAAATCTTGGAGATGCTCTTCTGGGTCACCATGGCCTTTAAAAATGGGTAATTTGGGAGAGATAAAGTTAGGTGGTAATTAATAAGAAGATATATCTAGTGCAAAATGGGTATGCAACAATGAAATAGAGCCTAAATATGGTGATGTACTAGAAGTAGAGAATTTGAGATGGTGAATTTGATTTTGAAAATATTGATATAAATATGTTAAATCAGGAGCATTTGAGGAAGATCCAAGATGCATATTAGGCATTCCAGGGTGAGTGATGGGAGCGGTAGTCATTAGAATAAGAGCGAAAACATAAGTGGGCAGAGTAGATACCATGGGATCTAAATAATGAACATGTATAGAGGTTGAAGATTCACGAGTTTTCTTAGTAGCGATTAAAGCATGCAATACCTAAGGAAGATGAGTAAGATTATCACAAAAAACTTGTCAAGAGTTAGTAATAGTGTTGAGTTAATCTTGGTCACGATTGGTGTCTTCATCATAAGAATTCTCACAATCATATTCTTCTATCTCATGAGGAGGAACTCACTGGGAATTCCATAAGGGGTTATCCATTGTAGCCATAGATGTAGTGGTATCAGCGATTGACTTAGAAGTGCGATCGATAATTAGAGGAAGCTCACAATGTTGAAAGGAACCAAAGCAAACACTACGGGTGATGGGCATAAGAAGACAAAAATGGAAGAAGGAGAGAAAAGTCAAAATTCAAGTTCACCAAAATGATTAAATAAAATGTGGAATTTAAAACTTAATCTAATAAGTACAGTAGTGAAATACATTTCTAGACTAAATAAGGAAAGTGACTAAGCAACTAAGTTAATAAAAATGTGAATAAGGTTAGAAAGAGCTTAGCTGATTCGATAATGCCTCAAGAATGTGTTACAAAATAAACTAGATGAATAGAATGTAGGAAAAAAAACAAAACAACTAAATAAAACACAAATCTATAACAATAGGTTGGACTAGGGTGCTTGGAGAGGGACAGGGGCACCTATGGGCATACTAGTCTGAGGACTAAGTGCTATGGTCTATGGAAATGAACCAAAACCATGCTTTTAGGTGTTTTTAAGTGATCACCTATGTTCACTTCCTATTGCACCAATGTCATTGAACTTGGTTGTATGTTGTTACAAATCAATGATGAAGGAGAGACCTATAAAACCCCAATATGAGCATCAAACCCCTAAAAAATAAAGATGCATATAAAGGGGTCAAACTTTCCTTAGTGTCTACAATGGTGGACTTACTAACTGAACATTGTACTACATCTCAGACCCGATGTAGTTCTATGTGTGTGTGTGTGTGAAATCATGCCTTAGGTACTCTTGCGCCAGTAGCACTTTCTAAAAGTAGCGAGAAATAAATATGTGTATAATTACAATAAAATTGTGGATGGAATATAATAAACTTTGTTTCTATGTAATGTGATGCAGATAAACCAGCCTTATGCCTTGTGATGGATCTAGATGGATCCAAATGGATCCTTTGATGGATGCAACCTTAGGTGATGATGGTAGTGAATAGTGCTTGGTCCCTCATAATGGTCTCATAACTTTATATTTATATGGTTATCTTGTTCTTATTTTGTAATTAACCCTGAAGAGGCTGACCATGAAAAATATGGAAGGCTCAAATGGCTAGAAAGTGCCGAAAATATGGAATTAAAGTGGAAAAAGGATCAAGGTGCCCCGAATAGGATCGAGGCACCTGTGGACACTACAATACTAGCTTGGGTGCCCCAGTCAATGATAAAATGATGGAAAGTGACAAAAATAGACTAGGCATGTATGTGCGAGAGGTTGGAAGTGCCGACAAAAAGCAAATAAAAATGACCAAAAGAAGTGGATTAATTAGTACATTCTTCACTCAAAAACCATATTAATAGTAGTATGATATCGAGAATAAATAATACCCAAAGTGCATGATTCTGTGTCTACACTTTCAAGCATTCAAAATCACCCCATTTCTCTCTAAATCACTTCTAAAATCTTTCTAATCATATCCTATCCTATTAATTAATTCTATTTGATTAATTAAAACACCCATTTAACTCCCATGAGTTGCTAATTAGTTGTTAACTCTTCTAATCAAGCTTAATTCTACTAATTTTACTTTATCCTTTATCCCATAGGCACTTGTTTGCAAGCTTCTCCCAAATAGAAAAGATATACAAAGGACCCTCCTACATTCTTTCAAACCTACACCACACTTTGATTAGTACTTTATAAAATCTTATGATAAGAACATTCTCCATTCTTTGGAATAGCTACTTCATCTTGACATTAATTCTCTCATTGTTGAATAGAAAGCAAGATCTAAGTATGTCCTTGTAGCCATTTCTTGGTGAGATCCTTCCCTCTCTTTGTAGATCAACACAAATTTGATTACTTACGATCTAAATACGCTCATGCTTAGAAGTATTCATACATTGAAAGAGTACGAATGGTTAGCATTAGGTGATTTAATTCATGTTTATGTAAGATAACTAATTTCCCTTAAACTTTTATCATGATGTTGTTATTAGATTAGCTTTATTATTGAGAATACTTGGTGTTAGTTTTTTTTTATTAGCTTAGCTAGTTTAGGATGCATACATTTGGCACACCCAGTGGGACTTATTCCATTTTCTCAAGCATTTAGTTTCAAGTTTTGTATATTTTCAGGTCATACAAATAAGTATTCACATAAGCTTATTAGAACATGGAGATATTCACATTTTGTGATATACTTGTTCAGGTTTATAACAACACAACTATGTGTCATGTTCAATAATAGGAATGAAATCCAAGATTAAAAAGTAATTACATTAAAACATATCTATATGACACCCTATTTGGATATTCATTACAACACAAACTTGAAAGGGAATATTTATTATTGATTTACAATCTTCATTTCTTTTGCAATGAATGGTGTTATGTCTTTCTTGTAGTCATCAATGTAACACAGAGCCTAGAGTCTCCTTAACTTTCTCAAGACTTGGAATTTCTCCCCCCATAGGGAAATCCATCTCCATGTACTTATTAGTTTACAATATAGTGAAATTACTTGGGTGTTTTTTAATTGAAGGTAGTTACATATGAGATGCTCGTTCCACCTAATACTTAGTGGATACTCCAACTATGTCCTAGAATACATGAAGACTCAAACAACTTAGAGATCGGTAATATAAACCAAGAACCTTCTGAGCCAAAACCTAAGCAAAGGAGGCATCTAATCGAACCCATTAATTCATGGTTGTGGCATTCCTTGAGCCTTCGTCGAATAATTATTTGTAAACCACCTTTTCTAGGAAGTATTAGGCAATGAATGGAGCTAAGTAGTGAGAAGTCATTCCTTGAGACATTTTGGGAGTGAATTTCCACTTCTAGCTCATCCAGTTGGGGGGGGGATATACCATCCAATATTGAGCCATGGGCCCCTTCCCTATTGACCTCAATTCATATTTTCAGAGAAAAAATTTGGCTATCAAAACTTAGAGCTTGGTCATAAAAAATGAAAATCGTCTGAGCTAAAACTTACACAACAGAGGCCTATAATCTCACCCAAAAATTGAGGGTTGAGGAATTAATTGATCCATGATGGCATAATTACTTGTAAACTACCTTTTCTATGCAGTCTTAGGCAATGAACTAAGATGAATAGTGAGAAGTCATGCCTTGGGATGTCGTGAGAGAAACCTGCCACTACCAACACATTTGATTGGGGGCTATACACCTTTAGGTGCTATAGCGGGCTCCAAGGAGGCATGGTTTGGAGTCAGAACCCCTGATCTGGAAACAAGAACACATTCCCTATTGATCCCAATTCACATTTTCAATGAAAACTTCTGATGATCACAACTTAGCACTCGGTCATCAAAACTGAGAACCATATAAACCATAAATTAAGTGAAGGAGGCCTCTAATAACACACAATAATTCAAGGTTGTGGATTTCCTTGGGCCATCATGGCATTTTTTTTGAAAAATACCTTTTCAAGGGAGTCCTATGCAATGAACGAAGCTGAGTAGTGAGAAGTCATGCCCTAGGACATCGTGGGAGAAAACTACCACCGCAAATGTGTCTAGTTTGGGGGTATACGCTAGTGGGTGTTATGGAAGGCTCCTGGTAGGCATGTTTTAGAGTCAAACCACCTGATCTACAGCCAAGAACCCCTTCCTTATTGATCCCAATTCATGTATTCATCGTAAACTTATAGTTGTTACAACTTCGCGCTCTATCATCAAAACTGAGAAATGTTTGAGAAAAAACTTGCATGATAAAGGCCTCTAATTACACCTAAGAATTTAGCACCATAACATTCCATGATTCTTCATGACATAATTGTTTGCGAACTACCTTTTCTAGGAAATCCTAGGAAATGAACAAAGTTGAGTAGTGAGAAGTTGTGCCTCAGGATGTCGTAGGAGAAAACTGCCACGACCAAAGCATCTAGTCGAGATGTTATATGCCTTTGGGTTCTAAGGTGGGCTCCAAGTAGGCTTGATTTTAAGTCGTACAACCCGATATAGAGCAAAAAACCCATTCCTTGTTGATCCCCATTCACATTTTTGGTGTAAATTTCTAGCGGTCACAACTTAGCGCTGGGTCATCCAAACCAAGAACCATCTAAGCAAAAACTTAAAGAAAGGATGCCTCTAATCACACCCAATAATTTATGGCCATGAAATTCCTTGAGCCTTTGTGGCATAATGTTTTGAAAACTTCCTTTTCTATGTAGTCCTAGGCAATGAATAGAGCTAAGTAGTGATAAGTCATGCTCCAAAGCATCATGGGATAAAACTGCCACCACCAGCGTGTCTGGTTAGGGGGTATATCCCTTTAGGTGTTATGGTGGGCTTCAAGGAGGCACAGTTCAGAGTTGGAGCACCCAATTTGGAGCCAAGAATCCCCTTTACATGTAAATAAACCGTTGTTAGTTACTTGTCTTTTCTTGGAAAACAATGAAATCTTCTCTTAGCTTTGAGAATATAAAATTATCTACTAACAGTTCCAACTAGATAAAGGCAGAAGATTTTATGACACCACTAACTTGCATAAAAGTGTTAGTCAAAGTAATTTAAGTTGAATAAAAACAATATTAGATATATAAAAATTACACAAATGTAATAAAATATATGAACTTGAATATAGTATACAGATTTAAAAACTTCAAAGAAATATCTGCCAAACAAGCATGTAAATTCATTCCAATGAACCATCAAGATTGGATCTAATTTGAATAGTAGGAAGGATTTCTTCATGATCTGACTCTTGAACCTTCCAAAGAATCTTTTTATTAGGGCTTCCTCGATATCTATATAGCTAAATATTCGTCCCTAGAACTAGATGCAAATATGAGAGTATTTTCCTGTGTGTCTCAAAGTCTTCAAACACCCAAACAAAGGAATTTTTTTAATGGATACCATTGAGCCCAAGTTCTAGTAACTTTCACTGACCCTGTAGGATACTCAATATCTTCACCATCTATAACAGGAGAAGGAAACTTCTTTCTTTCCTCAATGCAACAACATAAGAAATAGTGTGTTCCTTATTCATTATCTTTTATTGCAATAACTACAAACACATGTCCTATAAAAAATAAAGGTTTCAACTCAAATTTAAATTACATATTGATTTCAATGGACATAACTCAATAAAAAATTTAAATAACCAATTACCTTGTCACACCAAAATCAAAATTTTGTCAAATTCCTTAGATGTTGTAACTTCATCTGGAGAAAGAAGTCATGATTCCTATGGAAGTTGATAACTAGGAAGAAAAGTTAGAGGCCTATAAATCCATTCATCCACCCATTCTTGTGAATCAAACTCAATAGTGGAAAATTGGATACAAGATGCAATAAAACAAGCCAATTTTCTTATCCATGTGGCCTGCAAAGGATATTTTGAGCTACAAAATGACTGTAGATCACTAAACCCTGTGAATTTCATACAATCCTCGTAGTTAGCAATTTTTTGTTCCTCTATCAACCAAAAATATTTACGAACTAGAATTGTCTTGAGAACCATGGGCTATGTTTTCAATACACCATTCTATTATGCTCTTTGTATCTTTCAATTTAGCACATCTTTGTACTTCAACTCTTCTCTTCTAAGAGCTCTTCTCACACATGCCCTTACACTGTCATGCTCTCCTTTTCCATTTTCATCCTCAGTGAAACTCCAAATATGTTGCACACCCATCTTGACGTGCATTGTACTCATGTAATAAAACATTCATGCATTACTAAAATGATACGTGTAATTATCTTACCATATATAATGTCAATTGAAGAGTATTTCCCTATCAAACAAGTTTTCATAAAATAACTAGAAGTACCCTTCAAAAAGTTTAGTATAATGAGTTTGATCATCACTGATATAAAACTGGTACTATCTTTAAAAAAATTGATCATTATTTGTACTTTCAGGAGAATGTATAAATGTTATATTCACATACATGAAGACCAATACTTAGTTGTAATATTGCAATTGAATCTCCATTTGTGGTTACAACGTGTAATTCTCTGTAAAATGGACCACTTAAACAATAGTACCAATAGGAAATGTGTCCTTGCATATTTTGAATTGTTCTTCTAACCATCGTGCTTTGTGTTTATGCCTAGCATACTCATAAACAATTTCATCTTTAACATTTCTCATAAATTGAAAAAAAGGTATATGTTTTGTAACTAGCTCACACCATTTAGACTCGTTTCCATATTTCAGTTAGTATGGTAATGATTTATATTTATTATACCCAACTAAATTATTTCCTATTGTACATCCTATTTTCTCATGAATAGAACTTTATAATTTAGGTAATCCACCGCACGTACCACAAATTCCATCTAAACAATCCTGACTATAAAAAAATTGTCCAACTTCTCTTTCAAAAAATATTGTAGGAATAAAATCCCTTGAAGGTATTGGTGGAAATTGAACACCACATTATGGTAACATTGTTTTGGAATGTAAATAAGAATGAATACGTTAAAAATTATCATAATGCATCATAAATTCAATGTGTTACCTACAACAAGTGGTGCGAGTGTGGTTTATTTTCACATAGAATGGTTTCAACATTTCAATAAAACATTGAAAATTTTAATTTATGAATGCTCCTATTCAAACTTACAAAAAAATTGAGTTTGCATCATATCTAAGAAATGCTTTAGATGTGGTTCACGATTAGTCAAACCAACTCTACATTTTACAACATCTCTTCTATTAGGTGAAACTCTAGTGTAGCCATGCCAGATTTGAACAATAACCTCTCTTATAGCATCAGATATATCTTTGGCTTTACACGGTGCTCTAGTAGAAAATGTCCAAAAATCAATGTTATTGGGTGATTGAAGGATATTACACCTTTGAACTTCTTTCATTAGAGTTTTTTGATTAACTTTCAACATTCATCTTGTTTTCCTAATCAAACACTATTTTTTTTGTTGATTCACCTATAACAATAGTAGCAAGTACACAACACGCAACATTAATATCACTTGTGTGTCTCTTGATAACAATATTGTAATATGCATCATCCTGGTTTTCAACAATTGTAGAGATTTGAACATGTATATCAGATTCTTTCAATTATAAGGTGTTTAATGTAGGTTTCATTTTATTCAAATTCATCAAACTAACCAACAACTAACATCTTTGGGAATTCTTTAAAATTAAAAAATTATTATCAGAATTTTCAGTGGATTTTATTCTGCTTTTCCTTTCAAAAAGTTTATCATACATTGCTTTCAAAATGTTCTCATCAATTTCAATAAAATAATTAGGTCTCTTTTGTAAAATCCTAGGAGGTTTTTTTTGCCAAATTTTTGTTGTCTACAGTTTCAAAATGAATTTCCTGATTCACATTTTCATTGTCTCCTTCAATTTCAACATCAACTACATCAAAAGTATTTGATTCATCTTTATCACGAGTATTTAATTATTTTTCATCCTGAGCATTTAATTATTCTTCAACATTGACAATAAAAACATTACCTTGCTCCTGATTACTTACAATAGTAGGGGTTGAAGATGAACCTCTTCTTTATTCAAGAAGTTTCCGCATTTGCTCTAAAATTTACAATATTTTTTCCTCTAATTCCTCTGGTGTTTTTTTTACTTGTTTATTTCCTTTTTAAACATCCTTTCTTGTCTCCCGTGATTTTTCAATTGATGTAGGACAACTCCAAATAATGCAAAGTACTTTAGAAATAGTAAAAAATAGCTTCCGATGATAAGAAAAAAGTGTCGAAGGTGGCAATATTTCACAAAAAATCATAGAGTCAAATCAAAGAATACAATCACATGGTTAATTGGATGTTGGGATTCATGTAAATATGATTCTAAGAACCGCGATCATGGTTTATAATCTATGATTATGGTCTTAATTGTATAATCAAATATGACCTTAAAGGCTTGGGAAATCTCTGTTTTTCCCAAACCTGAGCTTTGGGAGGTCATTATGGCATGTAAAAGGCCAAAAACATAAATTTCTCTTCTGCGGACTTGAACCATGCTGAAAAATCAAAAAAATGTCACAAAAATGGTACCATCGTGTAGGCGAGACTGTTAGCTTCATAGAAATATTTATTTTAAAGGGAATGTAATATGATAAATATCATTTTATAATCTTTTACTAATAGTACATCATTAAGAAACTTTTTACAGTGAATTTTCCTGTCTATGTTTAAGACTGCAACTTGTGTCTCACTTGTCAGAATGTGATGAAACTATACCATCCCAACCATGCTGAAATTCTATACACATTTTTAAAACTGTATTTGATTTTCATATTTTTTTATGAAATTATGGTGGGAAAATAGAAATTTCTTTGTTTTCTTTATTTTTTAGGTCACTTTGATGGAAAAAAAAAATATATATTGCTCAAAAAATACAAAATAAAATCTATCCTAAGATAGACATGACATCTAACTTTTCACCAAATATTAAAATATTTATCAAGTTTTGGTCATCCAAATCGTAAGTAAACGGACTACAATCTTATAGGCCTTTTAAAAAAAAACCCAATTCATTATGTTTTGAGTGTTTAATATAGCTAAACTTGTCAATTTTTAAAAAAACAAATAGTAGTTTAGAAACTAGATTCCGGATGCTATAATTCATATTTTTTTATTTTTTTTTCAGTTTTGAGTGCACACATTGCTAATAATCCCTATAAGTTGATATTTGGTTGTTATTTTCAATATGACGTCCACTTATGACCCCTTTTTGGCCCCCCAACTTGTTGCACTTACCCTATTAGTGTATCATTCATTATTCCTTGTTATCCTTGGTTCATATTGCCTTCATTCTTTGTATTCTTTTCCATTAATTATTTGGCATTCTTTGTGATGTTTTGACATCGTTACAGTTTTTAGTTTTACCTAGGGTTCATTTTAATCAACCTTAGTGAAATATTTCCCATTTTTCCTCCTATCATAGGGATGGGGCATCAAATATTAGGGTCAAACTCTTTAGTTAATGACAAGTTAAACCCTCTTTATGAATACAATAACAAGGTTGACCATAGTGATGACGAGGGGAAATCTCCTCGGAAGGACTTTGAATTTGATCCCTCCCACATGGATAACTTATTATTCAAAATAAAAAATGAATTTTTCATGCGCATTGTAGAACTAGGTGCTAAATTTCCACCTACATTTTATCCTACTCTCCTCATGAACATGGTTCATGGAGAAGAAGAAGTAGAGAATCCTCTTTGCAATGTTGATGAAATCCTAAACCCAGGACATGCTTCTATTTCTGAACAACATAATGAGGAAGAATTTCCTTCTCAAAATAATGACGGTTATTGCATCCCCATTGTTAAAATTCATTGCAAGGATCATTAGGAGTATGCCAATCATGAACAACCCTCTCCTTGTGAGAATCACGAAGAGATGAAAAACAATGAGGTTACAATAGAACAAACAATACAAGCCATTACTCATCAATTGGAGTGTTTAGCTTTAATTGTCAACAAAGAACCTATGAAGACTCCAAGAAAATAAAAACCAAGAGCTTCGTATCATTATTTTTATACCAAATTCCTCATCAATAAGAACATAAAGAGGCATATCATTAATTATACACCGATAATAAAGGTGGTCAAAATCTAGACTTAATGATGTATATATTCTAGCGTCACCTATGCGTTGCAAAATATTCGACTAGGAGTGGGTATCTATTAAGAATACTCCCACTTCTTTACATTAAGGCAATGTGGGACATAACAAGAAGTATATATTTTGAGATTTATACCCATATCCATTTGATAGGGATATGTTGAGAATAAATTTCCCTCATTGCTTTGATTGTCTAAAATTTGAAAACCATAAAGCTATAGGCGATCCATGGGACCATGTCAAAGACTTCTTTATGGCATGTCAAGGGGTTACATATAGTGGTAATTATCTCATTCACCTCTTCCCACAGAGCTTAGGGGGGAAAGTGATCGAATGTTTTTTACACATACCAAAAGGCTCAATCATTACATGGTTGTAATTAGTAGAAACATTTATATGTCACTTTTCCTTTATCAAGGAAAATTATGTCATCATGTTAGATTTATGTAATACAAAACAACAAAATAATGAGAACTTCACTAATTTCTTACAAAGATGGTGAGGGTTATCTAGTCACTTCCCTTGTTATATACCAAAGAAATAGTTATTTATCATATTTCTACCTAATCTACACCCTGAGATTCCATTCCACTTACAAATGCATTCTGGAAACACCTTTGAAGAGGTTATAGAAAAATGCAGCTAAATTGAAAATGTGTTGTTAGCCAAAGAGTCCTTAAAGCCCTTTTTAAGAGATAACAATGAATCAAATCCTATAGGTAAACCAAAATTATTTCAAAACAAGAATAAAAACATCATAGCTAATGGTATAACTTACTCTAAATGTTTGCGGGTAGGTCTAAATAACATTCCTTTAAAACTTACCAAAGGGACTTTTGCACTTGAATTCAAGCATTGTGCGTTCACCCCTCTAACGGATTCTTTATCATTGATTTTAAAATATTTAGATGTATTGGACATGGTTAAATACCTAAAAAATATACCTTATAGATATGATGCACCGAAACCAACATGGTTTTGGGAAAATGAATACTACAGGTTTCATCATGTTAATGGGCACAATACTTATAAATGTTTGAATTTAAAACACTTCATACAAGATCTAATTGATATTGAAGATGTATAAATGGATTCCCTATTACCTCGTAAGTATTCCAATAAAAACTTGGGAATTTACAAGGAACCTTTCCCTAAGCATAATAAAGGGAAGGAAAATCTGAATCAAGGACAGTCTTCTCAAAACAAGAGTAACAACTATGTTGCTAAAATTAATAATACTTTTGATTCTCTAATTGGTTGTGTTAAATCACCTATTGAACATATCAACACTATTAATATTAAATTGATAAAGTGTTTCTTGGCAAGACATCACGCTCACCTCATTATCCTAGAACCTCCTCTTCCTACCCTTCAGGGTAGTCATTATGATGTTTTGGAACAATGTGATAAAACCAATGCTAAGATTTCAATCTTTGACCTTCTCAAAATATCCATTGTGCACAAAGAAATCATTTGTAAAATGTTTTAGGGGTCAGGATTGTCCATTGATATTTATCTTATATGCTTCCAAGCCTTCATCACGTAGATTTCTCCTATTGAGCACATACCTTTTAGTCATCAAAAGATTCTTGAAGATGATTCTACACATAATCAATCCTTACATATTTAAGTCATTCTCCACCGTAAGAAAATAAAAAGGGTTCTTGTGGATAGTGAATTAAACCTAAATATTTATAATCTAAAATTGGTTGGGCAACTGGGCCACACTGATGTTGATCTAGAACCTAATCTCATCATCATAAAGGCCTATGATAATGAGGAGTGGAAATCAGCTGAAGTGGTCACTTTTCCTATGGAAGTGGGGCCTACTTCTCATGAAAACAATTTCCATGTTTTGAAATTGGAACTTCTTTACAACATGCTCATCGGTCGACCATAAATTCATGCTTGCAAGTCATGACTTCCACATACCATCAATGTCTAAAGTTATACCATGAGGGATAGCCTATTACTATTTAGGGGATCCTCAAACCTTTTCTCATTGCAGATAATTATTGGGATATTTTTCAGCACATTTGAGTGTCCTTTTACGTAAGAGGCCTTTCAAGTTCAATGAAAACCAATTACCTCACCTGTTAATCTAGATGCCTTGGGATCTCATAAATATGGTGCTTGTACATCAGAATCTCCCTTTGCTTTATGGGAGATGAAACTTATTGCAAATGGAATTAGAGAATATGATCTCTAATAAGCTATTTTAGTTTCCAAACCCCCTATTGCCCAAGATGTGGGGTAGGCCCAACTACAAATATCAATGGCTCCAAGATCATTTTAATACAAACACTTTTATTCCTCGTGGTCTATTGGAAGATGAGAAGTTGATTGAAAATATTTTTTCCCATCCTTTGGATGATGAGATGGATCCATGTTATCAATCACCCAACTATGTAATTCTAAATAAAATGATGTATGTTATGGTATAAAAAGGATATGGCTGCGGTATAAATGAATAATATCTATGGGAAGCTCATCCAATACCACATCACAAGGTTTGTAAGTATAATATTGGTATCTAACCATATGGGTCCAATCCTCTAGAGGTCAATGCAAACTCTTTTGAATGAGAAGATATTTTGTTTTATTGTGAAAGAGAAACATATTTTTGGTGTAGTATTTCTTATCCACAATGTGCCCTTGCTCATTTTTGTGGTTAACTCCTTGTGTTCTTACCTCTCTTGTGCCTCAGTCTCCATTTTTGATTTTTAGACACTCAAATCTTTCTAAAAATGGCACCATTGGATAGAGCTCTCTCTCAGCTTTCCAGAAAGGTAAAGTTTTCCTCCTAACTCATATTTTTCAAGTTATGGCTCGGCAGAGTTTTTGTGGGAAATTTTCCCTTAGGAGGCCCATGGCCAATAGGAAGCCACCACGTGGCACCTGGAGTGGCGGAGTGCAGGGAAAATTTGAAATTTTTTCCAAAGACCAAAAGGGTAAAAATTCAAACTTTTTCCCGCCGATCCGATTTTGACCTATTTTTGCCCTAAATTTTCAAATCACCATATCTTTCGATCTAGAGCTCAGATTTTCATGTTATTTATATCAATGGATAGATGGTGAAATTATCTACATGATTCTAGGGTCAATTTTTCATTTTGATTGAGTTTGGAGAGAGAAAATCAAGAAACACCTCTGGCACGTGGTAATGGCGAGAAATGACGTTTCAACAACCAGTTTTAATGCAAAATGGGTCGCATTCTTCTTCAGCATGGCCAAAAATGTCAGGGCATGGGTCTATAAGGATGCCCATGCTATTTTAATGCATCTTCATTCAATGGGAAATGGCTTCCACATTTTTTACACGTTTTCTCTCTCTCCTGGGCTCGACCCACGCATTGTAAAAGCTAGATTTGGCTCATTTTTTGTGGTGGAACATTTTTTTTGGATAGCAAGCTTCTTCTTTCACCTTCAACAAGTGATTTTTACAAGTATCAGACCTTATTCATGATTGTAACAGGTTTCTGCCTCTTTGATGTTGCAAATGCAAGGATTTTGACAGTGAAAAATGACAGTGCAGACTCTGTGATCAATTTTCAGTCCTTTGTTTGTATTGTCTTGCTTCATTTCAGACCTCTAATTGCATCTTATCAGCCTGTGTATAATGTTTCATGTTGCATTTTATGAAATTGTGTCAATTTTCATGAACAAGAAGTGTTCACCACTCCTTTGGTGTATCACCTATTAGTTTAGCTTCGATTTTTACACTTTCTATCTCTGTCTCCTTGGAATTTAGAGTAGGATTAGGATTCAAACCTCTGCAATTATGAAAATAATAGATCTGATAAGAGGATTTTGAGGAACCAGCCTCTAATCTGGAGATTCCTCTCTCATTTTACAAGTCCCACATTTGGAGAGAGGTTTCAATGTTGTGCAATCACACTGGATGCCTGAAACATCAACTTAGAAACCTAATTTGCATCCAGGGGTGCTGCTGATTTGCAACAACAGTTTTGGCACGCCCGGTGGGACCTTAGAGATCTTCATCTTCATTACAACAAAATTGATGTGCATTTGTTGCAAGTTTCTTGCTTTAAAAGAGCTATGAATTGCACATCTAGTGACTCCAAGGAAGAAGAATCAGCTGGTTTTAGTAGTGCAGACCTAAAAAATCATGAGAAGAATCAACACAAGGTCAAGAGCTGGAGAGGAAGAGGTGCTATTTGAATATCTGCAGTTATCTCCAAGAATAAGGCAAAGTGGGAGGAGAATTCAAAGGTCTCCATCTCCACCAAACAGAACTCTCTCAACTCCTCCACCTGGTAGGCCTTTCATTCAATCAACAAGGGTTCTAAGGCCAATTAGAATGGCACAAAACAACCCCTATGTCAATTTCACTGGTAGCAGCCCACTCACTCTCAATGTACAAAATCCAATCACAGTTGCAGCATTGAAGAACATTCCATACTTCACTGGAGAAAATCAGACCTCACCTGGTGATCATGTTAAGGATATTGCTAACATTTGTGCAATCCATGAGATCAATGAGATACAAGTTGCTGTCAAACTACTGGCATCTTCATTCAAAGGGAAAGCTTTGCAATGGTTCAGGAGTCTTGCCTCAGGTTCTATTCAAAATTGGAATCAGCTATGTATAGCCCTCCATGAGCAGTTTGGGGAAAAGGGAGACAACTTATCCCTTTTGGAGCAGCTGACAACTATCAAAAGAGCTCCTAATGAGCAGCTGACTGATTTTAATTTCAGATTTCAAAGGACTTGGGAGAGAATTCTAGTGGCAGTCAGGCCAATCGCAGAAGGTGATTTTCTTTACTATCTCAAAGCTCTAAATTCTGATATTTCTATGTTGATTCAGTCCATGGGAGGCATAACTATACCTATGGCTTATAGCATTGTCATTAGGGCTGAAAATTGTTTGATCCAAGCTAGCAAACTAGCCCCTAGACCTCCCATGCCATTGTTTCCAAGTTTAGAGAACCCAAACACTAATCAAGCACCTAATTTGGCTCCTTCTCCCACTCCTAGAAATTAGAGTTCAAATGAAGCTTCTACTTCATCTCCAAGTGCCCCAAATGAGCTTCAAGAAGTCATGAAGCAATTGCAAAATTTAGGTAATGAGCTGGTTACTCTCAAGAGGCAACAAGCCCAAAGTTTTAGACCTTCCTTTCAGCCTCAAGCTCAGCCTAACAGGCAGCCATATCAACCTCATAGACCACCCAATCCAGCTGCAAATCTAAATAAAGCAAGGCCTCCTGCCAATAGACCATTTCATCCCTATAATCCAAATGTTATATCTGCCTCTAAGGCATTGGTGCCAACACAACAATGTTGCTCAGGAGTATGATTGGTGTTTTCCATGCAATGAACCTCACAACCAATCTATGTGCTTCAATGGTGCCTTGAATCAAGCATTAATGGTGACAACTACTGGTGTGGAGGGTGAGGGCAGTCAAGGAAACAACCAACAACAAGAAACATTCCAGCAGCAATCAGCTCCAAATGACACCACAGTTGTGAACTGGCAGGCAAAGGATTTTTGTGGCATAAATCAAACAGTCTCTCAAGGTGTTGCAGCCAACACAAGGTCAAAAAGAAGGAATTTGGGTGAAGAACAACCATTAGCTCCAACCAATCCACAACCTTTTATGGCTCCACAAATGGTTGGCAAACAAAATCTAGTTGTAAATGCACAAGGGCAGCCAAGAACAGCTCCTAGACCAACTCAAATACCAGTTGTTGTTGCCCACATGCAAGGGATGAATATGCAAACCAAGGGATAGCAAAGAGATCCTTCATCACCATTTAGTATCATTGATCAGATGAAGAAGACAAAATGTAAATATATCAATGTGGGAATCCCTATCTATCCCAGGCCAAAGAGATTTGCTACAAGCTACCATGAAGGACTTGCCAACTTCGAATCAGAGAGTCCAAATGCAAGAGAAGGTGCTCAAAAATGCTGCCCAGCCTGAAGGGAATCATGGAGGACAACAAGGTAAAATTTTGAAGCCCCCTCCTTTTTATGTCTCATTAATCATTGGAAACCAATTGGTGCACAATTGCATGATTGATTCCAGGGCAAGTAGCTCAGTGATGCCCAAGCAAATAGCTGATTAGCTAGGACTTCAATATGAAACCATATCCAAAGGGGTAGTGCAGTTGGATGGGACAGCGAGTAACAACAGTCGGGGTGATTAAAAACTTGAGTCTTACTTTGCATGCCTATCCCAACGTGGTTGTTTTGCAAGATGTCTCGATAATAGACCTTCCACCACTCTTTGCCCTATGTTTGTCAAGGGATTTCACAGCTAAGATTGGAGGTTACTTATCTACTGATTGGTCACACATGCTATTCAGAACAAGATATGGAACCAAAGCCACAATCATGTCTGAACCTATTGCAAACTTTCACATTGAGCCTTACACTCCAAGTCAGATTAATGCCAATTGTTCAGTGTTTGATCAAGAAGATCATCCAAGCACTGATGAAGCTGACACCAAGGTTGGAAGCATCCCAAATTTAACTCTTGATGAATGGGCAAGCAAGGTGCATGCTTTTGATCCTTATCAAGAAATAGAAGAATCTGAGTTGGGAGTCTATTGCATACATGAAGAAAATCAGCCTATTCCTAGCATCACCAAGCCAAACCACAAGGATGACAATGAGGTATGGCAGCTATTTTTTGATGGATCAAGGAGTAGACAAGGTGCAGGAGGTGGAGCTATGCTTATTTCACCTCAAGGAGTAAAGTACTATTCAGCTTTTAGATTTAAGTTTGCATGCTCCAATAACACTGCTGAATATGAAGCCTTGGTGCAAGGGATGCATTGGGCAATAAAGAGAGGAATAAAGAACTCGCAAGTCTTTGGTGACAATGAATTGATTGTAAACCAAGTTAAGGGGCAGCATGTTGTCAAGAATAATCTGCTCAAGTGCTACAAGAATAGGGTGTGGGACCTCATTGAATATTTTGAGGGCTTTAGCATAAAATCCATTCCTAGAAAAGAAAACCAAGCTGCTGACAGGCTTGCAGTAGTTGGGGCCAGCCCTTTGATATTGTCGGAAAACATTCAAAAGGATAAGGTACATCCAAACATCCATGTGATTGTGAGGCCTTCAGTGCCGGATAATAATGTAAGCTGGTAAGTGTTTGAGAATGACTAGAAAATCATCCATTTCTTACAAGAAGAAGCTGAGTTCTCAGCTAAAAATCAAGAAAAATTGGAACAACAGTATGGTGACCAAGTGGTACAACTGAGAACTAACAAGCTGCCCAAGGGACTTATCACTTTCGAGTCCATTTTCAATCCCAACGATCAGTTTAGGAAAGAGAAAGTAAACATTCAGGTCAAGAGAGAAGATTCAGTATCCATCTTGGTGGAAGAGAAAAAACCATTGCAAATTGGAAAGATGACAACTGAACAAGAAAGGTATGAGTTCATACAGCTATGTCAAGAGTTCCCTGATGTGTTTGCTTAGAGCTATGAAGATTTGAAAGGTTTCAATCCCAAGTTAGCTCAACACACCATTGAGTTGGATCCAAATACTAAGCCCATTAGGCAGAAACAAAGGCCAGTCAATCCACACATGGAACCTCTCATGAGGAAGGAATTGAACAAGTTTATTGAGTCAAGAAGCATATTCCCAATCAAGCATTCTAGTTGGGTTGCCAACTTAGTTCCAGTCAGAAAGAAGAGTGGAGAGATCAGATTGTGCGTTGATTTCAGAGATTTGAATAGAGCATCTCTCAAGGACCATTACCCACTTCCTTCTATGGAGAAGATTTTACAAGTTGTTGCTGGCTCCGAAAGGTTTTCATTGCTTGATGGCTACTTAGGGTAAAATCAGATTATGGTGAAGGAAGAAGATCAGTTCAAGACAGCCTTCACAACCAAATGGGGAACTTATGCATATAGGAAAATGCCATTTGGGCTGTCCAACACTGGAGCTACCTTCCAAAGAGAAATGGACATGGCATTCAAAGGTTTGATTAACAACATGGTGCTGATATATCTTGATGATATCACTGTTTTTTCAAAGAATGCAACAGACCACCTCTCTCATTTGAGACAAGTCTTCCAAATGTGCAGGAGATTTGGAGTGTCTTTGAATCCTAAGAAGTGTATCTTCCTAGCACATGAAGGAAAGATCCTTAGCCATATTGTCTCCAAAGAAGGATTAGCAATTGATCCAGAGAGAGTTGAAGCCATAAGAGCACTACCATTGCAAAGCCACAAGAAGGCACTTCAGAGTTTCTTGGGGAGAATAAATTTTGTTCGGAGGTTTGTCCCAGATTTTGTAGCCCTTGTCAAACCTATCACCAAGATGTTGAAGAAAAGCATGGCTTTCAAATGGACAGTAGAAGGCAAGGAGAGTTTTGAAGCAATCAAAGAAGCCATCTCCGAAGCACCAACTCTCATCAACCCGGACTTCTCCAAGGATTTCATCCTCTATGCATTTGGGGGTAATGATACCATTTCTGCCATTTTGGTACAGCAGAACAAGGACAATGATGAGCAGCCAATTGCTTTCTTCAACCAAAGCCTAGATGACTATGAGGTGAGATATTCTTTTATTGAGAAGCATGTACTTGCAGTAATCAAAAGCTTGAAGAAATTCAAGCATCTAGTCTCAAACAACAAGGTTCAGTTGTTGGTCTCTCATGCGGGAGTAAAGGACTTCCTCCTCAACAAGGATTTGAATGAGAAAATGGCAGGTTGGATCACTCATGTCATGGAGTATGGGAATTGAGATCAAGGTCACCAAGCTGGTAAGAGGAAAAGGATTGTGTGACCAGCTGATTCTGGGCAAGTAAAAAGGAGTATGTAATAAAGAAGAGGCTATTTTGACAGTTCAAGATAGCCATGTGCAAGGTAGCACTCAAGAAGAGGATAATGTTGTCCCCACTCCTTGCTGGACCCAAGGTATAATGCACATCCTAAGCACAAGCCTATGCCCTCCAGAGATGAACAAGACCCAAAGAAGACACTTCAGATTGCAGGTTGTCCCATATGCCATAGTAGATGGTGTTTTGTTCAAGAAAGATGTGAATGGAGTGCTGCTGAGATGCATTAGCACAAATCAGATTCATAGGGTGTTGGAAGAGTTCCATGGTGGACCAGCTGATGGTCATTTTGCACCAAGAGTGACAGCTCTAAAAATCATGAAGGCTGGTTATTATTGGCCCAAGATTTTCAGTGATTTCTTTGCGTGGATCAAAAGGTGCAAGAATTGTGCATTTTTCACAGGTAAAGAGAGGCTTGCTACCCTTCCATTGCATCTAATTTCAGTTGACCAGCCATTCATGCAATGGGGTTTGGAATTCATTGGAGTCATTAATCCCAATTCAAGCCAAGGGAATAAGTGGATTTTGACAGCCACAGACTACTTCACCAAGTGGACTGAAGCAGTAGCACTCAAGGAAGCAAATGAGTCTAGCATCTTAGACTTCTATGAGGGGATAATAACTAGATTTGGCATACCTACTACAATAATCTCAGATAATGCATTAGCATTCATTGGATCCAAGGTGACTGAGTGGGCTATCAAGAATGGGATCTACCTAAGTACTTCATCAAACTACTACCCTCAGGGTAATGGCCAGGCTGAATCTACAAAACAAAAGAACTTGTTGAGGATCATTAGGAGGACTCTTGATGAGAATCAAAGGTCTTGGCATACCAAACTGAAATCAGCCTTATGGGCTGATAGGATAACTCCCAAGAGATCCACAGGTAATTATCCATTCAGGCTTGTCTATGGAAGAGAGGAAATATTACCAATGTCACTTGAGTTGCCAACATTGGAACTCATAAAGCAGTTAGAGTTGCTAGAGTTTGGGCCCATGGAGGTGAGATATGCAGAGTTGATGGAGCTTCAAGAGATCAGAGATTAGGCATCCCAAGCAATGGAGAAGGATGAAGCTTTGATCAAGAAGACCTTTGATAGGAAGGCCAAGAGTAGATCTTTCCAAGTTGGAGATCTATTGTTAAAATGGGATGTAGATAGAGCAAAACCGGGGAAGGCATTCACAATTTGATGCCATTTGGAGTGGCCCATACATGGTCACAAAGTGTAAGGATAGCAATGCCTTTCAATTGTCTTCATTGGATGGCGAAGAACTGCAGATTCTAGTCAATGGAATCTATCTAAAGAATTTCTACTAAAGGGAAATTCTCCACCTTGTAAATATTAGCTTAGGTTTTCATTCCTCCAAGTGCTTGTGCACATTGTTTTGCTGTAGGTTGTTTTACTTTCCCTAAGTGCTTTGGCACAGACTTGCTGTCCCTGGAGATGTTTTGCGGTCCTTGCTTCCATCAGGTGATATTCCATCTTCCTCCTTGCAACATTATAAATCAGTTGGGGTTCCGAACAGAAAATTTTTATGACTCCATGCCCAATGGGCTACTTCAGGCAACAGGTATCTTCATCTAGTAGGCAGATGACCCCTCTGAGTCGCCAAAATTGTTATCCAAAATGTGCCCCTGCTCATTTTTTGTGGCTAACTCCTTGTGTTCTTACCTCTCTTGTGCATCAGTCTCCATTTTTTATTTTTAGGCACTCAAATCTTTCTAAAAATGGCACCATTGGATAGAGCTCTCTCTCAGCTTTCCAGAAAGGTAAAGTTTTCCTCCTAACTCATATTTTTCAAGTTATGGCTCGGCAGAGTTTTTGTGGGAAATTTTCCCTTAGGAGGCCCATGGCCAATAGGAAGCCACCACATGGCACCTGGAGTGGCAGAGTGTGGGGAAAATTTGAAAATTTTTCCAAAGACCAAACAGGTAAAAATTCAAACTTTTGCCCGCCGATCCGATTTTGACCTGTTTTTGCCCTAAATTTTCAAATCGCCATATCTTTCGATCCAGAGCTCAGATTTTCACGTTCTTTATATGAATGGAAATCTGGTGAAATTATATACATGATTATAGGGTCAATTTTTCATTTTGATTGATTTTGGAGAGATAAAATCAAGAAATGCCTCTGGCATGTGGTAATGGCCAGAAATGACATTTCAACAACCGGTTTTAATGCAAAATGGGTCACATTCTTCTTCAGCATGGCCAAAAATGTTAGGGAATGGGTCTGTAAGGATTCCCATGCTATTTTAATGCATCTTCATTCAATGGGGGATGGCTTCCACGTTTTTTACACGTTTTCTCTCTCCTGGGCTCAACCCATGCATTGTAAAAGCTAGATTTGACTCATTTTTTGTGGTGGAACATTTTTTTTGTATAGCAAGCTTCTTCTTTCACCTTCAACAAGTGATTTTTGCAAGTATCATACCTTCTTTATGATTGTAACAGGTTTCTACCTCTTTGATGTTGCAAATGTAAGGATTTTGACAGTGAAAAATGACAGTGCAGACTCTGTGATCTCAATTTTCAGTCCTTTGTTTGTATTGTCTTGCTTCATTTCAGACCTCTAATTACATCTTATCAGCATGTGTATGATGTTTCATGTTGCATTTTATGAAATTGTGTCAATTTTCATGAATAAGAAGTGTTCACCACTCCTTTGGTGTATCACCTATTAGTTTAGTTTCAATTTTTGCACTTTCTATCTCTGTCTCCTTGGAATTTAGAGTAGGATTAGGATTCAAACCTCTGCAATTATGCAAATAACAGATCTGATCAGAGGAGTTTGAGGAACCAGCCTCTAATCTGGAGATTCCTCTCTCATTTTACAAGTCCCACACTTGGAGAGAGGTTTCAATGTTGTGCAATCACACTGGATTCCTGAAACATCAACTTAGAAACCTGATTTGCATCCAGGGGTGTTGCTGATTTGCAACAACAATATTTATGAATACCTTGCCTCTACAAACCTATTTTTTTACAAAAATATATTAACCATATCCCCTGCCATTCCTGAGTTAAATATTTTTTATCCTTCCCTTGTTCATTAGTACCAACAACAACATGTGCCAATTTATTTATTATAAAATGAAAAAGCAATTGGTGAGTTTATGGGTGTCCTTTACGACATTCCTGTTGGTGGTCATAAGAAGGGATTATCCATTAATATTGATGCATGCACATACTTTGGGGAGGAGGATGTCCTTTATGGTCAAAAAAATAAAAATAAAAGAGAGGGAAATATATCCTTACAGAATACTTGTAAAATTAAATAGTCCAAGTCCTCTATTGAAAACCTCTTTGTGGCATTTATGGAAAAAAAATGGAAACATTACAGGACACAAAACAATGACCACTCTAAGGGTGAAAATATCATTTAGATGCCCTTATATAAAGATACTAATCTCACACCCAATCTTACATGCATGGATGAAGAATCCAATATTTATAGTGGAGGAGACTATATAAGTAAACATTGGAACAAAGGAGCATCCTAGGATGGTTAAGTTGGGAGATTCACTTTAAGTGCAAGAAGAGAAGACATTTGTCATGCTATTGCATGAATTTTCAGATATATTTTCTAGGTCCTGTGTGGGCATGCCAGGTATAGATCCCTCACTAGTAGTGCATAGCCTTGTTGTCTAGGAAGAAACAAAGACCATTTAACAAAAACTTAGAAAGATGTATCCCCATGTCGCCCTATTAGTAAAAGAAGAACTAGAAAAAATATTGGTAGTTAGCTTCATCAGGCCTATGGATTATTCAGAATGGATTTCTAATATAGTATGTATACATATGAAACCCATTGGTATCAAGATATGCATATATTTCAAGGATAATAATAAAGCATGTCCTAAGGATGATTTTCCTCTTCCTATCATCGACATGATTTTTGATTCAACTTCTGGTTATGAAATGATATGACTCATGGATGGGTTTTTGGGATATAATCAAATGAAAATTACAGACGAAGATCAACACAAAACAAAATTCACTACCCCTTGGGGGCCATTCTGTTATCAAGTCATACCCTACACCCTTAAGAATGTGGGCGCAACCTATAAAAGGATTATGTCTGTAATCTTTAACTACATGATAAATGGTATAATGAATGATTATGTGGATGATATCTAGGGAAAATATAGGACTAGTGAGGATCATCCAAAGATGTTATGGCATATCCTTCAATGTCTAAGAGACTATAAGGGTGACCTACACCTGAAGAAATGTGTCTTCAAGGTTCTAAATTAGGAAAATTGTTATCTTTAATTGTTTTAAGGAGATAAATTGATGTAGACCCTGCAAAGGTCTAATCTATAAAATAAATGCCCCCTCATAAGAAAATCAAACTACTACACAGTCTACAGGGGAGTATCCAAGTTATCAGATGATTTATCTACCATCTCGTAGATAAGTGTCACTCATTCACACATCTTCTGAAGAAATATGTTGATTTTCATTGGGGTCTAGAACAATAGAAAGATTTTTATTTGCTCAAGGAATATCTATCTAAACTTGTTGTTTTAATTTTTCCTACTACAGGCGAACCATTGTTGATGTACATTTCTGCCACTTAATTTGCAATTGGCTCAATATGATATAAGTCATAATTTTATTTGTCTATTACCTTAGTCGCACGTTGATGGCTTACAATCTCAACTATCTAAAGATTGAAAAGTCTCGATTGGCCTTCATTTTTTCTTTTAAAAAACTTTGTCATTATTTTATAAATATTAAGACCAAGATCATTTGTATAATTGACCCACTGAAGTACTTATTATCTAATACTACACTTATAGGAAGGAATGATAATCAGATCATCCTACTTAGCAAGTTTGATATTGAGTGTGTCAATCAAAAATCACTCAAAGGGGAGGTATTGTCAAATCAACTAGCTGAAGCCCTTTTAACAAGAATAAAGTGTTTGAGTTTGGATCTTCCATATGCTTCTATGATGTACATTGAGGAGTCCTTCACATAGCAACTATACTTTTAAGGATAATTTACTTTACATGGTTGTAGAGCAGGAGTTGTGCTTATCACCCCTACGAGTGATCCTATTCCTGAAACATTCTGCCTTTTTTTCTCATGCACAAATAACATAACATAATATAAAGCACTAATCACAAAGATTAATCTTGTTATCAAGTGGGACATTATACAAGTTAATGTAATATGTGATTCTTAGTTAATCATCAAATAGGTGAATGATGAATACAAAGTTAAGGATGAAAAACTTCTTATAAAAAATGGTTGAAACTCTAAAGGATTTCTTTGAGAAAATCACATTTCAACAAATACCTAGAGTATAGAATCACTCAATAGATACTATAGACACAGTTGGGTCTATGATATGCATCCCACCTTGAAATGGTGGCTTGTCGTTCTTTGTTGAACATCTACAAACACCTGCATATGACATACGAGAGTCATGTTTGATATGTAAAGTTGTTGGTCCCTTTTCCCCTTGGTATTTTGACATTTTTAACTATGTCCATCATGGAACCTTCCCTGTTCACATTTCCTAATTTTATAAAATAAACCTTATCCAAAACATATCCTGCTACACCTTACTTGGAGGAACGCTCTATCATAGAGGATATGATAGGTTTCTGCTACGTTGCCTAAATTTGGACGAATCTACCTAGTCAAGGAGTTGCATGAAGGAATCAGTGAGGCCCATACAAGCGGCATTGCTATAGCTACAAAAATGTTAAGAGTAGGTTATTATTGGCCTAGCATGGCAATTGACTACAATCAATATGTTAATAAATTCTTGTTGTGCCAAAAATATGACAACCTAATACATGCCTAAGAACATTCTTTGTAACCAGTCACAACGTTGTGACCTTTTTCAAAGTGGGGACTTGGTCTCATTAGAAAGCTTACCCTTACTTTTTCTGATGGCCCATGTTCATTATTACTCCCACCGATTATTTCACAAAGTGGGTAGAGGATGTTCCCCTTACCTATGGTACTAGTGCCTAGATTTCAAATTTCATCATGAACCACCTCATATTCCATTACGACATTCCCTCTGTCATTATAGCTGATAATGGAAAGTATTTCAAGAAAACAATTGTGAAGGTGTTGTGCCAACACTTTCAAATCCAACTTAAATGGTAAAATCCATATTACCCTCAAGGTAATGGATGTGATAAATCCTTGAAAAAGAATCTTGTTCGATTAATGGATAAGATGGTTAACAAGACTGGTTGTAATTGGAATTTAGAGATTCAACCTAGGCTTTGGGCTTATTGATCTATCCACACACCTAATGGTACTACCCCATATTCCTTAGTTTTTCACACAAAATTTATTCTACCCCTTGAGATCGATGTCTATTCTTTGCACATATATTTGTGAGATAATTTATACAAAGATGAGGATTATAGAGTTGTCAGACTCATAGAACTAGAGTTTCTAGAAAAGAAATGCTTTCATGCACTGGATCACCTAAAAGTGTATTAGAATTGAGCTCGTCGAGGCTATAACAAACAAGCTACACCTCATCAGTTTGAGGTAGGAGACCTAGTTTTAAAATAAAATAACTTCAACACCAAAAAGGATCTTGAGAAGAAAGGTACGTTTGAGCCTAACTAGTTATGACCATATGTCATGGTTACTAAGATTGGTTCAGGAGCATACAAACTTACTGATTTTGATGGTGATGAATTATAGGAACCAATGAATGCCATGCACCTCAAGTGGTTGTATGCTTAATCATGGAGATCCTTCAAATATTTGAAAATAGAAAAAGTATAAAAATCAGAAAAAGAAATTAAAAAAGTAAATAAAAATCAATCCATCTAAGTGTGAAAACCACGTAATTGTGGAACTTTGGACAAGTACATTGGTGAAAAATGGTTTCAAAACTATGCCACAAAAATAAAGTAGTATTTACCTGTCTAGTTGTTTGTTTTTGCATGGTTTTGTTGGTTTTTTTATTTTCATGTTGTATGATTTTATAACGACTCATTGGTTCTTTACTTTCTTAGATTAATTCTTACCTAAATATGTTGTGAAGTTTATGAAATTAGTTCTATTTGCATGCTTATACACAATGGTATTGTTGTATTAGATTTGATTAATTGTTCCTTTTTTTTACTTAGACAATTTGTTATCATTTATCCTCACATCTAAACAACATCCAATATCAATAAATGCTAAGCTACGTCATCATAAAAATGAATATTACACATGTATGCTAAGCTAACATCATATTATATCATCAAAGAGGGGCAAGAGGGATTATCTTTATGCCCCCTTTCCATATACCATAGTAAAAACACGGACTAAACATCATATCTCATAGAACGCAATGTGATATCATATACATACTTTGCCATAAAAAATGTGATATAATCAAAGCTTATCATCATCATATATCCATAATCAATGTCCATATACAAAATTTGTCTCGATGTACATCCGATACAATATACGCCATCATGGGAATGGATAAAAAATGTGCCTTCATCTTGAGTCATAGTAAAAACCAACACATATAATCAAAAAAATTCCTTCATCATGAGGCATACATAAAAAATAAATAGATTAATAAGAGAGTCAAAACTTTCTCTCAATTACACTAGGACTACCTCGTCATTGACTCAAGCTTCTAGTTATATGTTGCGGTAGTGGCATCTATTTTAGTGAAGGCCTCAGCTGTGGGAATGACATCTGTGCTAACCTAGAAGACCTAAACATCTTGTGTAACCTGGATTTGGAACAACTACCATCCATCTGACTATAGGGTATAGCCCTTTTTCCCTATAGTATGATCCCATGATATGTTTCTCTATAATATACAACCTCACTTATGGCTGATGTAAAATAAAATAATAAATCCTGAGATCCTACTAGTAAGGATGCATGTTGTAGTGCATCACGCTCTCCTATCAATCGAGTCACATCATCTTATAGTTGATTCCTCTTGGATATCCAATCACTTGACCACTAGTTGATCTCAATCTGATGTCAATCTAGCTAGGTTAGCCTATAGTTGAGTCTGCTCGTCTCTTCATTGTTATCTCTTTATAATCAACTGATCTTTCTATGTCGTCAATCTGTCCACATCTGCGTATAGTTTTGTTCTCTTAGTATCCAACTGATCTCTCTCATATGTCAACTACTGTATTTTCTTCCTCAAGGTAGTGAGCTTAGGGTCACTCTACTGTAGTTGGGGTTAAATCTGTGGTGATCCCCTTGATCATGACATAACTGTAAAACTTGACATTTGTATCGATAATGACCTCAATGGTCATCCCTATCCTAGCACCTATCTAGACAGAGATCCCCATCCATCTCCCCCATCCCATCCTGCTTTAATATGAGGACTCGCTACTCTAGGTGATGATTATGGAATCTACATGAAGGGCACCTGATGTGCATACACCTATATAATGGCCAAATGCTAGACCTAAAACTAAATACCCTATATAGGAATCTGCTATATAATAGTCACACGTTGTTCATGTACATGTGGGGGTTCCTTTAGTGGTGTCTGTTGTTGTGAAGGATGCTGTGGAAATAGACACTATGATTTTGGATGGAATAAGCCTTGTCCATGTTCTTTTCCATCACCTAACTCCTCTTTTGCCTCAACCTTGGCCTACCCAAGTCATGGCCTATCTCTTTCCTAACCTACCTCTATCATTACGGCTACAACTATTCCTGTGTCTATGGTAGTCTATGGGATGGTGAGACAATAAGGAACTACTGTCACATACTATGGTCTATAATCTACAGTAGCACCATGATTAACTATATATGCTCTCTTGTCCCATCCTTGTTTGACTACACCATCAAAACTCTGTATCGTACTCCATGGTCTTATGCGGGGTTTAAATTCAAAAATCTCCCGAGTTTGACGTGCATACCACATCTCATCTCCAGTAATATCCTGAATGAGACCTAAAATTCATTCCACCCTATCTAAGTGGTACCACTATAGAATATTCTTGTGAATGATGATAAAAAAGTGCTCTACCTTTGCAACAATACGATTTGTTACATCCTCTCGGCAAAAATAAGACTAGTATGGTTGTCATGTAATTAGGTGCAACTATAATTCATCAATAGAAATCCTATAGTAGGTGGTATCACCCATGTGAGCTCTGATATCATCCCTAACTAGCTCCCATACCTTGTGTTCGTGCTCGATTTAAATCTCACCCCTTTTATATAGCATATGCCTTTGAAAATTTTTTGTTGACTTATTTTTCCATATTTTAAAATGTATGCTCAAAGATAAGACCGTGGTAGATGCAAATATGAGTCTTTGTTTAGGGTGTAATTCCCCTTTTTCGGTCAAGGAATGTAATAGTCATTTATCCCTTGAAAAACCTTATGAAAATTGGCCCCTTTGTTCCTTCTGGTGTCCTTATGTGTTTTATGGGGCTTATTTTTTTTCCTAAATGCAAAATTAGATGCAGAAGGTATCCACTTGTCCCTTTGGCACATATTTGGAAAGGAAAAAATAATCAGAGACTCTCACAAAATAAGGATCAACCACATGTAAAAATCACAGTAAGGTAGCCTAGGTGGACTAAAAATTTAAAGTAAGGAAGAAGGGCTCGCAGGCCTCCACGTGTCGCCCAAGCAATTATTTAGGAGAAGAAAGAGAGACATAAACCTTAAACATATGTAGGGTTTCCATGTGTCACCCAGGTGTAAATTCAAGAGGGGAAAGGCCCACGGAAGGAAGGAAAATTTTGTAGAACATATAATATGCCCCACATATGGTATTTAGAACCGCACTACTCTAAGTAATGTTGCAAAAACTAACGTAACATTACGATTCAGGTCGTGAATCACAATCAAATAATTCATCTCCTCTGGTTGATCTGTGAAAGGTTTTTGAAAAGATATGATACATTAAAGGATGAAGTGAACACATGGAAGAACATTGTTAGATATCCAGTAGTAGTTTTCTTTTGCAGAAAATCTTGATGTCAAGCCTAAGTAGTTTTGAATATAAAAATAGAGGATAATTTCATAACAAAATAAAATAATGATGTAGATAACAAGGACTAAAGAGCAATCCTTGGATTGTTTTCCTAAATCGTTCTTTTAGCTTATTACAACTACTATAATTTTTTCATGAAAGTTGAATATCTTTGTGAAGTAGTTTGAAACATAAATCAAAATTGGTATTTTATAGGGGCCCTAGCTCATGATGAAGAAAGTTGTATAAAAATTGGGAAGAAAGGATAAAAGAAGAGAAACAACAGTCAGTCATTAATTACTCCTACTTTAAATTCTCCTCCAAGTGGGGGGATATTATTTAATAAGTTGTTCTTCCTTGATATGAATTCATTTGAACCCTGAGCCATCTGAACAAATACAAATGACCCTACAAGATTTTGATACATCCCATATCCCTCAATAATTCAACGGTCATCGTAGGTCCCTCTAAGATATTCATTAGCTTGATTTTATTATGATAAGAAGATACCTAGTCCAAAATATCTAAACCAACTATAGGAAATGTTGTTTTCCCTATTTCCTTATAGGAAACAAAACTAGTTGGAGTGGGCTGAAAAGAAGAAGGCTGAGAAGGAACATCTAGAGTGTCTGGAAGAGAAAGTACTATAGGATGGGGACCTGATGGAGCAAGGGATTTGGAACTAGACCCACCCTTCTGTCTCCTCATGAAATGTGGACGCTCTCTTGGCATAGGAACATGCTGAGGTCCTGATAATGTTTTCTCCAAAAAAGAACCCTGTTGCACATGAATAGAAGGTTGGAGAGTAGAATTTTCCTTACCCACCCGGGTAGAAGATAATGATGCTTTTGAATGATGAGGAGATGAAGGCCCCACTTATTCCTCATCCAAAATAATTGTAGACACCTATTTTTTGGTATAGTGGCCCTCAGTCATCTCACATTCACACTATTTCCATTCTCGCATCTCTTTCTCTTAAATTAAATGAAATCCTATCCATTTGCTTAATCAATTATCAAATGGGCTCCATGTAGACCCATTTGATAATTCAACTTTTGACATTATCCCCATCTTCCATAAATTATTAATCCATGAGTATTGATACACCTATCTGACACGCTTTTTTTTTTGGAATCTTTTATTTCACCCACCATGTTAGTCATTCTCCTTACTCCATCTAATAATTCAAGCCATGGTCCCCACGTGATCACATCATATCTCTTAACTCGGGTTACTCCACTCAACCCCAGTTATTTGTTAACCCCAATCTAACCTCACATCTAAGTTATAAATATGGGTTTTTTCCCCATATTTGGGAGGAAGAAAAAGTTAGAAAATTTGGGTGAATGCTGAAAATTTTTAACCATTTTATAATATCATTATTATTCTATCTTGGTGATAACACATGGAATTTCTTTGATACTCTACTCATGATTTGGTTCATGCGATGAGATTCATGTTCACGTATTAGATCAATAATACCATCTACACAATGGTATCTTCTAGGTTCTTTTGTTTATCAATTTATATGTTATCTATTTTGAACTCTATTTTATTATTATTCTTATCACACTGGGGTTGATAGCCACTGAGGGAGTAAACACTTCCCGGATCTGCTTTGTTAGGTAGTCCCCACATAAAATCTCTAATCATTATTTTTCTAGTGTATGTGCGCTATAGGTTTGCTGAGATGACACCGATGAGTTCGATATCAACTTTACGCCCGTATCATCCATCTTCATCGCCAAGGTACTAATGCATTATATACTAGATGTTGTTTAGTGTTTCTTGATTACTTATACACTCATCTAGACAGGAAGCTAGAAACTCAAATCAACATTTGGAAAGCCCGGTGGGACTATATCCAGGCTCTGGTTATGTTTCTGTTTGATTACTTTGTATAGGTGCCATATGTATAATAATTACTGTATTTTGTATTATTTTCAATATGACATTGCATCAATCTAGATATATGTTGTGCAGTTTTGTTTGTAGACTCACCTGCTTACAGGATCTTCGGCACTATCTTCGTCCACGTGCTGTGGTACATACATGTAGTTGACTATGTCGCCATGAAGATATGTTGATTTCTCATTTGAAAAGGTCAGTTATTGATTTGTTTATAATCTGGATAAAATCTTATTGTTATTGCTATTTGTTAATAACAAGTATATAATAATAATAATAATAAAAACTAAATTAAAAAAATCTTAGCCCTACCCTATGCTACCCCATATCCACCTTATTCCCTATTTCCCCTATGACCTACCCTTCTCCTCCCTAAACCCACTCATTCCATCCATTCTTTTCTTCCCACACGTACATATCCTCTACTATTCTCTAGCCACCTAATCCTCAATACTCTTCCACTCAGCCACTCCAACCGACCTCTTCTACTGTCTACCTTCCCCCACTCAGTCCTCCACTCTTGCACCCTGCCCCATGTTGTTATCCATCCTATCCTCTCTAGCCGTTCGGATTCTTTGCCTTGTGTCTCCCCCTTCCTCTAAAATTTATTGCTTCCACAAACCCCACTCGTGTCGTCCATCTTAAAATCCACGCGAGGAAAATCACGATGCTTATACTTTCAACTATTTTCAGCTTCACTACCTTAAGGACCTAAGTGTTGTGAAGGCTTTGGAATAAAGTTAATCTTGGTAGTTTGATGCCCACCTCAAGATTATACAGTTTAGGACATGCGTTGGAAAGCTGAAACCCAAGGCCTATTGCAATCTGTTGTCTGATTTAAAGAAACAGGTGGCCCACTACACAAAATTTCCAAATGGTTTCTTTGAAGTAAATTCATCTCCACTCAGCCACTCCCACCGACTTCACCTGTCATTCACCTCACACCACCTATTCCTACATAGACCAAGAGATCTTCCCAAGCTCCCATATTCCTTTGACCTTAATGCCAACTAAGTCATTTCGTTCACCCTTCCATCCACCTCTCTCCTCCATCTAAATCCCCACAGCCTCACGTTGACCCTTAGAGTCACATCTCATAACATTCGATTCACAATTATTTCGAGTGCTAGTTACCCATTTCCATTTTCTGTGATTTTGATCGTAGAAGTGCCATGCCCATGTATCATTTCTCATCGTACATGTGAAGACTCACCCAGCTTTGGAGGTAGTGACTGTATAGTCTCTTTAGAATAATTCACTTACAATTTTTTAGAATACACGACAGCTTTGATAAGTAATGCCACTAAAAATCTAGCAGTTGGTGTATAATTATTTAAAACATACAGTATATATACAATACCATTAGACATTGATGGTTCAACGATGAAAAAGTCTCTTTTCTTAATCGGCTCCATTGTGGTCGATTCACTAAATTTCCACCATTGAATGCTTTCCTTTGTTTCTATCATAACATGTTTTCCATGCAAGAAATTAAATGAGAATTCTTTATAACACGGTCGTAAACGGTGCTTGTGTTAAATAATGTCAATATAGACTTAATTTTACCGTCTATTTGTAGGTATTGGTTCATAATTCGTTAGAACATATCTATAAAGAATGCTTTGATAGGTAATATTGCGGAATAGAAGTAACTTCATAGTCTCCTTATAATAATTGGTTTACCATTTCTCATAAAAAATACTTCACCTTTCCTAGTAACTCAATTTATGCCATCATACAAAAAAAAAGCTATATCCATGTGGAGTAGGACCAACCATGAAGTTCCTAAAGTGAACGAAATTGATTTCAAAACAAAAGTTAGATGAGATATTTATTTTTCCTATCCCATTAATTAGACATCTTATCACATTGTATAATCTATTAACCTCTGACATTCAAATATATATCATTAATATATACATATATATTAGTTTTGTTAACATTTGTTTAGATTTGATAGACAACTAAATAAATGCAACATACATAATCACATGATTTTTTTAGTTTGCCATTTAGCAGCTTAATGTTTATTGTATCAATTTCTTGCTTATTTTTATAGTCTAAAGTTGGTTTGTCATTTGAATAGTGCATGTCATAATTTATTATTTTCAATACATTATCACATTATATTGTTTATCATTCCATGCTACAATTTAAATTGAGTATTTATTTAGGAGTCGTGATCATCATCTGTTCATTATTTAATCAAAGTTATATCATCATTAATTTATAATTTAACTAGTATTCGAATAGCCCCGGTTATTTGTTTATTCTAATTTATTCTTTTTATCTCTTTTGGGTCATATCCACTAATTTTCATACTTGTATTTACATGATTACACTGTCAAAGATAAAATCTTAAACCCAAACCACATCGCCAATCGTCTCTTGTCAATCTCATCTGCAGTCATAAGATCCTTGGACATTCCCGATCACTGATTATCACTTTGAAACATCGTTTACCTGGGTACAACAAAAGGTGCTTTCCAGATCATTTAAAACTTACACTTGGCTCAACTTGCTATCAGATAAAAAGGAAAAGCAATATACATGTATTCTTTAGTTTTCCCTATTTCCTCTTTTCTGCATAGAACTTCTGTTATTTTGGATGATTGTCTGCATCGAATTTCATATTTCAATTTTGGGAGTAAAATGAACTTGTGCATTCTTCTTGCTCACATAGTGTAACTAGGGGTTACCTTTTTGCATCACACCTATCATCACACACTACCTAAGATTTCACAAATTAATCAACACATCGAAACATTCCTCGCACCGGGTTCATTGATTGGGATTTGATCACCGAATAGAATCATTTAAGACATTTCCTAGCCATAACGTACCTAAAACTAGACATATTTTACCTTCTTCTAGGTCCTCTTCCAGCCATTTTATTTTTTCCCTTTACACACCTTCTTAATTTTTAAAAAAAATCATTTTCCTCACTTGTTTTTTTAATATAACCATAATTTTCTTTTTATGCCCGTAATCACTCGATCCATTGCTAAAAGGATGGAACAAAATCTCGCCACACACAGTGCTTCATCCCAATCAATCACTACATCAACAACTTCATCATCCATGTTTCTTCCTATCTCACTTATAGGCACCCATTCTCTCACCAATATACCTCATTCAATACCTTTCGGCCACACTGCGGTATTACACAAACATTCCATCCCATCTAGGCCAACCACTCCACCCTTTTTCAGATCAGATCCTGTTAGTACTTTCATGTTCCCTCTTGGGGACCCAGAATTCAGGCAAATTCTTGACGCCAACCCTTTGGCCCTTCAAGACTATTTTTTAAGAAGATACATACATCTTCCTCTGGATGGTCCACCACTTTAGCAGGTTTATCCTTATAATAATAATTCTGAAATTCCTCAATCCATGGCCTTACATGATTTTGCGTCATCCTCCACCAACCCATCGGCACACCAGACCACCTAGGTAGTCACGCCCATTCCGCCCAATCTTCCTCACATCAACACGACTATCGTGACTGCCATCCCTACCACTATAACAACTCTGACGGTCATTGGTACCTTCATTCAACCATCTTATGTGTCAAATCCCTTATCTGAGAAAAAAATTCCTTGTACTTCACAAGTCTATACCCTCACTTCTCAACTTCCTCCAACAATACCTTTGCAACATAAAATGTCATTTCTAGTCTATCAATCCACACATACCCATATCCCCACTCAATAGTTACCTCCACAACCTACACAATATGAACAATCATATTATGCCCATGTTTCTCACCAACACACATTCTATCAACAACCACCTCAACCACCACACATAGTTTACACTCACCCATATCGAGTTCCTCAGATACCCACACATACGCAAGTCCAACCACCACCTTTCACTGATCAACAGTTACTTCCTAATGACCCCATGCAAATATTGATAGGTCGGTTAGCTAACCTAGAGGCTGCTACATTAGGGTCCAAAGTCACATTGTCTTATGAATAGATATCTAATGAACCCATCCATCCATCCGTTCCCATGAAACCATATCCTCCACACTGGGAATTTCTGAAGTTCACCAAATTTAACAGTAAGGAGGACCCTTAACAACATCTCCGAGAATTTAAACATACGTGTTATCTCATTATGCATGACCAAGATTTTATGCTTCGTACTTTCCCCATGTCTTTGGCTGGTCCTACCTTAGAGTGGTATAATAATATTCCCTAGTACTCCATATTTTCTTTTTCTTAGCTTGCACAATTATTTCTTGAGCACTTCTCCATTAATATTGCACGTAAAATAACCATAAATGACATGTATACTATCCACCAATTCTAAGATGAATCAATCATAGATTTCATCGCATGATGGTGTAATATGATAAATCAATTATCTTTTCCATTACCTCAAACTGACCTCATCAAGATCTTCGTGCACTCTTGTGTTAAGAATATTTCATCAACCTTGCAAATCCAATCATTGCACACTTTTGAAGAGGCTTTTACCATGGCCTGCAAGCTTGATACATGTTCCTTAGAATAGGGGCATTTAAAATTAAAGACCAATAAGCCAAAAACTGAATTTGTCAGACCATCCATATCAAATGATAAATCAAAGACAACTGCCAATGCCATCATTGTTAGATCATCTCCTACCCCGACATCTACCATGGTAACTCAAAAATAATTCACATGACAAATGCTCGATTATACTCCCTTAAGAGAATCATACTGTGCCATCTTTGACAAATTGATAACGACACACTTGATCACACTACCGCTTATCCTACCTATTAATGAATCTAGACCATGACCTATGTGGTATCAAGAGGATCACTATTGCATGTATCATCAAGTCCAAGGACACGACATAGAAAATTGTCATACATTCAAGGATTATGTCAAAAGACTCATCGATCAGGGAGAACTTCAAGTGGATAACCCGAATGCCTCATCCATTGAATCTTTAGATATATTTAAATAACCATTTCCAAATCATATACCCACATCAACAAACCAAACTGCTCCTACTTCTATATCTCAAACCCCTAGTACCCACACCATAGACACTATTCATGTTGGTGATAAAAGTCCAATTTCCTCCACAAGTCTACCTTCTTCATCAACCATTACACCAGTCCGTTTTGATACATTCTCTACATCCAAAAATGCATCAACATTCATCTCTACACTAACATTAGTTACATCCATGCCCATGTCGGAACCCTTTCCTATACTCACATCTAGCTCAACACCAACCACCCCCTCCTCAGTTGCAAATATCACTTCTATTTTGTTACCTCTTACATCTACTCCATTAAATCCAATCACCTTATAAAAAATTATCCCACCTCTACCTGTTAACTCATCCTTAGCTTCTCTTCAAATCCCTCTTTCTGCACTTCTACCTACACCTACTACATCTACTATTTTACAATAATCTATCTCATCTCCCTCTTCCATGGCCATGTCATTACTCGATGATTTTTGGCAAACATTCCAGCATTCCTTAATTTTGAATTATCGTCCCATTTTTTCTATACCATTAGATACTCACATGTCAGCACAGTCCCCAAAGATATCCACTTCAATATCTCTAGTTCCTTATCTAGAGATTATTTTCATTCTCTCTATCAATCCCCATTCATATACAAGACCTAGAACCCCATTTTTCAAGCATTCTCCTTCATCTCCTCGTCGAAAAGTAGACCTCACTATCCCCAATAGAAGATCTCTAGAAACCACACCGTCTCCTTCTATTTTTGGACCACACCCCTCGTCTTCCTCTTCCATTTTAGGAACCTTCCCTCCGCTACAACCGATACTAATACTAGAACAATGTAATCACCCTTTTCCAACCAATATCTTAAAGAAAATTCAAAGGTGTCTGTGTCTTCCATTACTATCCCCCATCAAGCACATTCATCTACCCTTTCCAAATCCAAAACAACATCCAAAGCCATTATTACATCACCACCTTCCCAAGAATCATTCCAAATTTATCTGTTGATAACAAGCTAGGTTATTATACTAGTTTGTTTCACCAACAACTCCAAGCCTCAGCCATCACTTTATCGCTAATTGATTTTTTGATCAAAACGTGCCAAGGCCTTCCTAGTTTATTTCCAATCTTGTTTGCACATTTCACCATGCCTTTGGACATGACACTGATCATTGCAAAGCTCTCCAAGCTATCGTGCATCATTTTTTCAATGAAAATATTAACGATGAAAAAACAATTCTACCATCTCGTCCATTAACTTCCACATCCCAACATGTGTTTGTTCAAACATCTTGAACACCCTTTTCATTAAGAAATCTTGTCAGTATTCCACTACCAAATAAAGATATAACCAACAATGCCACCAACATACTATCAAAGAGGATGATCCTAAGGATCGTCCTCCTCTTGTAATCAACGTTGTTCAGATAACCACCCGTTCAAATCCATATAACTTTTACTCTACCTCACCATCCACCCCTAAGACTTATATCACTATCCCTCCTCCTAAGGAGCTTTCTACCTCCACACCTCCATCATGGCCAAAGGTTGTCATCACTGCTCCTACTAATCATCCCACAAAAACATCTTCATCTTCTTTTAAAGCCAAGGTATCTGTTCTGGCCACCACGAATCCTTCCCCCATTGAACATACCATTATTAAAAAAATTCACTAGGCCCCTGTCAAAATGTCACTCTACAAGCTTATCCAAAGCTCTCCACACCATAAACAAGCTTTTATGGAGGTCTTATAATAGATCCCACTATCCTCCGATGAGCCCCAATCTTTCGTGGCTTTAGCTCAAGCCTTCACAACATCTACTACCGTATCATTTGAAAGTTTAGAAATCCCTACGATACCACAAGAAGAACATGATCTACCATTTGCACTTGTGCAAAAATGGGCAACTCGAAACTTTGTTACGATGGATAGAATTGGTGAAGTATACCTAAGCTAGGGGAGATTATATCAGATTATGTCGTTACTGCTGATTTATTTAAAAGATTACATGAAATTTACAACTATGTGTATTGTTACAAAACGTAAAAGATCACATAGTCTGCAATTTCATGACTATCCTTAGCAAAAGAACACAAGCCCCAAAGGACAATTGTGTTGTCTTGATGAAGACATTCAATTGCAGAATAGATGAAGTGTAAATTTTTGGAACATCAAACATAAGTGTAGGTCACAGAAAATCAGAGTTCGTTACTGAATGTTATAAGTTCTATTCAATGTTCTTTCCTTCATGATTAAGACATTCAATTATGTTACTGAGCTGTTTAGTTCATTATATAATCCATACAGAAAGCTGAAATGTAGAAAGAAATATATAACTCATTTACAGAATTCAATGTTTTATTCATAAGGAGTTTTTCAAATGTTTCCCACACAAGCCGTGGGATGTAACTAAAAAGTAAAGTACTATAACTGAAAATAAAGATACACATGCATGAAAGAGAAAGCAAAGGAGTATGAGTGAACCCATCATTGCCTTGGGGTTTTATTTCTTCGATCGAAGTATCTCTACTCTAGCCTTTTCTTTATCTCCATTGAAGAGGCCCTTTACCTAAAAAGAAAAGAGGTTAACTGTCAGTAATGAGCTCAGGGATCAAACCATATTCCTACACTATCCTACTTCGTGCATATGAATCTTCCCCTAACAGGAGATGTATTCTACTTAAAGGAATAGAACTGCATGCATGCTTTATTCACTCAGAAAGAAGAAGGAGAAATGAAAGAAGAAAAACATGGACATAAGAGAGGCTAAAAAGCCTAATTATTTTCTAACTATTTTCCCAAGTGTGTAGGTACAGGTTGCATCCAAAAAGAAAATAGACAAGTCATAAGTGCATGCAATAAAAGGAAGAATGTAACTAAAAGTTCCAATAACTGTTCTGAAATGGAAGAGGTTACAGTGAAAAAGGGAGAGTGGAAGATAGAAACACTTTTTTTAGTTATAGCAGAAGAGGGAGAATTAGATTTCAAGAAGTTGAAGCTAAATGGAAAGAAGGGATTACAGCTGAAATAGGATGAGAGAGAAGATTCTAGGAAATTTTTGATAGGGCTTCGCCATGTAAAATGGACATTTACAACTTTTCATCATGTTGTTTTCAATTACTAAGTGCTTTAAAGGAACTATGCAAATCAAATAAGTGATACAAGAAGCAGAAAAGCATCACATGATCAACATAAACAACTAGCATGTTTTCAGTTCTCAATTGCTATATCAATTCAGCAAGCAAAGTCTTACTTTCTGTATTCTGGATCAGAAAATACAACTACTATTTCTAGAAAAAGCATTATAGAAATGATTCTAGAAAAATTTTGCCAAGGCTTCGCCATAAAAAATCAACATTTCAAATTTTCCAGCAAGCATCTAAGTAAAAACAATTACTAGAAAGGAAATAAAGCTTTTATCTAAATCAAGGTATATGCCCTGAAAGATAATATCTGAAACAGTTAAATTATTGCTTCTATTTTTTAGAAAAGCATTAATGATTACAAGTTCACACCATAGTCAAACAATGCAACCACTATTATACTTTCACAGTCAAGTATTTTAGAAATGAAGAAAATATGAAGCACAAAAATACTATCATGTCAATGAAGTACTTTCATTCAAGTTAAAGTAGTACTCATCTATGACATGATTAGAAGCCATTAAGGCAGTAAAGCAAAGGACGCTATCTCATGATGACATTAGAAGTGACAAAGGGTAATTCAATCTAAAATCTACAGTTAGTAGTAGGGCTTCAGAAAGATGATAATAACCCAGATTTAAGTATAAATCTTTACAGATGGAGCTATATCAATTCAAATACTGGTACCAGTAAAGGATTAAGATCTCTACAAAGGTAAACAATGAATCCAGGTTCTATTATTCCACTCAGTCAAACATTCAATAGAAACTCATACAGAGAGGAGGTAGAGGTAGATAAGAAGAGAAGTAAACACCAAAATCATGGTGGCCCAAGCCACCCTTCCATTCTTTAAGCCTCCAGGGAAGATAATTTGTAGCTACAAAGATAAAAGAGTTCTGAATGTACAATAATGGTCACTCAGGATAATACACCATCCAAACACAAGGTTTGAAATGTATTGACTTAGCTTCATCCTCCAGAAAATACTCAAATCATGGCCAGGATAGCTCAGTAATCATAGAAAATGGTAATTTGAGAAAATCAGAACTCATATATGAGCAATCTATCAAATTCGAGCTCTAAAGTAAATGGAAAGATACAGAAATCCTATAAAGCAAGTAGTCAAAGTGGCCTTTCTCAGGCACAATTCAGAAGTGCAATTTCGCATTCTTATTACAATGAATTTCCATGAGCAAATAATCAAAATACAGAGTAAAATCTTAGGATGACACATAGATCTACATTACCCAGATTAAGCCAAAGTGAAATTATGCAAAGTCCGGAAAAAATAGAGTACAATGGAAGGGAAAATATAACTATAGCTTCAGATAGATACCCCAGATCTAGAGTTTGAGAGAGGCACAAAATGGTACCATAAAAGAAATCATGATCCAATGCACTCACCTTCCTTAATGACGGCTTTAGAATTAGAACACCCAAAATGATAAATTCTATACGAAAATAGAGATTTACAAGATTGATAACAAAATCGAGCTCAAAGACACAACATTCATAACTAAAGCTTGGAGGTGTCACCAATAAAGGAACAATACAAAATCATAGATTGAACAAAGATAAATACCCAGTTAAAATGGGTCTTCAAACTCTAAATATTTCACTTTCCGAAAGAAATCACAAAGCTCGCAAACCTTGCAGAGTTACATAATTGCAGAGATTTATCTCGAAGCAAATGGAGCTCATAAGACCAATGAAAAGGATAAAAAAGATTAGATCTTGCCCAAGAAAAGTAGAACCCAAGCTCAAAAAACCAAGACGGTTGGCCATAAAACTCTACAGAAAGTTAAAGAACCCAGCTCACAAAGAAATGACAATAATACAATATACCTATCTTGTAAAGGAGAACCCAAACTGAGATGCTCAAGTTCCAAGAAAATATCGATGAAATCCTCGAAGAGGAAGAATTAAACCAGAGCTTAGAGATCAAATCGATGGTGTCTAAGAAAAATTTTCTAAGGCTTCGCTCACATAACCGAAAAAAAAATGAAATGTGCTTGAGGATCGAATACACTATTTACTATGTAAACTCGATAGAGAGTCAATCTGAACCCTAACCAGGGTTCGGGGATCGACGACCATCAAGCTTCAGCCAAGATGGAGATCAAAAGCCAAGGATCGAGCTCTATGCTCAAAGCAACTAACTACGGTTAAAACCCACTGACCACATTTAATATCCAGTCAGAAAGAAATCAACCGAGGTCACAGAAAATCAATGGCCACAGATGAAAAGGACAAAGATCAACGAATCAAGGCACCAACATTCAAAGAAACCGCCAGGGTTCAAATTAAACCAACCCGAGTTACATAAACCACCAACCAAGTCAAAAAGGGGTGAGTCACCATGGAGAGGGGGATAGCCCACGTGTCCACCAAACAATCATTCACCAAAGACTTTCAAAGTCTAAACCATAGTCCAATGCCTTCAAATAATGCAAAATCTGAACAAATCATTGCCAAATGATCACTGAAAAGGTGAATTCCAAAATTATACCTTCAAATAATGCCAAACCGACAACTATGCAATAGACCAAGTATATATATAGCATGTGTGTATTTAAGGTAGCAAAATGACATGGTGGCCCTTTTTATAAGCGACCCCCCATGTACATCTAAACACAATAATATGCTAAGTCCACAAGGTGGCCAAACCAAGGTGAAGTGCAGAGGTGGTCCCCACTTCAGGAGGTAGAGGTAATTGGTAGAATGTCACTATTGTGACCTTTAGAAGCCAAAAGATGTCAACATCAAAATATGTACACATGGTAGGTGGTCCCCACAATGAATGTCTTATTTTGCAAATATTAGCAAGTATTGTAATTATTTTGCTCACAAACAGGGAGTTGTATTTTTGCATGCCTTCACAACATGACAGAATAGAGAAGAAGACAGGGTTGCATGCCATAGAGAGAGACTTGCCTAGCAAGCAATCTATTTTTGGAAAAATTATTCACCCAGCCTTATTAAAAATAGAACAGTCAATTTCAGTTGATTATAGATGTAAGTCAAAGGCTATTAATGCCTCTTGTACTAGTTTGTATTATTTTATCCTTTATCTATTATTAAATAAAGGATAAAATTAGGATGCATGGGCGAGTACAGTGTTAGGATATTTTTAGGAAGGGTGGAAAATTTTTTTTTGCTATATATTGTGTGTCTTTGCAAAGCACAAGAGTTTCTTCGAGGACTTTTGGATATAGGAGTACTAAATTAATTTTTTCTAGTTTTGCCTTCTGAGTGTGAAGTATTTTCTGCCTTACCAACTATTTGCAGTCTTGTGTATGTTTATGTTACTCTTGTGAATGCAAATTCCATGACCAATCATCTTACCCTGCTGCAAAATTCAATATTTTGTACTTAATTTTAATGTGCATGTTAACTTATCAGTACTGTTTAGATTCTCTCTCAGTACAACCAAGTGTTTACCCTGAAACATTCTACAGAAAACTATTGGCTTGTGCATCAATAATTATTCCCATAGAAATCATGCACATACTCAGTCAAAGCCCTCATAGAAATTTTTGTCTATCACCCCAGTCCAGTTATTTCACAGCCATCTTTTACCCTTAACCCCAGAAAATCAATTTAGGATACATCAATAAGGAACCGGCATTTTAATCCTAGAGACTCACCTCAAAATAGGTATACCCACAGACCTAAGGTGTTTCCATTGTATCTACAAAAGAGAGATGTCAATTTTTGCAAGCCCTAGAAAACTTGCAGCCATCTCTCTACAGGGTGCACCTTCGCCGCCTTGATAAGGCCCCTATGTATCAATCGAATGTTGGGGAAATTGTCTCGTTTGGACCTTCTTCCCTCAAAACCAATTTAGTATAGGGCAGCCTTGATCAACCTTCTTCTCATGCTAAAAATCATTTTCATGCCAAATGATATACATGCAATTTCAGATTTATTAGTAAACCATCTTTCACTTACACATACCTCTATTGTTTAGCATGTAAGGGGTTTGGTTTAGGGCCCTCACGGTAATATCTTTGCCCAAGCCCATGAATCATGCCAAAAATTTGGTTTGGAATACAATAATCCTGCCATACACCCTTTCAGCACATCTGCATATTCTCCCATTCATCTTGATTCATCCACTTCTTCTCCATCCGGATATACTACTAACTCAGAACACACTTCTTCTCTGTTCGACTATCCTACAGATTCAAATAATAACTCATCTCCTTCCAACTATCCTTCCATCTTTGATAATGATTTTTCTCCATCCAATTATCTCATAGATCCAGATGAAGATGAAATGGTTCCTATTCCCCTAAACTTTGTTTTTTGATTTCCACCATCTTTCTCGGACTGGTGACTTATCAAGCCGAAAATGAAACCTGGAATTTTCCCCTTAAATATCTAGAGATGGTAGAGGAAGATTCCCCTATCATTTACCTTCTTCAATGCGATCATGAGACTTCCATTCTCTCCTACATTGGAGCCAAAGGTTCTCAAGATCAGAAAACTTATCCGCCAGAAAAATCTAATCTCTTGAATGAATCCACTATCGAAATTATTAGTGGAGCTCCTCAAGGACACCACATCCTTAAAATAGGTAGTCTTTGACACCTCAAGAGCTCGAAGCCTTCACTTCATTTTTGTCCAAACATAGCCAAGCATTTTCCTGGTCATATTTGGACATGTCAGGTCTTGATCACTCCATCATTGTCCATAACATCGTTGTCATCCCCAATGCCAAACCAGTTAGATAGAAGCTTGGTCAAATGCATCCTCAAATTTCTCTTCTTATGAAAGAAGAATTGTAATGTCTCATATCTGCCAACTTCATTATTCCCATTGATTATGCCCAATGGGTTTCTAACATTGTACCAATCAAAAAAGCATCTGGAAAGCTTTGTATATGTACTGAATTTTGAGATCTTAACCCCATAGGTCCTAAGGATGATTTCCCTCTTCCAAGTATTGATCAAATTGTAGATCTTATAGTGGGACATGAGATGCTCTCTTTAATGGATGGTTTTTATGGTTATAACCAAATTCTGATTGCACCTGAAGATCATCACAAGACATATTTTATCACCCCATGGGGTAGCTTTTGTTATCATGTCATGCCCTTTGGTTTAAAGAATTCTGGGACTACATATCAATGGACCATGATGTATATCTTTCATGACCTCTTACATAAAACCGTAGAGGACTATGTTGATGACCTCTTAGCAAAATCTAAACATAGATGTGACCATCTCTTGGTCCTTAAGATAATTTTCAAGCGTCTCATTCATTTCTCACTTCGCCTCAACCCGAGGAAGTGTGTTTTTGGAGTTCTTATTGGAAAAATTCTTGGCTTCATTGTCTCTATCAAAGGAATTGAGGTTGACCCCACAAAATCAAAGCAATTCTCGAAATGCCTCCTCCTTCTAGTCGTAAGCAACTTCACAATATTCAAGGTCGAATTCAATCTATTTGTCACTTCATATCGTAAATTTATGATCACTATCAACTCTTTCATCACCTTCTTTAAGAAGACATAACCTTTGATTGGGACCAAAACTGTTAAAAGGCTTTTGAAGATCATATGCGATATTTGTTATCTCCATTGGTACTCACACCTCCATGCAAAAAAGTGCCCTTCTATTTATATGTTTCTATAATTGACCATGCTCTAGGAGGTATGTTAGCACACTGTGATGATCAAGGATGCGAATATGTCATTTATTATATCAATCGTACTCTCCATGATTACAAAAGATGATACTCTGAAGTGGAGAAATTGTGTTGCACTATTTTCTTTGTTGCATCAAAACTTCGACACTATCATTTTAATCATAAAACTTATATTGTTACTAACTTTCAACCCCTCAAACCAATGCATTCTAATCCATATCAAAATGATCACATCACCCGATGGATCCTTCTCATGGTTGAGTTTGACCTAGAATTAATTCCTCAAAAGGTAATTAAGGGTCAAGATATTGCAGATCAATTAACAGAAGCCCCTCTTTCTAATACATAGACTCCTAATCACTTCCCAAATGAATCAATCAATCAATTTCATCATGATCCCCTTAAAATGAATCTTTTATTTGATTGTTCTAAATGCTAGCAAGGCAGAGGAGTAGGAGTTGTTATTATTCCTCCCAAGGATTCCTCAATCTCCTTAGCTTTTAAATTAGAATTTGAATGTACAAACAATATGGCATAATACGAACCCCTTATACTAGGACCAGAAACTGTTATATTTCTAGGCATTCATATCCTTGACATTTTTTGTGATTCTGAACTAATAATAAAGTAGGTCATTGAAGAGTATCAATGTAGAAATGATATTTTACAATAATATCATGATATTTCTTATCATCTTCTTAAAGCCTTTGATTCTTACATTATTAAAGTTTTCATGTGTTTGACCAATCATTTTGTTGATACAATGGTGTCCCTTATGGCCCTTATCCCTTGGACAACGCAAGAGTCCAAGCTTTTAGCTATTATAAATCATCGTAAACAACCATTTTATGACATATCTCAGATTCATCTGGTCGAATCTAATTCCTTAGACCTCTAGTATTCACAAATTTTCGATTATTTATCCAAATCCATTACTCCCATTGATCTTTCTAAGAACGCTAAGAGATATTTTATCCAACATGCTACTTATTATATAATCCTTGGTGGTATTCTTTATAAGCACAAGTTTGATGGTATCCTTCTTCGATGCCTTCAATACCATTACGCCTCTAGAGCTATCCAATAAGTCCATGATGGTATATGTGGTGGGAATTTTAGTGGATTATCTGTTGCCAAACATGTTCTTCATCTTGGCTATTATTGGCGTTCTCTAAATCATGATTGTTTTAAATATGTCATGAAGTGTGTAAGATGTCAACAACACTCTAATCTTATTCATATTCCTAGCTAAGTTGTACAATGTACCCAAGATTTATGGTCCTTTCTGTAATGGGGCTTTAATCTTATTGCTCTAATAAATCCCCGTTCATCACAACAACATCATTCTATCATCACTGCTACTTAATATTTCACTAAATGGGTGGAGGGAATCCCACTCACCTCTACTAAATCTGGCCCAATCATTAATTTTATATATCAACATATCATTTACCGCATTGGTGTTCACCATACAATTATTATGGAAAATGGGAAGTCCTTTAAAAAAAGGACCTTAAAAATATTGGCGATGCATTTAAGATCCAACTTAGCTGTTCTCCCTTATATTATCCTCAAGCTAACGGCCTAGATGAAGCCACTAATAAAACTCTTCAAAATATATTGGCCAAAACTATTGACCAAGTAGGAGGAAATTGGCATCTCCAACTTCCCTTTGCTCTGTGTGCCTATCACACTAGCGTTTGCACTTCCACAGGGGCTAATCCATTTTCTCTATTGCACGGATCCGAGGCCATTCTTTCCCTTGAATTCCAAATTCCATCTTTACATGTGTCTCTTTGCAAATTCATTTCTGATGAAGATTATCGCTAGGAATGTCTAATGCAACTTGAGTTATTAGATGAGTGTCACTTTCTTGCTCTTGAGCACCATCATGTCTATCAAGATTGTATCTAATGTGCTTATAATAAACACATCAAAGAGTGTGATTTTAAATTAGGTGACTTGGTTTTAAAAGAAAATCAAAATGTCACTACCTTAGAAAGGAGCCAACAGGGAACATTTTCTCCCTATTGGATCAAACCATATATTATCACATATTTGTATGGGTTTGGGCTTATCATTTAACTTCTCCTAATGGTAAACCAGAGATTGAACCCTTAACACATTACACTTACAACCATTCTATTGTAAGTACACACACTTATGAGTATAGTCTTATCTCTAGACCATGTCCCACCATTATTCACTTCCATATATCATGGTAATGATATGAATTATGTGGTCTACCATCAATACTTTGATATGAAATTGAATATAAGTACAATGGATCTACTTATAGCATATTAAATATGAATAAGTTCTCCCATTTGGTGAGAACCCCATAATCATTACATCCATCACCCTCTCATTCTCCTATGGCAGTCATGTAAAGGGTATCAGGTGCTACCTGTACCGTCGTTATCCCCTCCTAAGTGGTTTACTTCGCTATCCTAAACTCTCCCCCATGTAAAGCTAACATACATATATGAAAAAAAGAGAGTCAAAAGTTATCCAAAAATAGACTGATCCCTCGAAGGACATCTGTTCATGTTAAAAAAAGAAGATACATATAAAAATCAAAAATCAAATCAAAATCAAAAGAAATAGACTGATCTCTTGAAGGACAACTATTAAATTATTCTTGTCATCTACATTATGTATTAAAATAGACTGATCCCTTGAAGGATGGCTATCATTCTTGCCATTTGTGTTATATATATAGTAGACCATACCCTCAAAGGATGACTACTATTTTGTTATAGCATTCAGAAATCTTCCCGTATTGGTCAACTTTCTTCTATTATTGTTCTTTCCCTTTCCCAGAGATGGGGCATAGAATTAAGGAACACCACCTTTGGAGAACCTTCTTCCCACATATAGGTTACATCTCAAATCCCTCATCATGTTGACATTAAGATTATGAGAATATTTCATCCATATCTTCCTCTTGGTCTTGTGATATAAACAAATCTCATTAGGCAAGTGCAATGCTTTGAGTAGTACCTTTTATTGTTTACCTCTTATCCGGTTAAAAGCATAACTTTCTTACATGGTCATTTCTATGGTTATGTGACACCCACGTCATCAAAATCATATTTTATTACAATTATAATCAAATTTTATATCATTAAATCTGCATCTATAATTTTTTACTCTTAAGGATGTCCCCTATCAATATCCTACATGAAACTTTGAAGTCTGTTACTATTTCTACACACTCTCCTTAATACACTATTCATTTTGAGAATTCTACTTAAGATTATCTCTCAAGTAGCATTCATTATCTGGAAACTTCTCATCCTTCACCATGACCAATGTTATCTTTCTCCATCCATTTTCTCGCATCATCCTTCTCTTCTCTAAAATTATCCACCAATTTTATTTCCCATTGCTCTTATTTTTGTTTATCATCTGGCACCGAAATCATCTTCTTCAGACCTTTCATCCCTAGCTTGGCACATTTGCATAATTCCCCAAGCAGCCTATAAATCCTACTCGAAGTAGACCTGTCATTCTGGACAAGGTCTCACTCGTGATCATGTCTGTTGACCATTCCTTCCTCCTAGTCCTATTTATTTACCCAATTTTCTCCTAAAATTTGGCTCATCTCATTATCCACTTCTCTTCTCACCCACTTTGTCCTTTTGCATTGTTTGATACTTCACATGGCCTCCACATGGGACATTATTTTTGTGTTTTTCTCTCAATATCCTTTTACTACCATCTATTTTATCATTCCATTTCCCTTTCATTCTTCTTTCAGATTGATGATCCTACTTAACCACACATTCCATGCAAGCTTCTTAATCACAGATCAACTATTTCTTAATATCCTACCACTGTAGAAACTCCTTCATTGTTTTCTATTCCATTCAACACTAGAAACATCTTCCTACTCCATAATTTCTTCTTAACTCTATGATATCATCACTCATACAACATAGGCATCCTAATTAAGAATTCCCTTTACACTCTCCATCGTACAATGCATACATTCCTCCATCCACTCATGTCACACTCCTTTGTTTTCTTGTTATCACCTCCTTTCATTTCCTGTTCCATTTCGGTATACACCACTTATTTTTTTCATCCTTATTTTTCTTCTTCGGATTAACGATCCTACTTAACCATTCATATGGCATGATGATCTTACTTAAGATTCTCTCTTAAGAATGATCTGTATTCTTTCCTGTCCTCTTTCCTTCATGTATTACCATTATCTGTATTTTCTCTTCATTTCCCACAAACACATTCTCTTCCCTTCTCTTTTTCTTCATAGAAAATATCTCAAACTTCCTCAAATATCATCTCCATCATCCCTCATTTGGAAATCTAACTTAACCACTTCATACCATTTCTTACTGTGTCTCATTCCTTCACCTTTGCTTCTTTTATCTTCATCCAAATCCTCATCCATTACATTCTCTCCTCGCCTTCATCTTCCTACATATCGTTATCCTTCCTTTCTTTACTCTTTCCAGTCCATTTTCTAGATTACTTCCCCATATGTATCACCATATTTACTCATCATTATCAGTGTTCATCTAACATTATGTCATCATCATATTCCATTATCACACTAAGAATTATCGGTGGACTTCTCCTAAAATTCATTTATCCCCATTCTACTGATACCGGTTCACTCTTTTTGACCTCCTCCATTTTCTCTTCCTTCCTTTTTTATTTTGTGCCCTCTAATCATTATCGGAGGATTTCTCCTAACATCCCTCCACTAGTATTTCCTTTTCATCTTCCCTTCACATTTTTCAATATCTCTACTACCTTCATCACATACTGCCTTTGCATCATTTTATTTGTTTTCCTCTACTCCTTTCTACCTCTATTTTTCTTTCATTTCATTTGTATCATCTTCATCTTCTCTTCTCCTCACACTTTCATCCTATTTATCCATTGATAACCTGAATCACTAGTGTTGTGCCATACTTTTAATCATCACACCATCCACATGCATTTCCATGTGTTTTGTTTCATATTCAATTCCCTTCCTGTTTTAGCTGTATCATCTCTTCTTTCCCTCTTATTTTCATTTCCCCCATTACTAAACTGCTTTCTCTACCACCCTTATCTTCCTAGCTACTCATAGTTATTTTCTTTCTCTTTTCAATTCTACCTCCTCCCCCATCTTCTTAGTCTCCTTCATCTTTCCATCCTACTATACATATTCATCTCTCCAATCAACCTTCTCTCATATTCTTCACAACTTATCTTTCTTAGTTTTGTCATATTTTTCATGATCCGTTCTTTCTCTCCATCTCCCTTTCATCCCTTATCATGTCATTTTCTTGTCTTATTCTTTGTCCTTCATCATTTATTTCTTCCACCATTTCTCCTCTTTATTATATTTGCTACTTCTTTACTATGATATATCTTCATACATTCACCTTCCCTTCTAATCTCTTTTCCCTTCTCATCTCATCTTCTTCTTGTTTACACTTCCTCCCTCCCTTCTTCTCCTCCTCTCTTTCTATATTTTCTTTTTCTCCACGTCCCTCGTACCTGTTATCCATATTTTTCCCCCGGGAAAAATATTGGATCAGCCATGACCCTGCATAGAAAGAACCTGAGAAAAAATAATTCAAATCTTGTAAATAGGTCAGAAAATGACTCAACAATGAAGTGGTGGGGGATGAGAAATACTAAATGAACCTATGCAAAAATAAATGACTCTATCAAACCATTTCCATGTCTTAAATCAATTTTTCAAGTTACAGGTAGACTCAATAATGGAATAATAGAGTTAGAAAAGAAGGGGTAGTGCCGCAGAAGAACCAAGAGCAAGACAAAAAAATGGTGAATTTTCAAAGTTTTTTAGGCTTGAGACCATTCAGGAAAGAGTCCAAAATCAACTAATTATGGAAGATCTAGTGGAGATAATGATGTTTCTCAATGACGCTTCTCCAAAGTTGAATCCAGAAAGAGAAGACCAAACAAGTGAGCATAGGATTTCATGCATACAGAGCCCCAAAAAAATTGTGGGGCCATTGAAAATTCTTCAACTAAGAAAGAAGGTGCCAGGTGTTGGGTCAATGTAAATTTGAAATGGGAGCCCAGGGTGGAGACTCAAACTTGTGTTAGCCCTCCATGTAGCAAATGGTCAAACAGGGTCAAAAGGTGGATAGGGTGGGACTCAAAATTTGGTAAGTATAAAAGTGTAAGCGGAGAATGCCAAGAGTCAGTGTGGTGCATCTCCAAAAGTTAGTCCAAAGGCAAATACCCAAATGAGCACGAGCTCGCCACATAGACAAAAGTCCTAAAAATAAAAGGGATTGTTGAAAAGTCCACAAACATGTGGAGGCTGCCAAGTGTCAACTTGATGCTCCTTCAAAGGTGAATTTTGAATTAGGATTTCAAGCTAGCACGGTGCCTCCATATGTCCAGTCTCAAAAGGGGGTAGAGTCAGTTAAATAGTCAATGCATGGGGTAGACCAATAGAGAGTGTCAAGTGTCCAAACAACACTAATTTAATTATTAAATAGAGAGAGGGTTCTGAAATGAGTGGAAGACTACCACATGTCCCAAGTCAAGAGATACAACCCCACTAAGCAAAATACTTAGCCAAAAACATAGAAATTAGACAAGTAGTGGAGGAAACTCCATGTGGCAAGCCTAAACTAGCAGTGCTAAAGTGGCCATCGGGGAGAAAGTTGGTTTTTTTCCCCGTGTTATTCCAAAGGTGTAAAAGTTGTAAAATGGTCCATAATCCCACCTAAAGGAAAAATTCAGTGTGTGAGCCTAAGTCAAGCTCAAAGTGGGGAGTTGGAGGAAAAGGTGAAAATTTTCCTTTTCTCAAAATACACAGAGATAAAATTGAAGCGCATCTCCCCAGTCAAGCAAAGGGTTCCACATGTCCAAGCAGAGCGTCAGGACTATGGGGGTTTTCTGAGTTTTAAATTTTGTGGAAAAGGGGGAAAAGGATAAATCACATACTCGAAAACCCAATTTTGTCCTAATCTGGATGCCACATGCCCTATTAAAAAGGAGACCCATTTTTCAACTATTTTCCTACCCATTTGTATGAACATGATAAAAACTTCGAAGGGGAATATATTTCAATTCATAGCTCAAAATATTATAAATCTTACACTGTTGGAAGTGTCTTGATGTCCTCTACAACATGGAAAGATAAAAAATCACTTTTTTAGGCCTTAGTAGGTGAAAAATGGAGAAAATTTCTTCAGGCATTTAATACAGGATCTTCTTGCATTAACAACTAGATCAGATTTGATCTGTTATGCCATTTCTTCCTACTTCAAGGCACCGAATAAGGATTTGATGCAATCAAGATAGATTTGGAACAGATTTTATGGGAGACATTAGATAGTGTTGGTTGAGCTTGGATATGTTTTTTCCTACTTCTTTCTTTTTCTCCCATCTATATTGAATCTATAAATAAAGGATCAAGACTCATTGTAAAGGGTTAGACATTATTTTGTTTTTCATCTCCCCTTTCTTTCTAGAAAATGAATTCATGGGGTCCAGGCCTTCCATTAAAATTGTAGTACGTTTCTTTCCTCTTAGCTATTTTACAATACATTGTATCAATCTGTAGAGAAATAAAACATGTTTGTGATCGATTCTAGATCCTCTCTATCTCTTTTGCTCACATCTAGTATTTTATTATAAATATGGTTATTTGTGCTTGATTATTGTATGTATTTTATTATTTTGTGTCTATCAACAAAAATATTGTTCATCATTCCTTTAGTGTATCACCTTGTAGTTTAGTTATTTCTTATTTCTTATATCCCTTTTTATCCCTGTCTCCTTGGTAACTTTGAGATTAGGTATAGAGATAGATCCTCTGTAAGTTCACATGTATGCACCTAAACAAAGGAATAGGAACCAACCTTTAACCTAAAGAGCTTTTCCATTTGTAAGGTTCCACATCTTAGGGAAAGTTCAATGTTATGCAGATCACACCAAATGACTCTACCTTAGAAAATTAGATTTATTGAACTCATTTAGGGGTTTTGTCATTTTTCACTAACAGTGTTGGCACACCCAGTGGGATGGAGAAGTCTCCATCTTATTACAGTAAGATTGATGAGAACTTGTAGTGATTCTAACTTTTAAGAAGTATTAAAATTGTACATCTTGCAAATCCAAACAAAACAAATCCACTAGTTTCAGCAGTCCAAGAAATTTTATGAGAAGGATACAAATAAGGTCAAGAACTAGAGAAGATGGATTATTTTTCTATCTAGACTTATCCCAAGATGGAGGGAGGGGAGGAAGAAGAGACCAAAAGTCTCTATCCCCACCAAACAGAGCCTTATTGACTCCTCCTAGCAAGACATTCTTTCAATCAAGAGGGGTGCTCATTCCAATTAGGATGACTTAGCCAAATCCTTATGTCAATTTCACCAGCAGTAGCCCACTCACTCTAAATGCACAAAATTAGGTCCTGATAGCCACATTAAAGAGCATCCCATATTTCACTGAGGAAAACCAAACTTCTCCTGGTGATCATGTCCAAGATATTACAAATGTTTGTATGATCCATGAAATCCATGAGATGGAAATTATAGTCAAGTTGCTTATCTCTTCTCTCAAAGGTAAATCTTAACAATGGTTTAGGAGCCTTGAAGTAGGCTCTATCTAAAATTGGAACAAGCTATGCACAACTCTTCATGACCAATTTGGATAAAAGGGTGATAACTTATCTTTGTTGCAAAAAATACAACAATGAAGAGATCCCTGAATGAGCAGCTGATGGATTTCAACCTCATATTTTAGTGGACCTGGGAAAGGATTCTAATAGCAGTAAAGCCCACTAATGAAGGTGCCTTCTTATAATTTCTTAGGGCTTTAAATTATGATATTTCTTTGACGATTTAGTCAATGGGGGGCGTAACCTTACCTGAAAGCTATAGCCTTTCCATAGGGGTTGAGAATCATTTGATTCAAGTTAGCAAACTCACTCCTAGGCCATCCATGCCTCTGTACCCCAAGTTAGGAAACCCATGTACCATCTAAATGCCCACATTAGCCCCTATACCTACTCCCAAGAGTCAAAGCTTAGATAAAGCCTCCACTTCATCATTTAACACCTCTAAGGAACTCTAGGAAGTCATGAAACAACTTCAGAACCTCGGGAATGAGTTAGTAACCATCAAAAGGCAACAAGCTCAGAGTTCTAGGCCGTATCAGCCTCAGGCTTAGTATCAGACTAGATCCCAGTATCAGCTAAATAGACCACCATCTCAGACTATAAATCAGAGCCAAGACCAAGGAAAACCTCAAGTTTCTAGACCTTTCACATCATATGATCCAAAAAAAACTTCAACATCAAGGGCATTGGTTCCAGAATAGAAAAATATGGCACATGAATATGATTGGTGTTTCCAATGCAATCAACCACATAACCAATCACCGTGCTTTAATGGTGCATTAAGTCAGGCCTTGATGGTGTAAACAAATATGGTGTCAAAGGAACTTAGTTAAGAAAGATACCAGTAGTAAGGAGCTTGGCAAGAGCGACCTCTAAGTGAAACTATGCTTGTCAATTGGAAAACTGAGGAATTTTGTGGGATGAATCAGTTCACTTCTCAAAGTTTAGCTACTAATACATGGTCCAAAAAGAGAAATATTGGAGAAGGCCAACAACTGAACTCAAGAAACCCTCAACCTTCCATCACTCCACAAGGTTTTGGTGCTCCAAATATAACTCCCAACATGCAGAACCAATCCGAGCCACCTTCCAAATCCACTCAAGCACCGGTATTAACAACCTATGTGTAAGAAAAAAATGTTCCTGGGAAGGGGCAGAAAAGAAAATCTCATTCAATATCATTGAGAAAATGAAGAGGACAAGTGTGAACATTTCACTATGGGAGTCACTGGCCATTCTAGAGCAGAGGGATCTATTGCAAACTGCTATACAAAATTGGTCAAGCTCAAATAACACCCCTAACCAACAAGAAAAAATGCTTACTAATACAACTCAACATGGGGAAAACCACCGAGAACAACAAGGTAAGAACTTGAGACATCCTCCATTCTATGTGTCATTTATTATTGGGGAAAAATTGGTGCACAATTGTATGATTGATTATGGGGAAAGTAGTTCTATAATGCCCAATAAAATAGCTGATCAACTGGGTCTCCAATATGAAGTCATCTCTAGAGGGGTAGTGCAATTAGATGGAACAACAATGACAACTTTTGGAATCATCAAGGATCTTATCCTCACTTTGCATGCCTGCCCCAATGTGACTATTTTACAGAACATATCAATCATAGATTTGCCACCACATTTTGTTTTGTGTTTGTATAGGGACTTCACTGCCGAAATTGGAGTCTATATGTTTGCTGCTTGGTCACATATGCTCTTTTGAAAAAGGTATGGGGAAAAGGACAGAATCAGATCTGAACCCATTGTTGATTATCATATTGAATTTTATGTGCCTATCCCAATCAATGCCAACTACTCAACTTTTGATCAAGAAGACTCCTAAGCACTTGTGAAGCAAATATCAAGGTGGGATGTATCCCAAAATTGACTCTCAATGAGTGTGCCAAAAAAATACATGCTTTTATCCCCTATAAAGAGATGGAAGAATATAAGCTAGGTGTTTACTGTCTACATCAAGGGAATCATCCTCTTCCTAACCTAGTTAAGATAGAATATAAAGATGACAATGAGGTATGGAAATTTTTCTTTGATGGCTCAAGGAGTAGACAAGGAATTGGAGGAGGAGATATGATTATGTCCCACAAATCTATGAAATATTATTCAGCTTTTAGATTTTAGTTTTCCTACTCAAATAACACTGCTGAGTGTGAGGCTTCGGTCCATGGTCTTCATTGGGCAAGGAATCTAGGAATCAAGAACTTGTAAGTGTTTGGTGATAGTGAACTAGTTGCCAATCAAGTCAGAGGGCTTAATACTGTCAAGAATTACCTTCTCAAGAACTACAAGAGTAGGGTATGGGATCTCATGGATGATTTTGAGGCCTTCAACATTGTGTCCATACCCAGGAAGGAGAACGAAGCTGATGATAGGCTTGTAGTAGTTGAAGCAACATTTGATGTGGTCAAAAACATCAAAAGAGACAAAGAACAACCACATATCCATATAGTTGTGAGGCCAGCAGTGCCAGATAACAAAACATGCTGGAAGGTATTCGAGAATGATTGACAAATCATTAATTTTCCTCAAGAAGAAGCTAAATTCTCAGCTAGAAATCAAAGTAGATTAGAGAAGCAATACAAGAATCAAATAGTACAGCTGCATAAAAACAAGCTTCCCAAAGGATTAGTGACATTGGAGTCTATCTTCAATCTTAATGATCAATTTAAAAAAGAAAAGGCTAACATACATATCAAAGGAGAAGATTCAGAGTCAATCCCAGTTGGAGAAGGAAAAGCACTTCAAATTGGCAAAGTGGCCACTAAGCAAGAAAGGTAAGAAATCATACAAGTTTTCCAATAATTTTCAAATGTATTTTCTTGGAGCTATGAAGAACTAAGAGGGTTCAATCGAAATCTATCACAACACACAATCGAACTAGATCCATCTACTCAACCCATCAGGAAAAAGAAAAGACAAGTCAACCGACACATTGAGACTATGATGAAGAAAGAGATGAACAAGCTGATAGAGGAAAGTATCAAATTTCTAATTAAACACTCAAGATGGGTTTGAAACCTGGCCCCAATCAAGAAGAAAAATGGAGAGATTAGGTTATGTGTAGATTTTCGAGAATTAAACAAATCTTCCCTCAAAGATCACTACCCACTCCCTTCAATGGAGCAGATCTTGCAAGTGGTGTATGGATCAGAGATATTCTCCCTCCTAGATGGCTACTCAGGGTACATCTAGATCATGGTAAAAGACGATGATCATTTCAAAACAACTTTCATCACCAAATGGGGCACCTATGCCCAAAGAAAAATGCCATTTGGATTTTCCAATGCCAAAGCTACTTATCAAAGGGAAATGGATATGGCATTCAAAGGGCTGATCAAAAAAATAGTACTGATCTATCTGGATGACATTATGTTGTTTACGAAAAATACAACAAACCACCTTTTCCACATAAGGTAGGTGTTTCAAAGATGCAAGAGTTTTGTGGTATCATTGAACCCTAAAAAATGCATATTCTTAGCCCATGAGGGCAAGATTCTAGGCCATATTGTATCAATGGAAGGATTAGAAATTGACCTAGGGAGAGTGGAATCAATAAGAGCATTACCATTGCCAAGCCACAAGAAATATCTTCAAAGCTTTCTGGGAAAAATTAATTTTGTCCATAGTTTTGTACCAATTTTTTCTACCCTTGTTAAGCCAATAACATTGATGTTGAAGAAGATCTTAGCATTCAGGTGGAAAACTGAAGGAAAGGAAATTTTTGAGGCCATCAAATAAGCTATATCACAAGCACCAACTCTCATGAATCCATATTTCTCTAAAGACTTCATACTGTATGCCTTTGGTGGTAGTGACACAATTTCTGCAATCTTAGTTCAACAGAACAATGAAGGTATAGAACAACCAATTTCTTTCTTCAGTTAAGGTCTAGAAGAATATGAAGTGAGATACTCCTTCATCGAAAAGTAAGTCCTGGCAGTAATCAGAGGATTAAATAAGTTTAAGCATTTGGTTTCAAATAATAAAATCCAATTGTTGGTCTCCCATGTGGGAGTTAAAGAATTCCTTCTCAACAAGGATCTAAATGAAAAACATGTAGGATGGATCACTCATGTCATGGAATATGACATTGAGATCAAGGTCACTAATATAGTTTATGGGAAGGGGTTGTGTGAACAAATAGCCTCAGTCAACAAGACGATGTAAATAATGAAAAGGAGGCTATTTTTGTTCTACAAGATAATCTAGAGGAAGGAAATGATGATGTACCTACTCCTTGTTGGACTCAAGAAATGGTGCACTTCCTTTAAACAGGCCTATGTCCTTATGGGATGAGTAAAGGAAAAAGGATACATGTCAGACTACAAGCCATCCCATATGTTCTTATTGATGGTGTCTTGTTTAAAAGAGACATCAATGGCATTCTACTGAGATACATTGAGATAGAATACGTTGAGAGAGTGTTACAAGAATTCCATGTTAAAGTAGCTGAAGGCCATTTTTCTCCAAGGGTAACAACACTCAAGATCATGAAGGTTGGTTATTATTGGCCCAGAGTGTTTAGTGACTACTATGCATAGATCAAAAGGTGGAAGAATTGTGCATTCTTTAAAGGAAAAGAAAAGCTAGCAACACTTCCATTACACCCAATTTTAGTCGACCAACCTTTCATGTAATGGGGATTGGAATTCATTGGAGTCATAAATCTAAATTAAATCCAAGGCCACAAATAGATTTTAACAGCAACAAACTATTTCACCGAGTGGACTGAGGAAGTAGCACTCAAGGAAGCTAATGAGTCTAGTATATTAGATTTCTGTGAAGGGATAGTGACCATATTTGGAGTACCATCCACCATTATATCAAAAAATGCATTGGAATTCATAGGTTCAAAGATCACAGGATGGGCTATTAAGAACGAGACTTACTTGAGCACTTCATTAAACTATTACCCTCAAGGTAATGGCCAAGCTGAGTCCACAAACAAGAACCTACTAAATATCATTAGAAGAACTCTTGATGAAAACCAAAGAACCTGGAACACAAACCTCAAATCAGCCTTATGGGATGATAGGATAACACCCAAGAGATCTACAGGAAACTCTCCATTCAAAATTGTCTATGGGAAAGAGGAAATGTTGCCTATATCACTTGAGTTTTTAGCATTGGAGCTTGTGAAGTAACTAGAGATGTATGAATTTGAACCAATGGAGGCAAAGTATGCGGAGATGATAGAATTGGAAGAAATAAGAGAGCATGCACTCTAAGCAATAGAGAAGGATCATAAATCAATTAAGAGATGCTTTGACAAGAAGGAAAAAAAAAGGATCTTCTAGGGAGGAGACATGGTTTTGAAATGGGATACAAATCGGGAAAAACCAGGAAGGCATTCCAATTTTGATGCCATTTGGAGTGACCCCTACATGGTCACAAGATGTAAAAGTAGCAATTCTTTCCAATTGTCTATGTTGGATGGTGAGGAATTGTAGATTCCAGTAAATGGAATCTATCTTAAACACTACTACTAGAAGGAAGGTTATCACCTTCTACATATTAGTTTAATTCATTATCCTCTAAGTGCTTGTGCAAATTGTCTTGCTATAGTTTAGGTTGCTTTTCTCCTACGTGCTTTGCATGCTCTACGTGTTCTATTTGGAGCATGTATGATTTCAAATTTTGTATATATTTGTGGTGCTGTTTTTTTGTTCTTATGCAATCCATTGAGAGAGACAGATGAAGCCCCGGGTCAAAACAATTTTCTACTCTAAAAAACCTTCATTTTGAGATTTCTTATGAAAATTGAGAGTGAAAACAACTGGGCTCGTGAATCAAAGGAAAAATCAGTATCAGACCATTGTTCTTGACTCCAACCCAATGGATATGAAAAGGAAATTGGTCTTTTCATTGAGCAGGTAGATACCCCTGTGAGTCACCAAATTGTTATCCATATTTCACCCCTGGGAAAAATATTGGATCATCCATGACCCCGCATAGAAAGAACCTGAGAAAACTCGTTCAAATATTATAAATAGGTCACATAAGGAGTCAACAATGGAGTGGCGGGGGATGAGAAAGATTAAATGACCCTATGCAAAACTAAATGACTCTATCAATCTATTTCCATGTCTTAAATCCTTTTTTTCAAGTTACAGAAAGACTCAACAATGGAATAATAGGGTCATAAAAGAAGAGGTAGTGCTGCAAAGGAGCCAGGAGCAAGAAAGGGAAAAATGGTTGAGTTTTGAAGTTTTTCAGGATCGAAACAATTTAGAAAAGAGTCCAGAAATCGACTAAGTATGGAGGAGGAAGCAGAAAGAACCATGTGTCTACATGGCACTTCTCCAAAGTTTAATCCAGAAATGGAATCCCAAACGAGTGCCAGGATTCCACGCGTCCATAGCCCCAAAATTTATAGGGCCATTGAAAAGTATTCAACTAAGAAAGAAGGTGCCAGGTGTCAGCTCGGTGTAAATCTAAAATGGGAGCCCAGGACAAAGACTCAAACTTGCATTAGCCTTCCACATAGAAAATGGTCAAACAAGGTCAAAAGGAGGAATGGGCGGGCCTCAAAATTGGCTAAGTATAAAGGTGTAAGTGGAGAATGCCAAGTGTCAGTGTGGTGCATCTCTAAGAGTTAGTCCAAAGGCGGAGACCCAAATGAGAGCGAGCTCGCCACGTAGCTCAAAGTCTAAAAAGTAAGAGGAGTCGATTGAATAGTCAATGCATGGGGCAGGATGATGGAGGCTGCCAAGTGTCTAAATGGCACTAATCTAAGGATTGAATGGAGAGAGGGTTTCTAAATGAGTGTCAAACTACCGTGTGTCCCAAGTCAAGAGATATGACCATGCCAAGTAAAAGACTTAGCTAAAACATAGAAATTGGGTAGGCAGCGGAGGAAACGCCACGTTGCAAGCCTAAACTAGTAGTGCTAAAGAGGGTTATCTGGGGGAAAGTTTATTTTTTTCCCCTTGATATTCCAAAAGGTCTAAAAGTTGTAAAATGGGTCACAACTCCGTGCAAAGGAAAAAGTCAGCGTTTGAGCCCAAGTCAAGGTCAAACCAGGGAGTCGGAAGAAAAGGTAAAAATTTTCCTTTTGTACAAAAGGCACATAGATAAAAATTGAAGTGCATCTCCCCAACCAACCAAAGCGTGCCACGTGTTTAAGCAGAGCATTAGGGCTGTGGGATTTTTTTGAGTTTTTCATTTTTATGGAAAAGGGGGAAAAGGATAAATCATGGACCTGCAAATCCAATTTTTCCCTAATCTTGCTGCGATGTGTCCCGTATTAAAAAAGGAGACCTATTTTTCAAAAAAAATTCCTTCCCATTTGTACGAACCCGATACAAACTTTGAAGGGGCATATATTTCGACTCAGTGCTCAAAATATTATAAATCTTACACCATTGGAAGTGTCTTGATGTACTCTACACCATGTAAAGATAAAAAATCAAATTTTTAGGCCCTGGTAGGTGGAAAATAGAGGAACATCTTCGAGCCTTTAATGTAGGATCTTCTTGCCTTAACAAACAGATTAGATTTGCTATGCTCTATTGTTTCTTCCTCCTTCGAGGCATCAAATAAGGATTTTATGCAGTCAAGACAGATTTGGAACAGATTTTATAGGAGACATTAAATAGTGGTGGTTGAGCTTGGAGCTATTTTCCCCGCTTCTCTCTCTCTTTCTCCCATCTGTATCAAATATATAAATACAGGCTCGGGACTCGTTGTAAAGGGTTGGACATGCTTTTGTTTGGCATTTTCCCCTTTCCTTCTAGCAAAGGAATTCATGGAGTTTAGGCCTTCCATTAAAATTGTAATATGTTTCTTGTTTACTGGTTGTTTTGTAATGCATTGTATCAATCTGTGGAGCAATAAAATATGTTTGTGATCGATTCTAGATCCTTTCCGTCCCTGTTGCTCGCATCTAGTCTTTCATTATAAATCTAGTTATCTGTGCTTGATTATTGTATGTATTTTTTTGGTTTGTGTCTATTAGCAAAACTAGTGTTCATCATTCCTTTGATGCATCACCTTATAGTTTAGTTATTTCTTATGTGTTATATCCCTTTTTACCCTGTCTCCTTGGAAAATTTTAGATTAGGTATAGAGATAGATCCTCTGCAAGTTCTCATGTATGCACCTAAATAAAGGAATAGGAACCAACCTTTAATCTACAGAGCTTTTCCATTTTGCAAGGTCCCACACCTTGAGGAAAGTTAAATGTTATACGGATGACACCAAATGACTCTACCTTAGAAAATTTGATCTATAGAACTCATTTGGGGGTGTTGTGATTTTACAATAACAGTGCCTTACCCATTTATTTCCCCCTTATCTTTTTCCACTACCCTCTTATTGATTGTCACTCTCTCTCTTTTATGCTTTCATCTATCTTCTCACCTCTCTTATCATCCTTCTCTACTATTTGATCCCTCTCCTCCACCATGTCTTTTATACACCAACCATTTCTACTTTCTCTCATCTCTATCATTTATCATCCACATCTTTTATACCATCTTCCTGGGACTTTTTTTGTCCTGGAGGATACCAAAACGACCAACATCTATTTGATTTTGTACTCTTCCATGAATATTTTCTCTGCGTTTGTTTTTTGGCAAAAGTATCTTGACTTCTTATCCTACTTATTGAACAACTAGGATTGCTTTTATCTTCTAATTTGCTAACACTTATACATATTTCCTATGAAACATGATTACCATCATATTTATTACCACTTTAGGGCATTTTATCTCAGCTTTCTATCCTATCTTCTCAACATGTGCACATTTATGATTATTCCCCCAGGGGCATTTTTATTCAGATAACCATTTCTCGTTATGTCATCTTCATGCCCTATCTTGGGGCATATTTTCATCCATATACTATTCAACACATATATCTCACTTTGGGTCATTCTCGTACCCTGTGCTGGGGCACCATTATCTTCATCAACATCACTTTTGCAGATGCATGAATTTTTTTACATGATTCATCACAGAAAAAGGACTATGCACATCTTTCGCATTTAGTTACACATATTTTGATGTTTTCCTATGACCCATTGGTCATCTTGGCTTACATCCATACTGCAGTGGTCTTCAGCCACTCACTAGTCTATAGAACATTTTCTTCTGTCTCCATTGAGACCGTAATTTTCCTCTATCGATGTGATATTGAACTCACCACCATACATTTTGTTTTTTTATTGTTATTGCAATCCTTTTTTGCTTGAGGAATCTTTCCTTTGGTCATATCTTCATCCATATTTAAACATATATTTTACCTAACCCTTTTTATTTTTTTCTTATGGCTTTCTATCGTAAACCACTCAACAAAAGGGGAAAATGTAGACACCTATTTTTGGGTATAGCGCCCCTCAGTCATCTCACATTCATGGTATTTCCATTCTCACATCTGGTTCTCTTAAATTAATTAAAATCCTATCCATTTTCCTAATTAATTATCAAATGGGCTCCATGTAGACCCATTTGATAATTCAACATTTGATATTATCCCCATCTCCCACAAATTATTAATCCATGAGTATTAATACACCTATCCAACACCTTTTTTTTTAATCTTTTATCTCATCCACCATGTCAATCATGCTCCCCACTCCATCTAATAATATAAGCCGTGGTCCCCATGTGATCAAATCATATCTCTTAACTCAGGTTACTCTAATCAACCATGGTTACTTGGTAACCCCAATCTAACCTCACATCTAAGTTATAAATATGGGTTTTTTCCCCATATTTGGGAGGAAGAAAAAGTTAGAAAATTTGGGTGAATTCTAAGACATTTTATCCATTTTATAATATCATTATTATTCTATCTTGGTGATAACACGTAGAATTTAGATGATACTCTACTCATGATTTGGTTCATGTGATGATATTCATGTTGCACACATTAGATCAATAACACCATCTACACACTGGTATGCTCCAGTTTCTTTTGTTTATAAATTTTTATGTTATCTTTTTTTGACTCTATTTTATTATTATTCTTATCACATGGGGGTTGACAGCCACCAAGGGAGTTAACACTTCCCAGATCTGCTTTGTCAGGAATCCCCCACATAAAATATCTAATCATTATTTTTCTAGTGTATGTGAACTGTAGGTTTGTTAGGATCACACCGAGGAGTCCGATATCAACTTTCCACCCGTATCATCTATCGTCATCTCCAAGGTAATAAGCCCTTGTATACTAGATTTTGTTTAGTGTTTCTTGATTACTCATACACTCATCTAGACAAGAAGCTGGAAACTCATATCAATAATAATAAATGGGGTTTGAGATCTCAGTTCACCCTCTCCTTTCTTGGAGATGACATTGGTATGGTGGATGGTTATGATGGTATAGGTCTTGCCTACCCATTTTCATGAGAAATAATTCTCTACTCTGATTCGTCCACCGTATTAAAAATGTCGGGAATAATATCAATGAAGGATTTTTTGTACAATACATAAGACTGTTGGGAACCTCTTTCAACATAAATTCTTCATTGCACAGAAAATGATAGTTATATTCAACCATGACTATTACAACATGCCTCCTCTCAATCCAATGTTTCTTGAACTCTTCTGGAATTTTCTAGTGTTGCCACTAGAAGAGACTACAATACATGGATTGGAAGGCTGAGAAGACAAGATCGATCTTGATCAATCTCAGAAGGAGTGAGAGAAGAACTTGCCAATATGTCAGGGGCCCTTTGTTATCCCTTGACTCAGAAATTTTAAACAAATCCATGATGAAGGCTTCACCTGGACTAATTTGGCCAAATATTTTGTTTAAATCTTCTGAAGAAATATCTTTCAAACTATTCGATACAACCACACTCACCATTTTTCTAGTCAAAATATCTGCAATAATTCTTCACTTTCAAGGTTGGAAAAGGGATGCACATTGATGAGAAAATAGAGTTGAATTTAAAATGAGGATGGCGTAGGCATGTTGAGATGAGTAGAATCACTGACATTAGATGAAAGGATATTTTTACTCAACTCATGTGAAGGAAATGAATTTGATAAAGATTGGCACTATGCAACAGAAGATGTTTGATTGATGTGATATGATCCATGCGAGGATACTCATCTCTGAAAGGCACGAACATGAATATGTATTGCTCAAGGTTGATTCTTAAAAGGTGAAAAATATTTCATTTCACATCAAACCATATGGAATTACCTGGGAATTATTTAAAGGGAGCTCCTTACGCACCAAAAAGAAGGAAATTATTATAAAACTATCAAGAGGTGATAACATGACATCCCAATAATATTTGATGGAACTTAAAAATGTGAGTCACTTGCAATACTTGCACCTGACAACATAAGAATGGAATATTTGCAAACAAACAATAATGTATGAGATTTGAAAGCTAAAAAGGTAAATATTCCTTGGAAAATTCAAGCTTTTTGTGGGGAAAACTAAAAGGTGTGTGACTGCTTGAGATTTTATAAATGTAATGAGAATACACTAAGAGTAACCATTTTCCTAAGAAATTTTTAGAGAAACTTGTTAGTTTCCTTAGCCTTCAAGTTGAAGATCATGTCAAGATGGTTATGAGTTTACATCCATTGACAAGCATTTAGATTCTGAATGAGACTATCCCTTGCTGATAAATTTGATGAGCCTTGAGTTAATTGTGTTAATCATGAAAAATTTTGTGTCTACTTTTAAGTTGATATGTTTTAAGTAGCTATTCATGTTCTTGTTTCAATCTTATGTTAGGAAATCCTCTTAATAACACAAAATATTATCCTTATGGTAGTATTTTGGTAATTTCAATTTTGATATGAGAAGAGTTGTCATTTCATTACATACTAAATAGTTTTAAATTCATTCTACTTCCATCTTGTTGATACAAGTTATTTGTTAGTCTATGAGTGTATCTTATGCGTGATAGATCAAGTATTCTTTATGTTTAATTAATTATTTCACATGAAATTTTATGTTTCAATCCTAAAAAAAGTGTGAAACCATGTATCTTTAGGTTACCATGGGTGCACATCTTCTTCTTGAAGGTTCATTGTTAGTTATTTGAAGTGTTTTTATCATCTTATTTGGCAGATTTTCCAGCATTTGTTAAAATCTCTCTAAGATTTGGTATAATAAAATTTATCCTACTTAATTCCCCAAAAAATACATCCATAACCAATAAATCCTACAAGAACCACCCATGCTTGCACTGCATATCCATAAATTCCAAGGAAATTTGATTGAATTAACCTATCTTTTACCTAAAATACGCAAGAGCAAGATGGTTTTATTGTTGTCTTTAGTAACCTAAAAAATTATCTAGAGGACATTTGAATTTTCTATGGTGAAAAATCATGAGAGTTATATTATGTTGCATTAGCCTTGTCTTTTCAAGGTTATTTCTCAATATCATAAAAGGAGAGTCAAATGTTGTTGATCCATTCATTTCCCTTACAAATACAAGTTATAAAATAGGTCCTCTCACCTTATTTGAAGGCACAACCTAAAGTAGTAAACGTAGGTCAAACCATTAGCACGATGTTATTCAAATTTTCTGATCTTGAGTGACAAAGAGTCGGTTAGATCCTTTCTCGACTACAAAATGACTTAAATTTTGATCTATCTTTCTCTACACATCTTGCTCAACTTGTTGATGTTATTCGACTTCAAAGGGAGAACTAATTTTAATACCAACACCACTCTAACATCATTTCTAGGGATTACTTCTGTAAATAAATATAAGTAATGACCTCTTGTAACATATTAGATATGTTTAGATGCAAATACATGGTTTAGACATCATATTTTATTGAGATTTAAGAAAAATGAGATTAATCAGAAGTTATTTGCTTAATATTTTCCTAGTTTAAACAAGATTTCCATTAAATCTACTTGGCTAGGGGTAAATACTGACAAAGAACACTTATACTTGTCAAGCTTTTTTGAAATTGGTCATTCAGTTTCACTTAACAAGTCATTTGTAGAAATTTACACATGTAAGGTGCATGACCTCAGTGGTGACTCAACATTGTTCAAAATTTTCAATAAATACCAGTGACTCATGTTTTAATTTATTGAAATATGTCAATAAGACTTGTGAAGATGGAAGGAAGAAGATACTTGTTAAAAATAGATGATGTTAGAAAATTGTTTCTAGAGATAGGAAGGAAAATTCCTCTAAGAAACAAGTCTGGAGAGCTTTGGGAGATCAAAGGTCGAAAGAGAAAGTACTGTCTGTGATTGAGAGTGATTGGCCTTTGATAGAGGATTATTCCTCAGATAGTTCTAGATCAAGTAGTCCCTACACAAATCTGTATACTCCAATTGGTAAGGGGCCTTCATTTGTAACTTATACAGGTATTCCTCATCTTCCTCTTTTATCATTAAGAAATTATAGAGTGCCATTTGAAACTGAAGCATTGAAGGATCAATATTTTTAGGATTATACTCAATTTCCTCAAAGACCTCCTATCCCATACCATTTTAATCATCATATTCAATCACGTCCTCAAAGTAATATGGCACTCCCACCTCTTAAAGCCTCATATTTTGTAAATATATATAGACATATATATTTAACAGGTATGGTGGTTTATCCCAATGCATTCTCTAATGATGCAAGGAATATATTCCAAAAATTTGAAAGGAAGAATTCAATCTGTGGTGACTAAGACCTCAGGTTCTTTACTAATATTATGGAAGGATTTGAGATTGAGCATGAGGATGTATATGTGAAGCTGTTCATTCATAATTTGGAGTAGGATTCCCATGATTAGTATAAGCCTTTTATAGAAAATTATAACGACTCATGGGTAGAAATGAAAAATGCCTTTAAATTGAAATATGGGGATAAGAATGATCCAAGGTTTCTTCTCTCAAAATTTGAGAACATTAAAAAAATCTCAACGAACCTGTCCTATATTTTAATGCTAGATTAAACAAAACTTCAAATAAATTGTTTGTAATATTGATACCAAGTAATCAATCTTACCTAATAAATTATTTGAATGCCTTTGCAAAAAATGTTGTGTCTATTTAAGAGACAAAAACCCCTGGACTTTGAGGAATTTTTTCCATGGAAGTCCAGATAGAAAATAAGATCAAGGCAATGATAAAACCTCTCAAAAAGGAGGGTGTCAAATTAATCAATACTGAAAAGCCTCAAGCAAGAAAAGGAGTTGATTTGGAAGAAGTAATTAAGACTCTGGTAGGAGAAATCAAGGAAATTTACTATAAAATTGATAGAGCGGAGAAAGGAATAGAACATAGCTTTTAGGGTTAGCACCAATCTTAGGCCTTTTGAATCATCCTAGAGGTGAACATAAATCTGATGAAAAAGGAAAGGGGTCCATGGGATCAAGAGATAATAAACAACCACAAAGAGAAAATAAGTTAGTCCCTGATCCATTAACTGCCAGGGTTTCCTTAGGAGAAGAAGATCGTGTTATCAACTAGTGTGATAAATGTTTCCTCCCATATGCCCCATGTGATCGTGTTGAGGAATATGAAGAGATTGATGACAATAATGCTTATGGTGACATTTGCATGATGGAATGCAAAAATAGTTCACAACTAGGATCTACTTCTACTGAATTGCAGAGTGCAAGAACTATAATTTTTTTTTGGGATTGCATATAATGGGTAAACTCTATCCCTTATACTACTAACATTGATATTGATATGGTCCAAGATTTTTATCTTCCTAATCATGATTTTGAATATTTAAGATCATTGATGATTAATAAATATGATGGTGGGATTCATTTTGAGGAGGATAGACAATTATTAATGAATGCAATAGTTTCTTAGGAAAAGGAGTACAATCTCAGAATTAGAGTCATCAAAGTAGGAGGGTCACAACCCAAAAAAAAAATCCATTTCTCACTAATATCCCAAAAGATCCCCCAAAGAGGGATGTGCCAACCAAAATCCCAGTTAATTTCAATAAACCCAACACCCTTACCCAAGCAGTGAAGAACCTTATACCTTAAGAGAAATTAATTACCCTACCCATTAGTATAATTCTACCCATGTATACCATTGCGACATGCCTCAAAATTTTGTTCACATCAAGGTTACTATACCTATTATTGATTCACTTAGAATCCCTGAGCATAGGAGAAGAGACTTTGAGCACTTAGGATTTGTGGAAGAGGTTGTAGTCCTGGGTAAATATGTTACCAGTGTGGATATTTCTCTTGTTATTAAAGAATCCAAAGTGCCTAGGCACTACCCTTGTTGAATATCAACTTGATGTTGATCCCTTCTATACTAATTTGATTATTAAAAATATACTTGTTCATAATTATGTGTTTTATTTAAGGCCTTCATGTAATGTGATGCCACTAGAAGTGATGAATGAGATTAAGATCAAACTAACACCATCCTTTAGGAAGTTCACAACTATTGATTCAAGGGAGGTACTAGTAATTGGATATGTCAAAGGTTTGGTGGTACAATTAGTAGCTTACCTTGGTAAGTATTTGACCATGAATGTATTTATTGTGGACTACCCTACAAAATGGGGTATGTTGTTGTCAAGGAATTGGGCTTCTAGTGTTGGTGGAAGTGTGCAAATGGCTATGTAGTACACCACCATACTGGTAGAGGGAAATTTGGTCAAGTTGTATGGGGAAAACAAGATGTTATGTCTTATTTAAGATGCCAACAATGCTTCTTTTGAAGTATTATATACATATGTAGATGTCAATAACTTTGTTGGTTATGTGGATTTTAAGGAACATTATGTTAATGAGAGTAGATGCCTAGATAAGATTGGTGTCCCCTAGAATTTGATGTTTTATGGAGCTTGCTCCAATATGGGGAACGGTACTAGCGTTTTCCTTATATCTCATCGTCAAAATAATTTTAATTTTTCTTTTAAACTAAATTTTGAATGCACAAATAATTTTGTTGAGTATTAGGCACTGATTTTGGGTTTGAGAATTACTTGGAAGTATGGTATTAATTACATAGTTGTTAAGGGAGACTTGGAGTTGGTGGTCAAGTAAGTTATAAAACTATATGCTACAAAAAATCAAAGGATGAAACAGTATAAGCATGTGGTTTGGGATTTTATTGAAATTTTTGACTCCAAAATATTGTATCATGAAAGAACCCAAAATATTGTAGCAGATAGGTTGGCAGTGCTTGGTTCTCAGTTTCAAAATGGTACTATCTCTCCTTATTGTGATTATGATATTGAAATTTTTTAAGACCTTCTATCCATGATAATGTAAAACATTGGCAAATATTTGATGATGATGCCTAGGTTCAGAGGTTTTTACAGAATGAAGGAGAGTACACCAATCAATATAAGGACTGGGAACCAATGGTTTCTATTTATAATGGTAAGCAAACCCTATTTGGAAAAGATATTATTGAGTTAAAGACCAACACCATTTCAAGAGGGTTGGTTACCATGGAATCAAAATTTGATAATGCTGGTAGGGTAGTTCATAGACATATCTCAACCTCAAGATATGTGGAAGAGCATAATCTGGGAACTGGATTAAAAACTAGAAAAATATGGCTTGGTATTAATTTGAGTAAAGAGGATAAGAATTTCTATTTTAAGATGTTAAATAAGTATCAAGATTGCTTAGCATGGTCCTACTCAGAAATGAAAGCATATAGGGAGGATCTATTTCAACATGAGATACCTTTAGAAACTAATGTTTAACCATTTAAGAAAAAAATAATCCCATTAGTCCACTTCTCCCTCAAGATGCAAGAAGAATTGAAAAAATTAAGGGATGGAGGGATAATACAACCAACAAGATAGTCTTCATGGGTGGAAAACATAGTGCTAGTATGAAATAAAAATGGATACATAAGGCTGTGTTTGGATTTTAGAAACTTGAATAAAGGCTCAATAAAAGTTAACTATCCATTTCCTAATATGGACAACATACTACAATTGATGGATTCTCGAGGTAAAATAAGTTGGTAGTAAAATAATCAAAGAGAATTAAAACTACCTTTAATACCCCATGGCGTGCCTATGTGTATGTGAGAATGCCTTTCAGTTTGATTAATGTTCAGGCTACATTCAATAGAGCAGAGGATGTTACATTCTCAAGATAAATAAATGATTTTATCACAGTTTATCAGGATGATGTGACAATGTTCTTTGAACAAAGAAGTGATCATTTGAGTCATGTTGAGAAGATGCTAATGAGACGTAGAGAATACGAAATCTCATTGAATCCTAAGAAGTGTCATTTTGGGGTTCAGAAGGAAAATTTATTGGGGTACATTGTATTGAAATAGTGGTTCATGGTTGATCCTGAAAGGGTGGAAGAAATTGGTAAAGTTCTTGTCCCAAAAACTAAGAAAGGGATTTGGCCCTTCTTTGGTCAAATAAAACTCATTAGGAGGTTAATTTCTAACTTTTCTGAAATGACTATCCCTATTACAAACATGTTAAAAAGGGAGAAACTTATCCAATGGGAGGAAGGAGCTCTCCAAACTTTCAATGGAATTAAGGAAGCATTAAAAATTCTCCAGTGTTGGTAGCCTAGGATTACAAGAAAGCTTTCTAGATATTTTCCTTTGCATATGAAAACACTATTGTATCTATCCTATTGTAAAATGATGAAGAGGTAAATGAAAGGCCTATTGATTTTTTCAGTAAAGCACTTGAGGGAGCTGAATTGAAGTATACAATCATGGAGAAGTAAGGTTTTTCCTTGGTAAGAGAAACTAAAATTTTTAGGCCATATAGCTTGAGCTCATAGATTGTCTCCCATGTTCCCCACACTATGGTCAAAGATATTTTATTAGAAATGGAAATTTATATCAAAAGATGTCGGTGGGTGAGCAAGCTACAAGAGTATGACATGGATATACAAACCACCAAGTTGGTCAGAGGTCTAGGTCTTACAAAGTTGATGGAAGAAAGCAACTTGCAGGTGATGTAAGTTAATGAGATTGAGGAAGGGATTATCGATGTCAATGAAAAATTAGTGAATTCCATATAGTATAAGGACATAATATTTTACCTCAGGAATTTTGAGTGTTCTGGCCATTTGTATAAAAATTAAAGAAGAACACTAAAATTAGCCTCCCAAAAATATATCATAACTAACTATGGGTTGGCTTGGAAGAATCCTCAAGGGGTCCTTTTGAGATATATCATAAAGGAAGAAGCTCCCAAACTGATTACATAATGTCATGGGGGAATGTGTGGAGGCCATTTTACAAGAAGACTAACTGCTCACAAGATATTTAGGGTAGGTTACTGGTGGCCTACACTTTTCAAAGATGCGACCTTGTTAGTTAGGAAATGTGATAGTTTTCAAATATTTTTAGGAAGAATGAAAGATTCAGGTGCTCTTCCTTTACAAAAAATCTCAATAGAATCTCCTTTTAAACAATGGGGCATGGATTTTATTGGAGAGCTCTAAGATCCCTCAAGTACAAGGCATAAGTGGATATTGGTGGCCAAAAATTATTTTCCCATGTGGGTTGAAGCTATTGTTATCATCGAATCACAGCACCCTTGTGTTTATACAAGTGCATATACTTGAACTCATAGTGTGATTGGATAACATGGGTACTATCTCCAAGTTGTGGGACTTGCTACTTGAGATAGACCTCCAGAGAAAGCTGGTTCTTACTCCTAAACTACCTGGCACAATCTACTCTAATCCAGGATAAGCTAACTGCTCTAATCTAAATTTCCAAGGGACCAGGGAGAGAGAATGCATAAAATGAAAGCCTACACTAAAGCGGTGATACACCAAAAAAGGAGGGTGTGAGAGTAGTCTCCAAATGTGTGAAATACAGAGGCAAAGTGCACACTAGAAGAGGTGATGACAGTTCTCCATAATCTAGCAAAATGCATTCACAACAATATTCTAAGCATACATAATGATAATGAATCCCTGCAAGAAAATAATAATAGACACAATATTCTTGTGAATAAGGTTAAAGGGGCAAGAATAATGCAAGAAAACACAACAGGGGAAGATACATCCACAAACTTGTATTTTATTGCTTCCTGGTATGCACAGTTCAATCTATTACAAGATAAGGGCCTAGATCACCATGCAAGGAGTCCACAACAAGGGCCTACAACACATTGGATTCACAAAGCAATTTTGGCAGAGCTTTGCTACAAAACTACCTCCCTTTACAATGAGCCCAACACTCCAATTTATAGAAAAATGAGAAGGAAAAGAGAAGGGAAAATGGAAATCCTGAAATCTGTCCTTCAACCACCTGTAAGAGGCATTAAATGGAGTAAAATGATTATATATTACTTGCAAAAGGCTCCCCATACTATCCTAGGTGCTGCAGTAGAGAAAGAATGATGACCATGCCTCTTAATTGCACTCCCAACCACCAAATAAAACACTGTTATGAACCCGGAAACGTTTTGTTAAAAATATTGATCAATCTCTTATCAAATATAGAATTTATTGATTGTTGTGTGTCGGGATTGGAGCCACGATTCCAACGGTACAAATTTTGTGTGATTTTGTTGAGAAATGCAAAAGTTATGGCCTTCTGAGTGCGGGCAGCTATTTTGGGTCTGGTAGGCGTTTTTTGTCATTTGACGGGAATGAGCATTAACTGACTGGAGCCGAATATGTTTATTTTATTTAAATATATCTACCCTCATTAAAAATATGAAATCCAGTTTTTGTGGCATAGAGGACGTCGTGCTCGTTCTAAAAAGTCCAATTTTGTGAAAATCGGAGCTCGGAGTCAAAAGTTATGGCCGTTTGAAGTTTCACGGGTCAAACGTTGACTTTTCTTCTTTGCTGTCGGCTGCTTTGGATTTTTGCATCCCGCGCGTACCTTTGTCCCAACTATCCCGGATTAAAATCTCCTTCTTTGGCCAATTCGGGCTTCCTTGTCCCTCTTTACGGTGAAGGCACGTGGCGAGATTCCATTCGCTCTCGGCTCTTTCGGCTTTTCGCGTCCTCCGCGTACTTTTGGCCCAGATGTCCCAGTATGAAATTCCTCTGCTTCGGCTGAACTGGCTGGTTCGCATCCTTTGTGCACTTTTTTCCCAACTGTCCTGGATTGCCTGGGAAAAATTTCTCTGAACCGCCCGAAATGGACTGACTTGCGCCAAACCGGCTGATCTGCGTCTTTCGCGTACCTTTGTCCCAACTGTCCCAACTGCGTGAAAACAACACTTAGTCAATTTTTTCCACTTTTTCAGCCGGTTCACCTTTTCACGTCCCTTGCGTCCTTTCATCCCAACTGCTCCGCGGACTTCCTGGCGGCCTTTTGGCCGATTCGTGCCTAGATGTCTCTCATGTCCCGATTGTTGCGAGGACTAGGACTTAGCCATTTTTCATGATTTTTCCTGGCCCAAGCTTGTTTTCTGCAACTTTTTCACATTTTTAAAACTTGCTGGGTTTTCTTCTTGGACAAGAGAGTTAGAAAGAATCCGAGGGGACCCCAGAAACATGATTTTTGCCTTGAATCAATATAATTGCTTGGGACTAAAGAATTTGATGCATGTTATCAAAATTACCTTGAGGGGTGAATTTTGGATAACAACTATTCCCACCAAGAAAGTGACTCATCAAAGTGTCATGGATTTCATCCTGAATCACTTAATTTGTAGGTTCAGGGTACCTACAAAAATATTTCCTAACAATGACATGAGTTTTAGAGGTAAGTCATTGGTGACTATGTGCTAGGAATATTGAATTAATTTGACATATGCATCCAATTACAATTCACAAGGGAATTTTCAATCTAAATAGAGCAATGAGAATTTACTTAAGATTATTAGGAGGACATTGCAGATTAACAAGAGAAAATGGGGGGATCAGTTGAAATTTGCTTTATGGGTAGATAGAATCACTTCCAAAAGGGCTAGTATAAATAGTCCATTTGAATTAGTTTATGGAGTCTAAGCTCTTTTTACCCTACATATACAGTTGTCCTCTTATCAGTTTGTACAACAACTTGAGGATGATAAGTTGAATCCATATAAAGCAATGATTAACCAAATAGTTGTGTTGGATGAAGAGAGAAGGGAATCTCACCAAAGACACCTTAGATTCAGAGAGAAACATAAGATTTTTTTTATAAAAAGGTGATTCCCAAGATTTTCAATGTTGGAGATCTTGTTTTACTATGGGTTATTAGACATGAGGATAAAGGAAAAGATGGAAATTTTGATGCTTTATGGATGGGTCCTTATTCCATTGATATAAGAATTGGTGAGCACACTTTCTTCGTGAAAGACCTAGATGGGGTTTTGCTTGAATTTCCTATTAATGACATGCATCTTAATTACTTCTGGGATAGATTATACAAAAGATGTGTATCCCTGTTCAATGTATAGTCCTTTTGTGTTGTTCGAGCCTTTTTTTTTTTATTTAACTTTTTTCTCTCCTAGTCTACAGTGACTAGTTGCCTCGGTTTCACATTATTTATTGTGAAATGTATTGATATGTTTAACCTTTTATGTATTAAAAATGACTCTGTAACCTAATGGAATTACGTACTATTATCACCGAATCACAAAACCCTATGGTTCTTGAGCTCACGGTGTGATTGGATAACATGGGTACTATCTCCAATTTTTGGGACTTGCTACTTGAGATAGACCTCCAGAGAAATATTGTTCTTGCTCCTAAACTACATGCCACAATCTACTCTAATACAGGTAAAAATATCTTTCCTAATCTAACCTTCCATGGGACCAGGGAGAGAGATTGCATGAAAAAAAATCCTACACTAAAGCATTGATAAACCAAAAAAGGAGAATGAGAATAGTCTTCGAATGCGTGAAAAGTAGGAGGAAACTGCATCTTAGAAGGGGTGATAACAATTCTCCACAATCTAATAACTGCATTGACAACAATATTTCATGTACACACAATGATAATGAATCCCTGTAATAGCATAAGATATAGATAATATATATGCAATGAGATTGAGCGGGAAAGAGGGATGCAAACAAACACTGTGGGGAAGGTACATCCACAAACTTACATCTATTGCTTCATAAGTATGCACAATCCAATCTATTATATGATAAGTGATTGGATAACCATGCAAGGAGTCCACTAAAAGGGCCTACAACAAATTGGATTCACAAAAAAAAAAATTTATAGGGTTTTTGGTACTCAAAACTATCCCTCCTAACAATGAGCCCAACACTCCAATTTATAGAAATATGAGGAGAGAGAGACAGAGAGAGAGAGGGAAAATGAAAATCTCGAAATCTATCCTTCAACTAGTTGAAAGAGGTATTAAATGGAGTGAAATGATGATATGTTTCGTAAAAAATCCCCCCATACTATCCCATAACTTTTAGTAGTGAGAAATGTAAGCCCATGCTTCATTAAATGCATCCTAACTATCAAATAAAAAACTATTATGAACCTTTCCATGTTTTCAGAAAAAACTCCATCAATTCTTCATAAAATTCTAGATTTCTTAATTTCTATGTGTTAGGATAAAAACCATGATTCCAATGGTACCACATTTGTGATATTGCATCGAGAAATAAAAAATTTATGGCCTTCTAAGTGCGGGAAGCTATTTGCGGTCTGCCAATCATTTCTATAATTTAACGGGACTTTGCATTTGATTTATAGGAGCTGGAGATGTTTCCTCAATTTAAACATATCTACCCTCAATAAAATTAAGAAATCCTATTTTTTTGGCATAAAGGATGTTGTGCCCATTCAAGAAAGTCAAATTTCATGAAAATCAAAGCTTAGGGTCAAACATTATGGCCATTTGAAGTTTGAGAGTCAAATGTTGACTCTCTTTGTATTGTGGGTATTTTGGAAAAATCAGGTTTTCGGGGAACTCATGTCCTACGCATACTCAGACCAGTTGGGACTTCTTTCTGCATTTTTGCCAATTCCCTCTTGGTGTAGAGATTTTAGCTTTTTGGTGTCCTGCTTGTCCCTACATTGATCGGGTCATGAGGGACATTGACCTCCTCTTTTGCCGCATGGCTTTTTTGATTGGATTTTTTTCCTTCGGAGATCCCGTGTGTACTTTTGTCCCAGGTACCCCGCGGACCGTGCAGGACAAAAATATCTGATTTCATTGATTTGAACTACCTACAGCCATTTTGGTGATGCGCATCTTAGATGTCCCGATGTCCTGTGAACCGTCTGGGACATATTTTTCCAATTTTTCTACACAACAAAGGAATGCAGCCATTTTGGGTTTTTGGGTACCAACTTTCCTACGTGAACTTGTGCGGCCTGGGACAAGAACTTCCACATTTTCCGCACTACACTAAAAGAGGCCATTTTTTTGGATTTTTTGTATTTTTTTCTAACTCCCTGAATTTTTTCCTTAGATGGGAGGGTTAGAAAAGAGTCAAAGGGACCTCAAAAACCTAATTTTTTTACCTCTTACCATTTCTTCCTACTCAAGCCTGAATAAATTATGCAAGTTATCCTAATTACCTTGAGGGGTGAATTTATGATAACATGCACTTTCTCTGTTTAGTGTTTGATTTGTGTAGTTCTTGAGGCACTTACCTACGGGGCCATCCCTGAGTCAGAGCCAGTATTGGTGCTCAATTTAAATCTCACCCTTTTTATCCAACATATTCTTTTGAAAAAATTTCTCTGTCTGATTTTTCCCTATCTTAAAATGTATGCTCAAAGATAGGACCGTGCTGGATGCAAATTTGAGTCCCGTGATTAGGGTGTGAGTCCTCTTTTTCAGTCAAGGAATGTAATAGTTATGTTGCCCCTAAAAAACCCTATGAAAATTGTCCCCTCTTTTCCTTATGGATTCCTTTTGTGTTTTGCGGGCGTTAATTTTTCCTAAATGTGGAATTGGATGAAGAGGGAATCCATATGTCCCTTCAACGCATATTGTGAAAGGGACAAAGAATTAGAGATTCTCAGGAAGCAAGGATTGACCAAGTGGTAAAAGCACACCAAGGTAGACCAGGAAGGCTTAAAATTCAAAGTAAGGAAGAAGGGCTCACATGCCTCCAAGTGTCACCTAGGCACAAATTCAGAAGAATAAAGAGAGAGGGAACCCCAAGAATGCACAGGGTTTCCAAGTGTCATTCAGGTGTATATTAAAGAGGGGACATGTCTGCAGAAGCAAGGAATGTTCCATAAAACATAGAAGAGGCCATGCATATGTTATTTAGAATTTCACTACTCTAAGTAATGCTAAGATAACTAAGGTAATAGTGCAAGGTGGGTCATGAATCATAATCAAACAAGTGATCTCATCTAGTTGAGATACCAAAGGTTTTTGAAAAGTTGTGATACATTAAATGATGAAGTGAACACATGGCGAGACACCGTTGGATATGCAGTGCCATTTTTCTTTTGTAGAAAATGTTGATGTTAATCCCAAGTACTTATGAATACAAAAACATAGGATAATTACATAACAAAATAAAATAACGATGTAGATATGAGGTCATAAGAGAAATTATTTTATCTCATTATAACTACTATCCTTGTTTCATGAAATTTAAATATCATTGTGAGGTAGTTTCAAACATAAATAAAAATTGGGGTTTAATAGGGGCCAAAGCCCATGATGAAGAAAGTTGTATACAAATTGGAAAGAAAGGACACAAGAAGAAAAACAACTCTCAACCGTCAACTACTCCTACTTTGAATTATCCTCAAAGTGGGGGGATCTTGTTCAACAAATTTTTCTTCCTTGATATGAATTCATTTGAACCATGAGCCATCTAAACAAATACAACTAACCTTGCCATATTACAAGACATCCCCATGTCCCTCAATGATTCAACAGTCATCCTGAGGCCATCCAAGATATTCATCAACTCGATCTTCTTATGATAAGAATATACCCAATCCAAATTATCTGAACCGCATGTAGGAAATGTTGTTTTTCCTTTTGACTTATAAGGAACATAAATAGTTGGAGTAGGTTGAACAGAAGTAGGCTGAGAGGGAACATCTAGAGTGGGTGGAAGAGCAAGTACTATAGACTGGAGACTTGATGGAGTAAGGGATTTATACCTAGACCCAGCCTTGTGACTCCTCATGAAATGTGAATGCTCTCTTGGTGAAGGAGCATGCCAAGGTCTTGATAATGTTTGCTTGATCAAAGAAGCCCACTGCATTGGAATAAAAGGATAGAGAGTAAACTTTCCCTTACCTGCCCATGTTGTGGATAATGATGCTTTGGAATGATGAGGAGATGAAGGCCCTACTTATTCCTCATCAAAAATAATAACTAGGGTTTGAGAGCTTGGTTCCCCCATCCTCTTTCTTTGGGATGACATTAGTATGGTGGATTGTTGGGATGGTACAGGTCTTGCCATCCCCTTTTCTAGATAAATGATTCTCTTCTCTAATTCATCCACCTTATGAGAAAGTGTGGGCATAATGTTAATGAAATATTTGTCGTAAAATACATAAGAATCCTTGGGAACCTATTTCAGCATAAATTCTTCATTGCACATAAAAGGAAACTTGTATTCAACAATTCCTGTTATAAAAGGCCTCCTCTGTATCCTAAATTTCCTCAAATCTTCTGGAGTTTTTTGGTCTTCCCACTAGAAGAGATTGTAATACATGTATTAGAAGGATGAGAAGACAAGATTGATCTTGATCAATCTTAGAAGGAGTGAGAGCCAAACTTATTGATATGTCAGGGACCATTTGATATCCCTCGGGTCAATAATTTCAAATAAAGCCCTTACGAAGGCCTCATATAGACCATTCAGGTGAATGATTTGGTTTAGATCTTCTCAATAAATCTCTTTAAAACTATTTGATACAACCACACTCACCATTGTGCTAGTAAAAATCTCTGCAATAATTCATCACTTTTAAGGTTGGAAAAGGGATGCACATTGGTAAAAAAATAGAGGTGAATTTATAATGAAAATGACGTAGGCATGTTGAGCTGAGTAGAATCACTGCCATCAATTGAAAGGATATTTTTACTCAACGCACATAAAGGAAATAAATTTTAGAAAGATTGACAATATACAACAAAAAATGTTTTATTGATGTGATATAATCTACGCAAGGATACTCATCTCTGAAAGGAAAGAACACAAGTATGTATTGCTTTAGGTTGAGCCTTAAAAGGTGGAAAGGATTGCATGTCACATGAAACCGTATGGAAGCACTTGGGAATTATTAAAACAAAGTTCCTTACATGCTAAAAATAAAGAAATGAATAGACAACTATCAAGAGGCAATAATGTGGCATTCCAATCATATCTTGGAAGTGAAAAACATGAGTCACTTACAATACTTCCACCCGACAACATAAGAATCGAATATTTGTAAAGAAATAATAGCGGATCAGATTTGAGAGCCAAAAAGAAGAATATTCCTTGGAAAATTCAATATTTTTTGGGGGGAAATGGGAAGGTGACTGAGTGATATTGTATTAATGCAATGAGAATACTCTTGCTTAGGGGATAAAAATTTAATGAGATTATTTTAGAGAAAGGTGTAAACTGAGAGAAACCATTTCCCCATGAACTTGTCTAAGAAACCTACCTTCAAATTTAATCATGTTAATATGATTACGAGTGTATAACCATTGACAAACATTAAGACTGTGAATGACACTTTCCCTTGATGATAAATTTTACCATCCCTGAGTTAATTGTGTTAATCACAAGCATTGTTACGTCTACTTTTAAGTTGAGATGTTTCAAGTAGCTATTCATGTTCCTATTGTAATATTATTTTAGGAATTTCTCTAAATCACACAAGATCTTATGTCTTCATGCATGTGACCCACTAGAAGGAAACTCACATACACTGTGTTGAAAACCATTCTAGCTATCAGCATGGATGCAAACTCAAACAATGCCTGATTTTTGTTGTCACTTGCAACATTATCTAGTTACAAGTAGGGAGTTGGTGGTTGTTTTTAAACAAACTTAAACATATACTTACAGTATTAGTTTTATGAGAACCCTCATTTTTCTGATTTTATTCCTTGAACTTGTCTTATGCATCATTTTACAATAGTCCATCATGTAATGGGTTAATTGACATCCCACTACTATATAAAAAATCACCATACTGATATATAAAAGGATCTTCTAGATTTCGGATACATAATATCAATGATATTATTGTGAATTTTTCTCCTCGCTCAACAAAAATGAGACAAAATTTCTCAAAACCCCTTGTTTTGTGCCCATGTGTCAGCATACAAGTCAAGATGATAGGTGGTGGTATCTAAATTTGTTCTCCTTTTCAAGCTGAGAAACAACACATATTTGATGTGGAGCTTAGAGATAGATAGGTCATAGTGTGTGTAATTTTTTAGCTGGAGATGAGATCTAACTGGCCCTTTGTCACTCAGATTTGTGGAGATATGGATACCACCTTCAAGAGGATTTGACCTATCTTCACTAATTTAGGCCATTCCTTTCAACCAAGGTGAGACGAACCATAGTGTAACCTCTGTTTGATGAAGGAGATGGAGATATCCTTCTTTTGCACAAATTTTATGAAGAAAGCCTTGGGAAAATACAGTCAATACTCCATAATTTAACTCTCAAGATTTGTCACTTCTAAAAGATGGAGATACTTTCAACACAAGACTAATGTTACTGAAGAAATTACGAAATCCTGATTGTTCTGCATATTTTAGTAAGTAGATTTTGTTCCTTTGTTGATATATAGGGAAAAGAGGGGTAGTTCAAGATGGATTCATGATTTTTGAATGATTTTTGTGGGATATGAAGCAGGATAAAGTTTATTATACCAAATATTTGAGGGACCTCACAACAATGGACAACTTAACAACATAAATCTTTAGAATAGTTAAGATGTTCCTTCAACCAGAAGATGTGCTTTAATGGAGGCCCAGATCAACACATTTTCACACAATATTTGAGACTGTAACATAAAGTCTCAGATTGAAAGCTCAATTAAACACACAAATCTCTTATCAATCATGTGTAAGGTACACCCAAAGACTTATAAACAATCTTTATCAAGAAATGACAGTGAATTGATTTTAAATTTGTTTATCTCATCACAAGATGAAGGCTCTTCTTGAAATAAAATTTCAAATACCACTAAACTATCACACGGATGAGGTCTTGTGTGATTTCACAAATATTTCAATGTAAGATTGCAATAGGAACAAAATACACCATTTTTAGACATTCTAAAACAAATCAGACACAAATCTCTACATTGCTTAGATTCATCAGCAGGGGAAAGCTTGCAGAGCAATCTCAGTGCTCTTCAATGGCTATACATCTGCAACCAACTTGACATGATAGAAAATCTAACACATAAGAAAATAACAGTTTATCTCGGCTTGGTCTCTCAGGAAGAGGAATTTCTCAAATTTTCTCTTAAGAATTCAACCCCCAACCTTTTGTAAGAGTAACCTCATTGCATTTATACATTTCACTCACTCAAATTTTGCCCCAAAAGAGAAGAATATTTGAGGGACCTTTTCTTGTTACCAATTTGTTTCATACAACGTGGTTTAACAAATTCAGATCCACTAATGACTAGGATGCCATGATAAAAAATTTTGGGAGTCGTTCTAATCATTCTAATTCTATCATGTGAGAAATCCCTTTTTGAATCATTTTCTGGAGGCTTTGCACAACATCTGATAGGTAATTTTTTTCACTCTCGAGGAAACACATTTTTCATCTTTTACATATGCAACTTTTATCATTTCATCCTTTTCCATTTCTTTTCTTTACAACTCTATCTCGCACCTAGCTTCTCTGGTAATTCTCATTTTCACAAGTTCCCAAGCAATTCCAAATTCAAAATATCGATCTTAACAACCCTTGGACTCACAAATTAAGTTTTGAATCTATTCAATGGCACTTTACAGATAGAGACGATAAGTAATTTCATCAAAAATGATGAAAAATAGTACGTATTCATGTTTCTAGGAATCTTGGAGAAAAAATGGTAGAAAAACAAACGCAATACTTAGAAACTATTGATTCTTCCCATTTTCTACTTTATATAATAGCCATCCACATGTTTTCTTGGCACAAATGTAAAGGGGAAGTATAGGGGCAACTTTCCAAACAAACGTGGGCCTTCCACGTGTTGTAGGCTGAAGTAAAAATGCATTTTGGCCTTTAAAAAGTCTCAGCATAGAAAGGAGCCAGTGGAAACCTCCATGTGTCTCAATGGCACACTTTGAGATAGTCCCCAAAAGAAGAGACCCCAAATAAGTGTGGGCTCACCACGTGTCTCAGTTCAGCAGAAGGTGTTATGTGTCTAGGGTCCAAGACACTCTTCTTTGGCCATTGAAAATTCCTAACAAAGGGCAGAGTGAGCAGAAGCCTACAATTTTCCTCTTGGCGCTTCTTCAAAATAAAATTTAGGGGCTGGTGCCCAATCATGCGTGGTCCTTCCACATGTCCTAGGCCCAATAGAGTGGAGCTATTGGAAGCCTCCACATGTCTCCCTGTCGTAATTGTTAAGGTGGGACCTTGAGGTGGATTCTCAAATGAGCGCCTGCCCTCCACGTGTCCATGATCCGCTAGAACTTTACCAAACACATGAAATGTTTTTATAAGTATGGGCAAGGTAGCGGAAACCTCCACATTTCTCCTCAGTGCAACTACAAGGCCAAACTAAATAGAAAATTTTCAAATTAGCGCCGACCCTCCATATGGACAAGATTTAAGTCTGGAGCGAGCCTTAGAGTTTTCAAAGTGCCCCACTGAGCCGCATATAAAAATAAAGGGCCACGTTTCAATTGATGCCGAGAAGTAAATTTAAGTGGGAAAAATACACCCGTCGAACCGTAAAATGCAGGAAAATCACCATTTGAGCCTGGAAATGAATCGTTCCTCACGGAAAGAGAGTTTAGAAATGTTATAAAGCCCAAATATGATCCTCTGAGCTACATCCAATCATGTTTCCACAAGTATCTGCGATAAAAAAGACAAGGACAACAAAACATGACTGTTGAAAACAAAAAGAAGGGAAAAAACCCGAGTTTACGCCCAAGTTACAGACTCTTTCAAAGGGAGAGAGGAACGAGAAAAAAAATCTTGACTTTTAAGTGATCCTTGATCAAGGAAGGGATTGATCATGGAAATCAAATGGAGGATAGAGTTTTTATGCATCAATATGGGAGATAGAGAAAATGACAGAGCCCGAAAACTAGAGAACTTCAAGGACAAACGGGGTGAGACTAATTTGAGCACCAACAACGGGGAGATTAGTAAAATTGCTTATTGATTTTTCTTTTTTTTCCCATCCTTGGTATTGTAGTTTTCATCTTGTCCATTTTTCCATGGACAATGCTCAAATAGCTATTAGGATTTTTTTTATTACACTCTATGTTCATACTATAAGTTGCACGAAAACTTTGAATGTAATCCTTATGCCATTTCTAGCATTGATCTATTTATGTGAGTGTTTCTAGATATGAGGTCATTGCATGTTTGTTCTTAAGCTCTGTGCACTCATCATAGTTTGCGAAGAAGTTGTTCTTGGTGATTGAAACATGGGAGTAATGTTCTTTCCATATTTTTCTAAGATTTTATTGTGACATTGGAGGAAGGTCCAACAATGAAAGGGCCATGTTACACTTTTCTATTATGTAAGTAAAAGTATAACATGTAGACAATAGTATCATTGTTACTTTAGTACCATATTTTCCCATTGAACGAGAAATGTGTGGGGAAATATTTGAATTCTTCTCCACCATTTTGGATATCAATGCAATAGTTGTGACAGTGTTTAGAATTTTCATTTGTTTTCCTGTATTTCCATGTACTGCCATCCTCTCGCCATTAATCCAAGATTCTTTGTATCTATAATAGGTGATTTTTGGGATTCCATGACATCTGTACCATGCATTATGACATACATCCCTTCCACATAAATTCAACTTATCTATAATATTTTCTAAAGTTTGACCTCAATCGAAATTGATTGTATTTGTAGTGAATGTATTAAGTACAATTTTTTTTCATGGTAGGTTGATTCATACCTAGAGTTAAATTCTAACTGTGATTGAAAGAACTTAGAGATAGATTGGAGAAACACCCTTCCTTATAACAAGGTTTTTTCTCAACTTTAAACACAAATTATTCTCTTGATTTTTCATCATTTTCCCTTGCCCTTTTTATACTAGATGGAGTATAATTTAACTTTTGGTGTTTACGGGAATTGAAAGGTATTTTGATCAAGTTTTCATTACTACTACATATGGAGGATTCATATGAAGTTGGGTATACCAATTGATTAAATGAATGTTCAAATGCAGTCCACATTTTTACTAGCAATACTTCTAGAATTTATTTTATCCTTAATTCCATAACAAAACCATCTTGATGGGCCAATTGGTTGGTAGGACATTGTATGAGAGATCCTTCTGATATATAACAACCCTTGCAAAAATGTGTAATTAATTTATCAACATGCACCCCAAGTGTATTTCCATCTAAGTTTTTAAAGTGCACCATTTCTCCTTCACAGACATTTGTAATTTTTTCTTCTGTAATAAATTTTTGTTCTTTTGAAAAAAAAGTATCAACTTGGCAGTAACCTCCTTGAATGTTAAATTGAAGTCATTGTGTGATGTGGTAGTTGTTTCTTAGAGTTTAGAATTTCCATTCACATGAAGTGCAATTATTGTTTCTAGATAAAATAATTTTTTTATTGGCCAGGAAACTTCCTTGTTGCATTGTATACTTGGGTGAAAATCATTGCATGTAGTTATAATATTCTCCATAAAAACAACAAAGTATGTGGTTCCCAACACCTCTCCCAAAATCACATGTTGTTCTTGAACCAGGGATATAAAATCATAAGCTATATCACCTTATTCTTGAGGACACTTATGCTTTAGTACTACCTAGGTTATAGAAAACTCATCCATGTCTTTAGGAGTTGTGAAGAAATGGCTATCATTGGTAGAATTCAAACCCTCATCCTAATTAAATGTATCCTTTAAGTCACTTCTCATGATGTTTTGAATTCCATCACCGCCAATATGTGAAACATTTGAAATCACATGCTTAATCATTTTCTTCCTTACCCATGAGATAAAGTATCCCTTGTTTTGAATTTTTTCTAGGGTTTCACAATCATCAATTATATATTGTAGTGTTGCTATACCATTGAATACAATACTTATTGTGAAAACAAATAAGCTAGACCCCACATCTCTATAATGAAGTGTATCTTTTGATGGATAAAATAATCCATCCACAACTTTCACACCTTTGGATAGTAAATCCACATGTGCTCCATCTTCAAAAATAGAGTTCATTTTCAACTGTATCCATAAATAAAAAGAGAAAAATAATACTAAGAACACTTAAATATTTAACATTAGTATGGAGAATTGAAATCAAAAGGAGAAAATAAAAATATACATCTTATATGAACATATTTAAAACCTCAATTAATCCAAATATTTAAACATATAACAAATTATATTACACCCTTAGATCCCACTACTATGTGTAGAATTTTATCCATAAACCACATAGTGTAGGGGAAAAATGACAATTTTTATAATGCACACATTTTATTTTGTGCATTTAAATTTTGTTGAAAAAGTATTTCTAAAGGATTTAAAATAGGTACTTTTTAATACAAAGAAAATTATTATTTGCCCTTGCTTGTGAATGAAACCACCTTTTTGGGACAACTAATGGGTCACCTTTTTATGGGCTGATTTGTACATGTGACTTGATTTTACTCGTATTATTGGATAATTTTTTCCTAAATTATTAGTGTAAAAGTTATAAATGTTGACTTCGATTTTTACACCTAATGGTACTATACTACACATTAGCACTCACAGTCATTGGATAATGCACATTCATTGGCTTCTTTCCCCTATGGATTTCAATAATTGTATAGCCTACTGGCCATTGTGATGTAGTTTTTGTTTACAAGCTAAAATTTAAGTATTTACTAGAATGGGAGGTCGGAAATTGGTGTTCACAATTCAATGTGTAAGCGAGCACAATTATAAGTTTGAAAAATCACACTTGAACATGACAGTGATATTTCATCTTAGAGTGAGAGAGTCATGTCCTTGTATATATAGCAAGTGTGATTCCTCACATGATGAAGTTCAATCCCTCGCATGAAGAAGTGCGATCTCCATCACATGTCGAAGTGCGAACTCCTTCGCTTGTTGAAGTGTGATCCCTCACACATCGACGTGAAAATACTCACACGAAAAAAGTATGAATATTTTAAATACAAACTACAAATTCACACTTGTAATAGCGATCACTCGTATATCGAAGGGCGTATTTTCACCAGCTATTCTAGTAAAAAAAATTCTATAACCTAATGAACCCTTGGACTTAAATTTAGAACCATTAATATTGTGTCGAAGTAAATCATTCATGTTTTTTGTTCTCTAATTTTATAGCTATGCTTATTTTATGGTAAAAAGTTCAAGTTTAGTCTTGCTTTGATTCAATTATGTGTATTAATTGTTTCTATGTTTTTTATATCTTATGTAATCTTTAAATGATGTAAGTTTACTTTCAATAATTGTATATAATATTTAGTATAAGTAACACATGTTATGTAGTTTTTTATTAATAATTCTCAATACTAAAGACTTAATTTCAATAAAACATATTTATGTCAAATTTTAGTTTTCATACATTAAAAATTATGTTACAAAAATGTTACCTTAATTTTAGATCGCGTTGTTGTGTGTATAATTTTATCCATAAACCACATAGTGTAGGGGAAAGATTAATATTTTTATAATATAATAACAATTATAATTTAATATAAGGTCAAATGTCACATAATTAATATTGCAATTACCTAAACATTAAATGCCCATTAAACTGTATAATGTCAAATCCGCCAATTGATATTATGTTTTTATTTTTTCGTAATGTATTTAATATTAAGTGGTACAATATTACATTTTAATCCACACAAGCTCTGTTAACGTATGTATTTAATGCAATAAAATGGAAAATTGTATACTGATTTTGAAGGTGACAACAAAAAAGCAAGGAGCACATACAAAAATTTCAGTTTATACACCCATTTCACAGTGATTATAAATATTACATTTGTTAGTAGTTAATTAACCAATTTTAAATGTTTCTCCACATGTTTTGATTATGCCATTTTACAAAGCACATAACCCCTTGTATATTGATATTTAGGAAATGGAAAATAAATTTGAGTTTAGAAAAAAAATGGAGTACGTAAATTGTTTCACCTGTGACTGTTTATAGTAATTAATAAATTTTTAGGACATGGAATATCACCATTTTCCTTGTTTTCACGTTTCGATTCTGAAGTTTTCAAACCAACTCCAAGAAACAATGCAAACAATATGGTTTATTCAACACATCTAAGAAACAGTCATGTAAAGGGCTTCTGCATGCAAAAATTAGATGGAAATGGTGTCTCAAATTTTCAAGAGAATACAACTAGTGCATAGAAATTGGGTCCTTGCATTCCACATTCACAAATCGATCTAAATTCTTGATATATTTTTGATGAATCAAAATTATTAAAAAATAATTCAATAACCCATGCATATGAAAGAGATAGAAATAACAAGGAGTTGATGAAAAAATATAAAGAAGAGTTGTGGTCAAATGGGAAAACATTTATTCAAAAATACAAAGAGGTGGATGAACATTTAAGGCATGAACATATCAAAAAGAAACATTGGGATAATATAGAAAATACTTTGAATCAAATTTGTGGAAAAACATTCACTGGGAAGCAATGCAAATACAAGATGAACAAGTTGAAGAAAACCCTAAAGAAGGAGAAACAATTGGAAAACAAAATATTGGTAACAGAGTCAATATGGAATTTCTATTAAGATATAGATCACATTACAAAGATAACACACAAGGTTATTAGTTTTAATGGAAAAGAGAGGGTTAATACAACAACTTATACTTCTGAAAAAGACATGAGAGGGCAATCAGAAATCCCTTCTATCAACATTGAAAATTTTGAAGGAGCAAAGATAAAAACCCCTTTGAATGAAAATGGAATTAAGAGAAAAGGTGTAAAGATAAAAAAAATCTTATGGATATTTGAAAGAGGTAATAAAATATAACATGCACATATTCAGTCAAACATTGAAAGAAATTGAGTAGGGAAGGCTTCAACTTGAGTGTGAACAAATGGAATAAAAGAGAAAGATAATGGAGAAAATATTGGATTCACAAATTTAAGTCGCAAGTCTTTTTACCCAGGTAAATTATAGTTTTTAAACTCTAGTAATATATTATTGCATCATTAATTCAATAATAAAATATGGTATACATTGTGTAAGAAAAAATATCATGCATTGGAGATAGCTAATATTTCTCTATTTTGCATTCTTCAATTTTATTTCAGAATAATGCCAATGATCAACATCATGGGCACCAACAAGATCATTGACACACACATCCAAATATAATGTTTGTGTAACAAAAAAATTTAAAAACAATGTTGGTAAACATTTAAATTTTTGTTGAGGATAATATGATAATTCAGTATGTGTGACATCAATTGAACCTAATATCACTGGTAGTATAGTTAAAGTATGGAATACTTATATACTCTTTATGGAATTTATAGACAATAATATTATCAATGAGCATGGTGTTCTTTATTTGATAATGTAGATAATTTTGTTATTATTGGTGGGTGGAATATATGGTTAATATTTGTGATATCCATTCAACCAAACAATATAAAGTTTGTGCGATATTAGAAATATGATAATTCAATATGTGAGACATCAATTAAACCACATATCATTAGTAGTATGGTAAAAGTATGGAATAGTTATATACTCACTATGTAATTTAAAGATGATAATATTGACAATGAGCATGTTGTTCTTTTGATGATATTGTAATTAAGATTGATACGTTTTACGTGTGGCATATATGGTTTATATTGTGGTTCCCCTAAAATTAATTGGAAATTAACTAAACAAATTAAATTTCGTGTGATATTCGAAATATGTGAACCATTTTATAGCCATTAATTAGCCATTAAATATAAAGAAAATTAACAACAATCACATGTATTTTGTAATTTTTGCACTTAAGAAAGTGGCGGTTGGAAGTGTCAGTTCCATATAATTATAGATTTTCATTTATTAGTATATGTCAAGGACACTAAAATTTGTGAAGCTTCGTGCGAGAGCCTTGGCACAAGGGAAAAAATTCGTAAGCATAATAATTCATTGGAAAATATAATCATGGTTTGATTCCCAAAATTATGAGAATGGTTTGTTTTCATGAAGGCATTAAAAATTGGTAAGAATTTTCATTGTTTCTCCTTCCAAAATTTTGAATTTATATGAATGTAGAATATTTCGTAGCCTTTTCAACGAAACCCTATTTTCTCTACTTCTAGTAGTGAAATTTATCTGTTCTTTAACACTCTTTGACAAACACTTATCTACTGATAGGATTTGACATCATTTTGTTATTCTTTTTTTTTTATCCCTAAATGATTTGTAAAATATTTGTGTAACCTGTTGGTGCTCAAAAATGTCTCGCCCCATTTATGCCCCTGAAAAATTATTTATTCACAACCTCTATCATTTTATCCTTCCTTGTATGGTGCTTGGTCAGTCTTATTGCCATTTTATTCTCTTATGGGTCGAGGATCATGTGTGGTTATTTATTTATATCCTCATTTCTTTGTTCCTGTAGAAAAGCTCTGTATTTTGAGTCTCATGTGCTCTGTTCCTTCAAAACCCAAATTTTCCATTTTCCATAGTCAAGATCTATTGTCCCTGCCATTTTAGCCCCAAATACTCAAGGAGAAATGAATTGATGTGTCCCCAAGGAATGTATTTGAGTCTTGCAACATTTCTAAAATCTTTATCCTTGAAGAAAATTTCACTTTCAAGCTCAAATGGTCGTTTCTCTGTGCTTTATAGTTTGATGGGCATTTCCCCCTGTAAAATTTGCATCCTTGTATCAATAGGGAAATGTGGCATCCTTTGGTTCGATGTGGTTTGACCAGACACTTCAAAAATTCTATAAAAATCCTCAACTTTAAAATGTGTCTACATGGAGGAATGACGCTCATTTGGGAATCAAATTTTTGGTTTGGTTTTGAAGTAGCATCGGTAGGACATGTGGATGGTTGGTAGGAAAGACACATGTGGAGGATTCTACTGGGTTTCCCATACTTAGAAAAATTTCAAAATGTTTTCAGGAAGTCCAGGACACGTGGAGGAATGACGCTCATTTGAAAATCTACTTTTGGGCTTTGCCTTGGAGTAGCGCCGGGAGGACACGTGGAGGCTTCCACTGCTTGGCCCAGACTTAGAAAATTTTTATGCAAATCGATATAGTTTGGTGGAACAGGGACATGTGGTGAGCCCGCGCTCCTTCAATTTCTTCAATTTGGGCGCCATCTAAGAGAAGCACCATGCAGACATGTGGGGCACTCCGCTCACTTTGCATTTTTCTTAGACTTTTGAACGGCCAAAAGGAGACTTCCGTGGAGCTTTACAAGTGGCACATTCCACCGAGCTTCAATCCTTCAAACAAATTTTACTAGAGCAGGACATGTGGCAAGCCCATGCTCATTTAAGGTATCAATTTTTTGGGACCACTTCAAGGTATGTCAGGGTGACACGTGGCAATTTGAAAAGTCATAGGGGGCAGGGAGGTTGACCATTGGAGGAAATTCCAAACTTTTTTCTTCTTTTCTTCATAAAGGTTAAAATAGAAAAAATGGCCTACAAGCTTGATGGGAAATAGTCAATGTTTTGCCCCGGTCAATGATGGAGGTCCGGACCCACGGAAGAAAATTGGAAAATTTTCCTTTTGAGAAAAAGGAGTTAAAAGTAAAAGGAGAAGCATAGTTCTGTTGGGACCGACATTGGGACGTATGTCAAAAGCATTTCTCAAGGGCGGAGCTGTGGGGACAACTTGGAAAATTTTCTTTTTTCAAAATGAGAGTCAAATGGCAGAATTTCTCTGCGTTGCTTTTAGGGCCCACCTAAGGACATGTGTTAGGCCCATTTTCAGAAGCGGAGCTATAGAGAAAAATGAGAAATTTTTATATTTTTTCAAAAGGGTCAGAAAAGATCAAAGGAAGCCCTGATCCTATTTATGCATCTTCCACGTGAATGACCCACATTCAAAATCAAAGATCAACAGCTGTTGAGTGTTTAAATTAGATTTTCCCTCCATTTTCTCTGTAAAACTCCTAGAAGTGTGAGTCTTTATGATTTATTGTTGTTTTTTACATGCCAAATAGAGAAGTGAGTTAATTTTGATATCTAAAGTTTGGTGGGAGAGATCTGGAGATGTCTTTCGCCATTAAAGTAGTTTGACTCTGGGGCCTGATTTGGTTTTCCACTTTTTTACTCTTTAGCATGCAAGGGGCTAGATTTGATTGATATGGGGTGGAAGTGGTTGGGGAATTGATGGAGGCATGTTTTATCTGAGAAACGATTTTAATGCTGGAGGAAATCGAAGACATTTTCCCTTGAGCACCTGGAGACTTTTACAGATCTGATTTTGTGAATCACAAAAGAATCATGACAAACACTGGTGCATTTAAAGTTTTTGTATTTTGGGAGGAAGGGGCTATGTTTAAAATGTTATAAAGGGCACGAATTGATCATGCAAATGCTTGGGAGTTTTTGGAAAGACCAGGACTGATTTTCTCTAGTCGAAAAACTTGACAGAGCCCATCCATTTTGAGAAGCCGTCTAGAGAATCCTGTAAATATCTCTTTGTGTAAAATTTGATCACGTCAAGGTGGTTGCAAGTGTACAACCATTGACAAGCTTTGATATTTTCCTGGAGAATTTCCCTTGCTGATAAATTTGATCAAACTTTGAGGTATTCTATGTCAATCTTGAGTAAAGTGTATTCATTTCATTTCTTAATGCATACGGGTAGTTTTTATTATTTCTATTGCAATCTTATACCAAAGTATAGTCCAATCACGCAGGTATCAGTCCTTATGATAGTTTAGTGGCATCTGAAATTTCCTTTCTTAGAAGAGCCTTTATCTAGGAATGGGATAAATAGTTTAAAATCACTTTTCTTTCATTTTGTTGATAGATATTCTCTGTAAGCCTCTGGGTGTACCTCAAGCATGACTTATTTTAAATCTTGGTGCTTTATTGTGTCCTTAGACTCGATCCTTCATGACAGAATCCCACAGGTGATGTGAAAGAGTGCTTATCCGGGCCTCCATTGAGGCACATATTCTATTTGAGGAAACAATTTAACTTTTTGTGGCATTTTGTTGATTGAATCTTTCCATTTTACATAAGCTTTCAAGGATCTGGTGAGTCAAGTCCATCATGTCTCCCCTCCCACCAAAAAATCTACTTAAAATAACTAATCCTACCCACACTACCCTTTTTTTTCTCTGTATACCCACACAAGACCAAAATCCTTTTACTAAAATATGCAGAACAGATCTAGGTCTCAAATGTCTTTAGTAACCTTTTCCTTGTTGTGAAAGTATCTCGATGATCTGGAACTGAAAACTCATGAGAGTCAGATCTAGTGTGTTGATCATATTTTCCCCAATGCCTTCTCTATAAAATTTATGCAAAAGAAAGGTACTTGTAATCTCCTTTCAAATAACATAGGTTACAAAACAGGTTCTCTTACCTTGGTTGAAAGGAAGAACCTAAAATAGTGAGGATCAGATCACATCCTTTAAAGGTGTTATCCATCTCTCCACAAATCCAAGTAACAAAGAGATAGCTAGATTTCTCCCCAGCTACAAAACAACATACATTTATGATCTATCTTCCTCTAAGCTCCCTGTTGAATCTGTGTTGTTGCTTGGTTTGAAAAGGAGAACAAATTTGGGTACCAACACTAATGGAACCATTATCGGGGATCTAATTTATGTTTCTGGGAACTCAGTTCAATTTAATCCACGTGTATACATATTTGAAGCCATATATATTTGACCCATCAACAACACCAACACTAATGGTGCCGTTGCTGGGGACTATTTTTTTAATTGCTGAGACTAATTTTCTGATTCATTGCCAGTTCATATCTATTTGGCAATTCCATCTCACATTCAAGCCCTGGTAAAACACTTCTTGTATGCTCCAAGTGTTGTATGTAACTTCTCCAGTTTCTACAAGTTTTCCAATGCTATTCTTTGATAAATTTTTGTGAAGAAATGTTAGAATCTTTCTATTTCTAGTTTCTAGCGTTGGCAGATACTTGACCAATCATATTTAGTGTATTTGCACAACTAAGGTGAAAATACTTAGTGGCAACTCCCTGTTGATCTGATTCTGATAAGGCCTAGTGTCTTAAACCTTTGTTAAGTAAGATTTGTTACTAATATTTTCAAAGATGGAAGGAAGAAGATCTTTCTTTTCTAGGTATCCTGCTAGGACAATGTTTCCTGAGTCAGGAAAAGAAAAATCAGAAGGAAGAAAATCCTGGAGAGTTTTGGGAGAATATAAGACAAGAATAGGGATCGCCATTGAAGAAAGTGACTAGCCCATCATTGAAGACTGCTATTCAAGTGACTCTGAATTAGGTAGCCTCTTTGTAGAATTGAATTCTCCAGCTGGGGAGGGGCGTTTATTTGATTTTGAAAGATTTGCATCAGATTCTCCACCTGTCTTTTCTTAAGTAGATAGGGATTTCCAAGAAGCAAGGCCTTTGGGGGATCTACATTATGAAAACTATACTCTTGTGTTCCAAGGACCCTCTTCCCCTCATCAATTTGTCACCCCTCTAAGATCACCCCCTTTAATCAATATGGCACAACCCATACCTCCATTTATTGTAAACACCTTTGGACCTATAAATTTTGTTGGACTCGCTGGTTTCCCAAATGTAATACCTCTAGATGTAAGGAATATACTTCCTAAGTCCCAGGGAAATAATTCCGTAACTGGTGACCAACATCTAAAGCTCTTCCTTAATATGATGGAAGATTTTGAGGTTGAGCATGAAGATGTGTACATCAAATTGTTTGTTCACACTCTAGAGGAGGATGCAAGGTATTGGTACAAAGCATTACCAGATAACTCTATTGACTCTTGGGATGAGATGAGCAATGTATTCAGATTACAATATGGTGATAGGACTGACCCTAGGTTTCTTCTATCAAAATTTGAAAAAATCAAGAAGAATCCCAATGAGTCAGTACATGACTTCAATACAAGGTTCCATAATACCTTGAGGATATTTCCTATTAGGATAAGGCCATGTGATGAGTCATATTTGATCAAATCTGTTGATGCATTTGATAAAAGGCTGCTTACTACTTGAGGGACAAGAACCTTACCAACTTGAGACAAGCATTCACCATGGCCCTATAAATAGATAATAATATCAAGGAAATTGGAAAACTTCCAAAGAGGGATGGTGTGAAGCTGATTAACCCAGAAAAACCCAAAACAAGAAAGGCTTATGATTTGGAAGAAGTGGTGAAAATTTTGGCAGGGGCTATCAAGGAGATCTCCTATAAGCTAGCCCAAGCTGAGAAAGGAGTTGGGAAGAGCTCACAAGGAAAATACAAGAAAGAAATCCAAGATAAATTTACAAATCATCACAGAGCTGATGACAGAGGAAAATGAGATGTTGGATTTGGGAATAGGTAGCCTCAAGGAAGAGAAAGCAGAAGGGTACCTGATCCTTTGGCTACCAGATCTGCTATGGTGGAAGAGACAAAATTCATTGATTGGTGTGACAGATGTTTCATGCCCCATGCTCCTTGTGAAGAAGATCATCAAGAATAAAATGTAGCTAATGATAAGAGTGATGATGATGTTTACAAGGTGGGATGGTCCACTAGCTCACAATAAAGGGTAACCACAACAGAAGTGATAAGTGCCAGAACTACTGCCACTTTTTGGGACAGTTTCCATAGAGTACATATTATCCCTCCCTCTCAAAATTTAGAAGTAGATAATGTACAAGCTTTTGAATTTCCCAATAATGAATTTCAATATTTTAAGGGCTTTAATGATAAAAAGGTATGATGGAGGAATCCCACCTGAGGTGGACATGCAATTATTAATGAATGTTGTTGTGGCTCAAGAGAAGGAATATAACACAAGAAGTAAGGCTATCAAAGGGGCAAGGCCTTGGGCCAACACAAAATCTCCCTTAATTTCTAACATTCCTATCCTAGGAAAGATCCATCTACCAAAGGTCCTGTAGTTCCAAGTAAAATTCATACCCCTCCTCATGCTCAGGCTATCAAGATTCTTGTACAACTTAATGAGTGTGTTAACCTTTCTTCCAATATTTCCTTGCCCAAGAATGTCCTATATGACATTGCCCAAGTATTGAGTCAAATAAAAGTTTCTGTTCCAATTTTTGAGGTGCTTAGGATTCCTGAGCACAAGAGGAGAGCATTGGAATACTTGGGATTGAGTGAAGAGAAGAAATCCCTAAGAAGAAATGTGAACATTATGGAGAATCCTCTAGCCATTAAAGAGTCTAAGACACCATTAGCATCAGAAGAGCTAGCTGAACCACCTGAGGTTTATTTGGGGACATCTTTGGTAGACTCTCATCTGAATGTGGATCCATTCTTCACTACTTTGATCATCAAGGATAGGCTGGTCCATAACTGCATGTTTGACTCAGGGGCATCATGCAATGTCATGCCTTTGGAGGTCATGAATGAGCTGAATATTAAGGTAACATCAACATATGGGAAGTGCACTGCCATGGAATCCAGAGAGGTGCCAGTAGTGGGATGTGTGAAGGGTTTGGTGGTCTAACTTACAGCCTACCCAGGTAAAAATTTAAAGCTTGATGTTGTCATAGTTGATTACCTAGCCAAGTGGTGTATGTTATTGTCAAGAAAATGGGCTGCAAGTGTTGGTGGTAGTGTCTAAATGGACATGTCTTATGCCACCATCCCAGTTAAGGGTAGCCTTGTCAGGTTATATGGGGAGAAGAAAATGTTGCACCTTATTGAGGATCCCAACAATGCATCCTATCTTATTGAGGATCCCAACAATGCATCCTATAAATTATTATATACAAATGTTGATGTTGAAAAATTTATGGGATTTACTGATGGAAAAGAGCACAAGATTGAGGAGTTTAAGTGTCTTGAGTAGGAAATCTCTCCTTGGACTTTATTGTTTGATGGAGCTTGCTCCAAATTTTGAAATGGTGCTGGTGCTGTCCTAATTTCTCCAAGCCAGGAAAGGTTTGTTTTTTCCTTTAAGATTAAGTTTGAGTGTACTAACAACATTGTTGAGTATGAGACAATGTTTTTAGGTTTAAGAATTTCTTATAAGTATGGTGTTAGGGACATCATTTTCAAAGGATACTTAGAGTTAGTTGTTAAGCAAGTCAGAAAATGGTATGCCACAAAGAATAAGTGACTGAAATAGTACAAGCATGAAGTTTGGGACTTCATTGAGATGTTTGATTCCTTCCACATTGTGCATCATGACAGGAGGTTCAATGACTAGGAAGATAAGCTTGCAATGTTGGGGTCTCAGTTTGATAGTTCTGAAACATCCCCTTATTTTGTATATGAGGTGGAGGTAGTGACAGGACCCTTTGTCCTTGACAATATAAAACATTGGTGGGTTTTTGATGATGAGGCCTTAGGTCAGAAGGTTCCTACAAAATGATGGAGAGTTTGCTAATCAATACATTGATTGGGAGCCAATAGTCTGTACAATAGAGGGGAAGGAAACCTTATTTGGCAAAGGCATCATCTAGCTAAAAACTAACACCATTCCTAGAGGGCTGTTTGCTCTTGAATCAAATTTTGATAATGTTGACTACATTATTAATAGGCATGTGGAAGCCTTGAGGGATGTTGAGGAGCATGACCTTGGCAGGAAGGAGGAACCAATGAAGATTTGGTTGGGAAATAGTCTCAGTAAGGATGAAAAGAAGTCACACATCTAGTTATTAAAGAAATGCCAAGATTTCATGGATTGGACCTATTATGAGATCAAAGCATACAGAGAAGACCTATTACAACATGAGATTCCCTTAGATCCTAGTGCAAAACCATTCAAGAAGAAGCATAGGCCAATTAATCCTCTGTTATCTCTGAAAATGAAAGAGGAGCTGAAGAAGCTAAGGGATGGAGGAATTATCCAACCCATAAGTTATTCTTCTTGGGTTGCCAAGCTAGTGCCAGTAAGAAATAAGAATGGTGACATTAGGTTGTGTGTGGACTTTAGGAATCTAAACAAGGCATTAATTAAGGACAACTATCATTTAGCTAACATGGAGCACATGCTGTAGTTAGTGACTAGTTATGATTTGCTTTCTATGTTAGATGGATTCTCTGGTTATAATCAAGTCATGGTGAAAGAATTAGAAGGGATTAAGACAACCTTCACTACTCCATGGGGAACGTATGTATATGTTAGAATGCCCTTTGGTCAGATGAATGCTGGAGCCACTTTTCAGAGAGCAATGGATGTTGCTTTTGCTAGTTACATCAATGAATTTACTGTTGTTTACCAAGATGATCTAACAATGTTTTCAAGAAGGAGAAGTGATCGTTTATTGCACTTAGAGAATATGTTGATCACATGAAGGGAATATGGCATCTCACTCAATCTAAAGAAATGCCATTTTGGAGTGCAAAAGGAAAATTTTCTTGGTCACACTGTGTAATAGGAAGGAGTGATGATTGATCCAAAAAGAGTGGAGGCCATCAGCAAAGTCCCAATTCTGAGAACCAAAAAGGGAATTCAGTCCTTCTTTGGGTAGATAAACTTCATTAGAAGGTTTATATCAAACTTTTCTTAGTTTACTATCCCAATCACTTCCATGTTAAGGAAGGATCAGATCATGAAATGGGAAGAGGCTTCCATCCATGATTTCAATGGAATCAAAGAGGCATTAAAGCATGCCCCTGTTTTAACAGCCTCAGATTACAAGAAACCTTTCCAGTTGTTTTTATTTTTCTTTAGAAAAAACTATTTCTTCTATCCTCCTATAGAAGGATGATGAAGGGGTTGAGATGCCCATTTCCTTTTTCAGTAAGGATTTGCAAGGAGCAGAACTAAAATACACCATCATGTAAAAGTAGGTGTTTTCCTTGGTCAAAGCAAGAAATATTTTCAGGCCTTATATTTAAAGTTCAAAAGTTGTTTCTTATGTTCCCCATACCATGATGAAAGACATCCTACCAGAGATGGAAGTTTCAAGTAAAAGGTGTAGATGGGTGAACAAATTTCAAGAGTATGATATGGACATCCAAAGCCAAAGTTGGTGAGAGGTTTGGGGTTAGCTAAGATCATAGATGACAACAACTTGCAGACCATTGAGGTAAAAGAGATTGAGGAGGAAAGGGAAGCTATTTTTGAAAGATTGATGAGTTATGAGTGGTACAAGGATGTGATGTTCTATCTCAGACACTTAAACTACCCTAAGCATTTGAATAAGAACTAGAAAAGAGATCTTAAGTTGGCTTCCCAGAAATATTTCATTATTGATTTTGGGTTGGCATAGAAGAACCCAAAGGGAGTCCTCTTAAGATGCATCACAGAAGATGAAGCCCCCATAGTAATTTCTAATCTCCATGGACAATTTTGTGGGGGGGGGAGTTTGGTGCAAGAGTCACAGCACATAAGATCATAAGGGCTAGTTATTGGTGTCAAACACTTTTCAAGGATGCAACCATGTTGGTCAGAAGATGTGAGAGTTTCTAGTGTTTCTTTGGAAGGATGAAGGCTTCAGGCTTCCTACCTTTACAATCTGTATCAATTGAAGCCCCATTTAAGCAATGGGGAATGGACTTCATTGGTGAGATTTCAAACCCTTCAAGTGTTGGCCATAAGTGGATTCTTGTAGCCACTGATTACTTTACCAAGTGGGTGGAAGCAATCCCCACCAAGAAGGATACACACCAAGTTTTCATGGATTTTGTGCTAAAAAATATTATTTGCAGGTTTGGAGTACCAATAAAAATCATAGCTTATAATGCCATGAGTTTCTAGGCTATACCTCTAGTGGAAATATGTAAAGGATATGGGATCAATTTGACATATGCCTCTAATTATAATCCCCAAGGAAATGGAAAAGATGAGTTCAACAATAAGAATTTTCTAAAGATTATTAGAATAACCTTAGAGTTGAACAAGAGAAAATTTGGTGAACTACTGAAGTTTGTTGTCTAGGTTGATAGGATCACTATCAAAAGAGCCATTGGAAAGAGTCCATTTGAGTTGGTATATGGGACTCATGCCCTACTTACACTACATATGAAATTATCTTCATATTAGTTCATTCTACAATTGGAAAATCAAGAAGTGAGTCCCCATGATGCCCGCATTAACCAAATTGTTGAGCTTGATGATGAGATGAAGGCATCTCACCAGAGGCATATAAAGTTAAGAGAAAAGCTGAAGAATTTTTTGGACAAGAAGGTCACTCCTAGAGCCTTCAATATTGGAGATCTTGTGCTATTATGGGATAGTAGGCATGAGGATAAGGGCAAGCATGGCAAGTTTGATTCATTGTGGATGGACCCTTACTCCATTGACATCAGAATTGGTGAACACACCTTCTTCTTGAAGGATCTAGATGGCGAATTGCTTGAGCTACCTATTAATGGTAGGCATTTAAATAATTTCTTGGATTGATTCCTCTAAATCAAGGTAAACACCTCTTGTAGAGTTTATAGTTTGTTGATTGAGTCCTGGTTTTTGTGTTTTTTGCTCATCTTGGTCTGTTGTGACCTGTTTTTGTTGGCTTCTTTGTTTGTTTTTGTAGATGGCTTCATTTCTCTTCTCTATGAGCTGACTTTGTCACCTAATGGATTTTTTGGCACTTGGTCTACTATTGTTCTTGTGGAACTCACAAGGAATTCCCATCCCCGAGTCAAACCCAATGTTGGTGCTCAGAATTGTCTCACCCGATTTGTGCCCTTGAGAAATTATTGATTCACGGTCTCTGTCATTTTATCCTTCCCCGTATGGTGCTTAGTCGGTATTATTGCCATTTTTAGTCTACTCCTAGGTTGAGGATCATGTGTGGGTATGTATTTATCTCCTTCTTTCTTTTTTCCTTTGGAAAAGCTCTATATTTTGAGTCTCCCATGCTTTATTCCTTCAAAACTTGTGTTTTCCCATTTCCTCCATTTTCCATAGTCAAGATCTACTATCCTTTCGATTTTTACACTAAATACTCAAGGAAAAATAAATTTATGTGTCCCCAACAAATGTATTTGAGTCTTGTAACATTTCTAAAATATCTTTCCTTGAAGAAAAATCACTTTCAGGCTTAAATGGTTGTTTCTTTGTGCTTTACAGTTGGCGGGCGTTTCCCACAGTCAAATTTACATTGTTGTATCAACAAGGAAATGTGGCATCCTTTGGTTGGATGCGGATCAGCTGGACACGTCAAAAATTCTATTAAAATCCTGAACTTTAAAATGTGTCGACGTGGAGGAACGACGCTCATTTGGGAATCAAATTTTTGGTTTGGCTTTTAAGTAGCGCCAGGAGGACACATGGAGGGTTGGTAGGAAAGAGACACATGGAGGCTTCCGTTGGGTTTCCCATACTTAGAATAACTTTAAAAGGTTTCCTTGAAGTCTAGGACACGTGGAGGAATAACGGTCATTTAAAAATCTACTTTTGGGCTTTGCCTTAGAGTAGGGCCGGGAGGACACGTGGAGGATTCTGCTGCTTGGCCCAAACTTAGACAAATTTTATGCAAATGGATACAATTTTGCATAATAGGGACATGTGGCGAGCTCACTCTCATTCAGGGTCTTCAACTTGGGTGCCATCTAAGAGAAGCCACATGCAGACACATGGGGCACTCTGCTCACTTTTCAATGGCCAAAAGGAGACTGCCTCAGAGCTTGAAAAGTGGTGCCTTTTGCTGAGCTTCAAGCCTTAAAACAAATTTTTCCAGAGCAAGATAGTGTTGAGCCCACACTCATTCAAGGTATCAAATTTTTTCGACCACCTCAAGGTGCGCCGTGGTGACACATGGTAGTTTGAAAAGTCATAGGGGGTGGGGCGGTGGACCATCAGAGGTAGTTAAAAATTTTCACCTCTTTCCTTCATAAAGGTTAAAATAGCAAAAATGGCCTACGAGCCCGATGAGAAATAGTCAATGTTTTTCCCTGGTCAACGGTGGAGGTGCAGACCCGCAGAGGAAAATTAAAAAATTTTACTTTTGAGAAAAAGGAGATAAAAGTAAAAGGGGAGGTGTAGTGCAACTGGGACCCACATTGGGACACGTGGCAAAATTATTTCTCATGGGTGGAGCTGTGGGGAAAAATTGGAAAATTTTCTTTTTTCCAAAAGAGAGTCAAATGGTAGAATTTCTCTGTGTTTCTTTTGGGGCCCACCTCAGGACACGTATCAGGCCCATTTTAAGAAGTGGAGGTGCAGAGAAAAATGGGAAATTTTTCCATTTTTTTGAAAGGGTCGGAAAGGGTCAAAGGAAGCCCCTGAGCCTATTTTTGCATCTTCCACGTGGAGGGCACACATTCAAAATCAAAGATCAATGGCTACTAAGTGTCTAAACTAGGTTTTCCCTCCATTTTCTTTGTAAAACACATGCGAGTGCGAGTCTTCATTATTTCTTGCTATTTTTTACATGCCAAATAGAGGAACGAGTTAATTTTTATATCTAGAGTTTGGTGGGAGAGATCTAAAGACGTCTTTCGCCATTAAAGCAGTTTGACTCTCGGTCCTGCTATGGTTTTCTATTTTTTTCTCCTGAGCATGCAAGGAGCCAAATTTGATTAATATCGGGTAGATGTGGTTGGTGAATGGATGGATACATGTTTTTCTTGAGAAAGGAGTTGAATGTAGGAGGAAATCAAAGATATTTTCCCTTGAGCACTTGGAGACGTTTACAAATCTAATTCTGTGAATCACAAAAGAATCATGGAAAGCACTAGTGGATTTAATTTTTTTATCTTTTGGGAGGAAGGGGCTCTATTGGAAATTCTATAAAGGGCATGAATTCATCATGAAAATGGTTGGGAGTTTTTATAAAGATGAGGACTGATTTTCTCCACCAGAAAAAACTTGACAGAGCCCGTCCATTTTCAGAAGTCATCTAGAGAAGCCTATATATCTCTCTTTGTGTCAAATTTGATTATGTCAAGGTGGTTTCAAGTTTATAGCCATTGACAAGCTTTGAGATGATCATGGAGACTTTCCCTTGCTAATAAATTTGATCAAAATTTGAGTTATTCTGTGTCAATATTGAGTAAAGTGTATTCATTTCATTTCTAAATGTATACGGGTAGTTTTTCTTGTTTCTATTACAATCTTGTACCAAATCATATTCAAATCACATAGTTCTTAGTCCTTGTAATAGTTTAGTGGCATCTGTAATTTCATTTCTTAGAAGATCCTTCATATGGGAATGGAATAAACAGTTACTTTTCTTTCATTTTTGTGATAGAGATTCTCTGTAAGCCTCTGGGTGTACTTGAGGCATGAGTTGGTTTAAATATTGGTACTTTATTGGGCCCTCTGACTCGAGCCTTCCTGATAGAATACCATAGGTTGTGTGAAAGATTGCTGATCTGGGCCTCCATTGAGGCACATATTCTAGTTGAGGAAACAATTTAACTTTTTGCGTCATTTTGTTGATTGAATCTTTCCATTTTGCATAAGATCTCAAGGATCTGGTGAGTCAAGTCCATCCTGTCTCCCCTCCTACAAAAAAATCTACTTAAAAAAACTAATCCTACCCATACTACCCCTATTCTTGCTCTATATACCCACACAAGACCAAAATCCTTTTACTAAAATATGCAAAACATATCAGGGTCTCAAATGTCTTTAGTAACCTTTGACTTGTTGTGAAAGTATCTCCATGATCTGGAAGTGAAAACTCATGAGATTCAGATCTGGTGTGTTGATCATATTTTCCCCAAATACTTCTCTATAAAATTTATGCAATAGAAAGGTACATGCAATCTCCTTTCAAATAACAGAATTTACAAAACAAATTATCTTACCTTGGTTGAAAGGCACAACCTAAAATAGTGAGGATCAGATCACATCCTTTTGAGGTGCTATACATCTCTCCACAAATCCAAGTAACAAAGGGATAGCTAGATTTCTCCCCAGCTATAAAATGACATACATTTATGATCTATCTACCTCTAAGCTCCCTGTTGAATATGTGTTACTTCTTGGTTGGGTAAGTGCAGGAAGTTGATGGACAAATATAGGGTCATCCGTGGACGTCATATTGCAAAAAAAAGTGAAATCTCAACTTGTAGGGATTATTAGCTATACATGCACTCTAAATTAGAAAAATTTATATAAATATGAATCGTAGCATTCGGAATCTAGTTTCTAAAATACTAATTTTTGTAAAAAACGGACAAGTTTAGCTATATTAAACACTTAAAATTGTATGACTTACTTTTTTTTTTCGAAAAAAACTTATAAGATTGTAGTCCGTTTGCCCACATTTTGGATGACCAAATCTTGTTAATTTTTTTTTTTCCTTTGGTGAAAAGTTAGATGTAGTTGTCTATCTTGGGATGGATTTTATTTTGTATTTTTTTTAGCAATATTTTTTTTTTTATGATTTTTTCCGTGAAAGTGGTCTGAAAATATTTAGAAAATGGAGCGCTTTCCGTTTGCCCGCCATAACTATATCAAAAAATATCGAAATCAATTTTTTTTTTTTTTTAAGGTGTATATAATTTGTCCACGCTTGGGATGGTATAAGTTTTATCATATTTTGATAAGCGAGAAAAAAGTTACAGTCTTAAATGTAGACATGAACATTCACGGGAAAAAATGTCTTAAAGACCTATTGTTAGTAATAAATTATAAAATGATATTTATCTTATTCTATTCAGTGAACAAAATGGGTGTTTCAAGTTGAAAAGGCCTTTTGCACTTCATAATGACCTTCTATAGGAAAATAAGGCTTATTCGGCAGATAGATTCGCAGTTTTTTAACAGTTAGGGCTCGCGGTTTATAAAGCGCGTCGCGGTTTAATTGCGGTTTTAGGGCTTTTATAAAACATATTTACACACATCCTAATGACCATGTGATTTTTTCTTAGAGTTCCGCGATCGCGGTTTATAACTGCGCTTTAAAAACCGCGATCGCGGTATTAGGTTCGGTAATTACCGAACCTTTCAAGAACCGCGATTGTTTTTTAAACCGCGATCGCGGGGGTACCTTTATTTCGGGTTTTTATGTCCACGGAATAATGACTTACCCGGTTTGAAAAGGAGAACAAATTTGGGTACCAATAACCCACTTGATTATATAAAACATGTTATGCGTATTTTTTTTTGCAAGAGGAATGAGTAAAAAATACCTGAGATGGAAATCACAAATAACAAAATGGGTTTGCTGAAAAGGTTCTTAATATTTAGTTTACAGTTAGCATTGTTTCTATAGATTACATAAGGAAATTGTTGGAAATAATTTTTTCTTAAAAAATAAGGAAATTGTTGGAAATAATTTAAAAAAAACATATACGTGAATTCCAAATCGAAAATACAAACAATTCCGTCTTTGTATGTTCCTCTTTGAAAAAGATTGAATCAGAGAATTATAAAACCTACTATTTGAGAAGTTAGGCTAAACAATATTTTGAATAATGTTTCACTTAATTGATAGTTTTGGAAAGACATATACGACATTTAAAGATTAAAATTATAGGCTTTGATTGTTTTAGTTGTTTTATCAATGCTTTAAATTAGCTAATGATATATCAACAAGGGAGATTATTGGCAAACAAGGGAGTAAAAATTATAAGATGATAAGCATGGATTTTCTTTCTGCATTAATGTGACAAAGGAACAGCTACCCTTCACATGCTTTCTAGGTCTTTAATAAGCAGAGATGTTAGTTGCAGTTTGATCACTGGTTAAGCGATTGTTGCTGTTAGTTTGCTATAGCTGTTTAGTTGTTGTTTTGTCGCTGCAGCTTGGCTGCTTTCTGCTCTGTTTCATTTTTACGTTTTGGAGATTGGCTTCATTTGATCTCCTCTCTGTATAATTTTGATCCTTTCTCTGTTCTTCTCTTTCCCTTTCTATTATGAGGGTATAGTCCCTTAATAATTTACCAAGGGAGATTATATATAGGGTTCGAAGTCTTTATTTTCATACTGACACTACAAAGAGTGTGTTTATTATATTTATTAGAATTATACCATGTCCTTTGAGACTTCATTCACTAACTAATTATAGATCTCCTTCTCTTTTGAGATTTCATTTACAATTAAAATGTGTACTTTTTTATCTTCCTTTCAATAACTTATAGTAAATAGTATGAGAACTTGTTAAGGATTGATCCCTCACAATGTTATCTAGTTCAACACTTGCCTCAAAAAAATTCGCTGAATAAACTAATGACAGATAAACAATGCATAACCCCTGAAGAAAACATGTAATGAAACTCTTTTCTCAGTTTTTACAATTATAATTAATTAAAGAGACATCCATTAAATGGTGTTTTGTTAACATTAAGTTCAAAATATTTTATCCAAGAGGATGTAATTGACCTCTAAGATTTATATATTTTCTTGTTAACGCATTAGTATTTTTCCTGTTAATAATGCCTAGCTACTGCTAAGGTATAGGTATATCCTTGTGGTTGATCATAGTAAGAGGGAGTATAAGAAACACATATTTATTTGTTAATGATTCTTATACACCGTTAATCTGCGAAACATATATTGTGGCTGACCCTAGAGACCGCTAGGATAAGAAATAATATGTCTTTACCCATCAGTAGTGATTGGATTGGCATTATTTTGGCTATTGTAACAACGATTGTTCTTTGAAATAATCCTAGATACGAAGAAATTTTTAATAGTTCATTGTGGCTGAACTTAGCGACTGCTAAGATCAACACTACACTTATCTTGACCCCCACCAGTTCAAAGAATGTATAATTGTTCTCATTTTAATAATAGTTGTTTGTGAATAAAATACTAGATATGACCAATATCTAAATATTTGGTTGTTGATCAACTTAGTGACTGTTAGGATATGAACTACGTAAGAATTGAAAAAATTTACTCAATGTATTAATATTTTTTACTGGAGTGGCACCTAGCGAATGTCATGGTTAAAAAAATGTATATCTTGACCCCTCAGTGGTGCTTCTATAGCAGTTCTTCAGTCATTCCATTAATAGTATGTTTGTCAATCATGTCTAGCAATGAGACACATTCATGATCATGTAACAAACTAATTAGACATAAGTAAATGTTGATTCCTTATGTATACATGTAATACAAAACTTTTCTTAATTCAATGATATGTGTCCATTGAATGGTTTTTAGATAACCCTAATATTTAAATATTTTTTCGAGGTGGATGTTATTGACTGTTAAGCTTTGTATATTTTCTTGTTAATGCATTAGTAATTTTGCTATTAATGATTCATAGCCACCGGATATAGGTGTATCATTGTGACTGATCATAGTAATAACTACTATAAGAAGTACATATTTATTTTTTAATGATTCTTATAAATTGTTAAGGTCTATAAACATATGTTGTAGAGTAACTCTAGTGATCGCTAGGATTAGAAATACTTGTGTCTGTAACCCCTCAATAGTGCAAGGATTATTGCTTCTATTTATCATCGAAATAATAGTTAGACTTTTAAATAATCCTAGATACGAAGAATCTCTAAATAATTCATTGTGGCCAAACATAGTGACCACTAAGATCAAAACAATGTATATATTAACACCCCACCAGTTTGAATATTAGAGGAATTTTTCTCATTCTTATAATATTTTTCTAGTGGATAATACATAGATACGACCAATCTGTAAATATTTCATTGTGGCTTAACATGTAGTCATCACTAGGATCTGAAATACATAAGTCCTATAAGCCTCAAGATTTCTTTTATTGATATACTTAGATCTATTTAATGTGGATGGTTGTTATACAATGGAAAATCCTTCCAAAACTATGTTGCATGTGTAAATTGTCACGAACAATTTTGCATAGTTCCTAAGCTTAGCGATCTATAGTTGAATAAATAGTGATTACAATGGAAAATGTTATTGATACGAGCCCAACGACCGCTAAGCTATACTAGTAATGGTGTCTTAGTGGTCACTAAGCATTTTCTTTAATAATAAGATAAATTATTGATCCCTCTCAATGGAAAGTAGTGCAGTAATTGGCTCTATAGGGTAACATGTGACTAATTTGATATAATTATAGTCATCGACAATTATAATTGTTATAAAGTTGTATAGTAGGTGACTACAACAATAAGAGGTAGTGAAAGTATCGTAGCAACCACTAAGCTAGACCAAGAGTTTTTAGTCAATTTTAAAATTTGAACTTAAGAAATTTTAGCATTCGCTAGACATTTTATTCAATTCAAAAGGGTAGAGATAATGGTTAAAACCACAAGAGGTAATGTCGGGAACCTAGAGGATGATAGGTGAGACAATGATTTTATAATTTCTCTCTTTTTAAATTACGAACTGGAAATTCCTAGCGGTATTTATGTCATTCCTTTTGATTAGAAATGGAGCTTCATGGAGGAAAAGTGTTTTCTTTGATACGAACGTATGTGAATTACTGACGTACTCTAATTCTTGATTTCAAATAAAATTAGTTAGATATTTGGGAGTCCTACGTTATCCTTTGACAAAATGTGTTATTGGACAACTAAAAAAAAATTTTGTTTGACAAATTATTCTTAGCGACCAGCTAGACCCATTATTGTGCATTTATTTAATCGTACACTCTTTTCAAAATTTGAAAAATTTAATCTTAATGGCCTTTACGCTAGTCCATTCAATTGAGTGTTGATTACCAAGAAGTAATGTTAAAAATTATCCATTCATATGTTGACTTAAATCCTCACTCTTTCTAACATCTATGTTTTCAAATTTTCCTTTCATGTTATCTCCGCAATGTGGATGGTTTTCAAAAAATTGATAATCCTTGAAAAATATGTTACATGTTAATTTTCATAAACAATTTTTCCTAGTTTCTGAACTAATCAATTGTTAGGATCTGAACTACTTAATTCTTAAAGCCTCAAGAGTGTTTGTATTGACAGGCTTAGATCATTGCCTTAATAATTTTACTAGACCCTAACACCTAGAAAAATCCACGACTTAAAACTAATCTATATCTTGAACTCATCAGTGATGCACATAAATTTGCCACACTTTTCTCATTTCATTATTAGTGAGTCTATGAATATTAAATTTAGTGATCGCTAAACTCTGAATATTTAGTAATTACTGACTCTGACAACCACTAGGATAAACACTTTTTTCATTTATTTGGAAATTATTTTCTAAGCTTGCATTACCTCATATTCATTAGTAAGGGACATATGAATGTTGCCGTAAAATCAATTACGCCATTTGTCTCAGTAATTTGTTTCTATTAATGATATATGAAGTGTTCGTGGACCTTAAATTTTTCAACATAGCAAGAGAGCGGGAAATGTAAATGGTAGATTATTTATTTATATTCTAACGACAACGAAAGAACTAATAAGAGATATCGTGTTCTATCCAGCTTCCTTAGATGATGAATTTCAACATTACTCAGCTCTATATTTCACAGAGTTCAGAATGAAAGTGTTGACTGTTGATTTTTTTGACATAACGGGTATACAAAACGTGCAAGTGCACTATGGTTCTCGAGACGTAAGGGTGATAAAAAGATATGGTTTCCTCCATTTAATCTGATTTCTAAACTATAGGTGCTAACATTTCTATATTTGATTGCACTTCCTATCTATTTCATGCCAAGTCCAAGGATTTTTCATTATTTTCTAAATCAGGGAAAAAGTGAGACATAGTTTTGTCTTGCTATGGGAATGCATATTAAATGTTATTATAAAATTCTAGAGCCAAATTACTTGTAAAACTCACACATAGTCGAGTCCTAGATGGCCAAAAGGAGGGTAAGAGATGTTTTACAGAGATTGGGAATTTGACCCGATTACATAATATGGATGATTTTAATGGTGTCTGAATGTACTTATTAAAACGTTTAGACCAGGATTCCATGCATTGACATGGAACTCATGAATAGGCCATAAATGGAAATCCATCAATCTCTAAGGTGGATGTTTTTTGGATCCCGTTACTTTATTTTATTATTGATGAAGACAAGATTCCCTCCTTATCTCAAGTGCTCTGTTGCAATCTAATGACACAAAACAAATTGTGTTGGCCATGGGAAACCATTTTACATGGCTTCCTATCTTCTCGATGTTGTCACTAGTGTTCTCAATTGTCCATACTTCTATCAATTCTGGTCTCCTTCGATCCCTTTGAGGGTAAATGAGAAATATGAAAAATTGTATGCCCATCGTTTCAAATCGAATATTCAAGATATATGCACTTATTTATATCCTTATCTCTACCAAAAATTACATGACAAAATGCCACCAAGAATATCTGATGCCATCCTCACTTCAATAAGTAATATGGGAGCCATATTCTTCTATCCAGAATATACAGTTATCATGATCGAGGGGCTCCTTACACCTCCTTTTCAATTTCCATATTATTTTCTAGACCAATTAGCAGTACAAGAGGTTGCATATCAAGTTTGCAATGATATTTCTTTAAAGTGTAAGGAGAAGAATCTTAAAACATATCCCTCCTTTGGATTCTCTGTGTGATGCAAAATGTTTAACAGGTGTCCCAATTTGAAGGTTGCCTCATCCCATGGAAATTCATTTCATCTCCCCAAACACCCTTTAAGGAAATATGACAGATGGAATAGGGTGTTAGGAATGAATGGTGTTCACATTATTAATATGTGCAATTATATTATCAATGATAATATAATTATATATGTGTGATGTAATTGTATAATTACTCATGATAAATGAGTAATTAGTTTGTAAGGTTGTTGATATATTGTTATAACAATTATATAACAATATATCAATACGGGTTTATTGTTCTACTCACTTCCTATTTTCTAGGAAGTTGTTTACCTACCTTTATGGCTATATAATAGCCACTTGTATCTGAATATCATATAGAGAGAATATTATTCAGTGAAATTTATTATGTAAAAAAAAAAAATATTGAATTTGGTACAGAATTGCACAGTGGATGTAATACAAAACAATATTATATTTTTCTATATGATATTCAGATACAAGTGGCTATTATATAGCCATAAAGGTAGGTAAACAACTTCCTAGAAAATAGGAAGTGAGTAGAACAATAAACCCGTATTGATATATTGTTATATAATTGTTATAACAATATATCAACAACCTTACAAACTAATTACTCATTTATCATGAGTAATTATACAATTACATCACACATATATAATTATATTATCATTGATAATATAATTGCACATATTAATAATGTGAACACCATTCATTCCTAACATTCACCCCCTTGGTGTGAACATTATTAAATCCCAATATAGGGTTTCCTGACACCATTATTCCCTTAAAGGACGGTTGAATATACATTATGATCACGCACATAATGATAATAACTGGGTATGGATTACCCAAACATAAGATATCCTTGTTTAATAGAATATGAAGGAGACAGGGCCAATTCTGCTTCCTACAGGAATTATTAAAAAGGAGCCACAAAGAGAAAGAAAGCTTTTTATTCAAAACATTTGCAACATCCTTGTGCTCCCTTATCTCCACCAAATGAATCTAGATATGAATTTCAAGAGGTCTTGGCTTAAAGCTCCACCCAACAAAGCCCCTGTGTAACCCTCTCAATATTATCCCTCCACTTCACAACAAGAGAGAAATGATTAGCTAGAGAAATTTGTACTTTCCTACAAAGGACATCCAGATTATACGGCACAAGAATATATCTTAGTGAACATTGAATTCAATCCAAGGATGAGAACCTTGAAAATGGTAACCAAAAAGAAGGTGTCAACACAACAAGCCATCATTTGGCATGAAACTTTAGAAGACCTCTTCACTCTTACAAAGAAAAGGAAAGTTAAATGATCCCAAATGGTGCAATATGAGTAAGATCCAGAATCCTTTATAATGGCCACAATAAAAGTAGACATAGAAGTAGTGAGGGGAGTAAATGCCAGAAATATAGAGATTGAAACTTATTTAAAGGCCATAGTTCATCCCAAAATAGTTTCTAATGTAGGAGAGGCATTGCATGACTTGTACAAGAATATAAATAATTTCATCCCTATAATGATGAAGGCAAAAGAGGGCTTGGAAAAAAATGAAAATATCATTACAGGAGTGACATTGTTGTAAAAAACATTAAAACAAATGGTGCAGGTCATTGAAAAAGGAATTTATAAAGACCCTACAATTATGACCATGTACGATACTGGTATATTCCAGACATATTCTAATTATACAAAGTGAAGTCTAAGGGAATGGAATGAACATGTAAGATAAATTTCTTTGTAGTTTGATGAAATTATTTCTAGAGGAAATCATTTTTCAAAAAATCTTCGATCATGGAAATATTTAAAGGAAACTATGAATTGGTTTTTGATGAATATTTCACATCATCCCTTCAGAAATTCATGGTTAATTTTCAAAGGATAATAGATGAGATGAATGAGGGAGAAACTTCGCATGTCATTGAGATTATTTACAAAAAAGGGAGAATATAAAAAAAATAGAGACTTTGAAGGAAATTGCCAAAAAATCATGTGGTATTCAAAATGATTTTCTTGACAAGTTTGTTGTGCTATATAGAAGCATGATTATGGATATGGAAAAAATAAAAAAGAGATTCTCAGATTTGTAAAAAAATACTTTGAGGCACGAAAACAAGATGATAAAACAGATCCCAAATGAGAGCAACAGACCCAAGAAACAACCTTTCCCGTGGTCTCAAATCAACAACACTCCATAGTTAAGAAAGAACCATAGTGGATCATAAATTTTAGTATCTAAGATAGGTAAGAAATCACTGTGATATGTATGACATGTTAATAGATGAATTTTTATAATTTATACAATGATCATGTAAATATTCCAAATGTTATACTTATAGAAACATGCATTTGTTTTTTTGATATACTAAGCTCCAAATTTGTTATTGTGGCATAAAATGCAGATAATATGTTGAGACAATACCTAGCACACCATAGAATGGAAATATCTTTCCCTATTTTGTTAAATCTTGATGGCCACTACGTTCCAACTATTATGTTGTGGTAGTGTCTTAACAGCCTAAGAGTTCATAATACCCTAGTGACAACATATCTTGAAATAATATGTTGCAAAATAAGATTATGGATGTCAAGCTTAAATTTTCAATTTTTTCCCTGTTAAATGTTTGAGACATTTAAGAATGAAATATTCTATTATGGAAGGACCTAGATTTCATGTAGGTAAAAATTCTAGCAGCCTAGAATATTAATTTAATGTGTGTAATACTTTCGAATGATATGCTTCAAATTATGTGTTAAATCCTAATGAATGTTAAGTGTAACTTATTACCTTGAGGCAATATGATAAGGGAACTAATTTCATACCACCATAATTAAATATGTGAAATCCTAGTGACCACTAAGATCCAAATAATATTTTTGGACAATACCAAGCAAACTCTAATTTTGAAATATCTTACTCTATTTAGTTAAATCCTAGTGGTTGTTTGGTTACAAATATTATTATGCATTTGTGTCTTAGTAGCATATTACTTCATGGAATCCATTATTGAGAACCGAATGCTAAGCTAAGAAAAAACATTTCGAGGCATAACCTACCATCCGCTAACCTAGCAATATCCTACTTGTTTTTAGTTGAATCCAAGTGACAACATATCTTTAAATAAAATGTTGTATCATAAGATAGTTGACACTAAGATAAAACTATGTAGCTCAAAATTTGTTAATTTGATTTGTTAAATTATTCCACCGAAAACTTGTAAACATTTTGAGTATACATATGGTAGGGGACGGTAGCCTCCTCGAATCTTAATTTAATGTGTTAAAAAATTGCAAACTCTATGCCCTAAATATTATGTGTTAAATCCTAATGAACACTAAGCTTAAATTATTACATCATTGTAAAGGATAACGACTGCTCAATTCACATCAATTTAATCTAAAATGTTAAATCCTGTAGATTTTTTTTAATATTATGCTATTGTAGTACATAGAGGCTACTAATTTCATACTACCTTAATTAAATTTGTGAAATCCTAGTGACCACTAACGTACCAATAAAATGTTGCAAAAATATATAGAGGACGCCATACTAGCAATATATTTCTTTATTTTCGTAAATCTTAACGATCACTATGTTCTAAATAATATGTTGCGGAAGTGTCTTAGTAGCATATAACTTCATGATATATGTTGTTGATTAATGATCTCTAAGCTGAAAAAATATTTTAGAGGAATAACCTAACAACTGTTAAGCTTCTAATATCTAACATGTTTTTCATTGAACCCTAGAGACAAAATATCTTCAAATAATATGTTGCAACAATAGATAGTGGATTCCAAGATAAAAATTTCATACTTTGTCTTGTTAAATGATCAAGACATCCAAAGCTTGAAATATTCTATTGTGGAAGGAAGTAGATGCCACGTAGCTTAAAATTTTTTGATTTGATTTTTTGAAGCATACCATCGACAACTTGGAAACATTATGAGTATGCATATTATAGTGGATACTAGCCTTCTGGAATCTAAATTTAATGTGTTAAATTCTTGTGACCGCTATGCCCCAAATATTATGTGTTAACTGCTAACGAATGCTAACCTAAAATGTTTACATCATTGTAAAGACTAGCACCTGCTCAGCTCAAATAAATTTCATTTGAAATGTTAAATCCTGTAGTAATGTTTTTTCAAATATTATTTTGTTGCAATACATAGAGGCTGCTAATTTCATACTACTTTAATTTAATTTGTGAAATCCTAGTCACCTCTAAGGCACAAATAAAATGTTACGGCGATACCTAGCAGACACTAGACTCGTAATATCTTGCTTTATTTTTTTGAATCCTAGTGACCACTATGTTCCAAATAATATGTTGTGGCAGTTTCTTAGCATTGTCTAGCTTCATGATATCCCTTGTTGATTACTGATCTCTAAGCTATGAAAATGTTTTCGAGGCATAACCTAGAAGCCACTAAGCTAGCAATATTTGACATGTTTTTAGTTGAATCCTAGCGACAACATATCTTCAAATAATATGTTGCAACATTATATAGCAGATGCCAAGATAAAAATTTCATATTTCATCTTGTTAAATGCTCGAGACATCCAAAGCTCGAAATATTCTATTGTTGAAGGAAGTAGAGGCCATATAGCTTAAAATTTGTTAATTTGATTTTTTGAAGCATACCACCAAAAAATTACAAACATTATGAGTATGCATATTATAGTGAACACTAGCCTCCTGGAATCTTAATTTATTGTGTCATATTCTTGTGACCGCTATGCCCCAAATATTATCTATTAAATCCTAACGAATTCTAAGCTTAAATTATTACATCATTGTAAAGACTAGTGCTCGCTGAACTACAATCAATTTCATCTAAAATGTTAAATCTTGTAGAAAGATTTTGTTTTTAAATTATGTTGTTGCAATACGTAGAGGCTGCTAATTTCATACTATAATTTAATTTATTAAATCTTAGTGACTGCTAAGGTACAAATAAAATGTTGCAGAAATACCTAGCGGACGCTACACTCACAATATATTTCTTTATTTTTTTAAATCCTAGCGACCACTATGTTCTAAATAATATGTTGTGGTAGTGTCTTAGCAGTTTATAGCTTCATGATATCCCTTGTTGAGGTCCGATCTCTAAGCTAAGAAAAAAATTTCGAGGAAAAACTTAGTGACCACTATGCTTGCAATATCTGACATGTTTTTAGTTGAATCCTAGTGACAACATATCTTCAAATAATATGTTGTAACATAAGATAGTAGAAACAGAGATAAAATTTTTATACTTCATCTTGTTAAGTATCTAAGACATTGAAATATTGAAATATTCTATTGTGGAAGGAACTAGATGCCATGTAGCTCAAAATTTGTTAATTTGATTTTTTTAAGCATACAATCGATAACTTGCAAATAGTAGGAGTACGCATATTATAGCAAATGCTAGCCTCCTGGAATGTTAATTTAATGTGTTCAATTCTTGTGACCATCATGCCCCAAATATTATGTGTTAAATCTTAATTAATGCTAAGATTAAATTATTACATCGTTGTAAAGAATAGCACCCGCTTAGCTAAAATGTTAAATCTTGTAAATTTTTTTCAAAACAATTATGTTGTTTCAATACGTAGAGACCATTAATTCCATACTACTTTAATTTAGTTTGTGAAATCCTATTGGCCGCTAAGGTACAAATAAAATGTTGCATTAATACCTAGCAGACATTAGACTCGTAATATATTTATTTATTATGTTAAATCCTAGTGACAACTATGTTCTAAATAATATGTTGTGGCATTGTCTTAACAGCGTATAGCTTCATGATATCCCTTGTTGAGTACCGATCTGTAAGCTCAAAAAATGTATTCAAGGAATAACATAATGGCCGCTAAGCTTGCAATATCTAACATGTTTTTAGTTTAATCCTAGCGACAACATATCTTCAAATAATATGTTGTAACATAAGATATCAGATGGAAAGATAACAATTTCATACTTCATATTGTAAAATGTTCGAGACATCCAAAGCTTGAAATATTCTATTTTGGAAGGAACTAGATGCCATGTAGCTCGAAATTTGTTTATTTGATTTGTTAAAGCATAACATTGAAAACTTGCAAACATTAAGAGTATGCATATTCTATTAGACACTAACCTCCTGGAATATTAATTTAATGTGTTAAATTATTGCAACCTCTATGCCCGAAATATTATGTGTTAAATCTTAATGAATGCTACGATTAAATTATTACATGGTTGTAAAGGCTTGTAATCGATTAGGTCAAATAAATTTCATCTAAAGGTTGAATCCTGTAAAAATATTTTTTATAAGATTATGTTGTTGTAGTATGTAAAGGACACTAATTTCATACAAACTTAATTTAATTTAGTGAAATCCTAACAACTGATAAGGTAAAAATATAATGTTGTGGAAATACCTAATGGATGCTAGACTCAAAATATCTTTCTTTATTTTGTTAAATCATAGTGACCACTATGTTCCAAAAAAAATGTTGCAGCAGTGTCTTAGTGGCGTATATATTCATGATATCCATTGTTGAGTACCAATCTCTAAGCTCATAAAATATTTTCGAGACATAACCTAGAGGTTTCTTAGCTTGTAATATCTGACATGTTTTTAGTTGAATCCTAGCGAAATCATATCTTCAAATAAAATGTTACATTATAAGATAGCAGATGCCAAGATAAAAATTTCATACTTCATCTTGTTAAATGCTTGAGACCTCCAAAGCTCAAAATATTCTATTGTGTAAGAAACTAGATGCTTTGTAGCTCAAAATTATTTAGTTTAATTTATTAAAGCATACTGCCAACAACTTGCAAACATTATGAGTACGCATATTGTAGCAGACACTATCCTCTTGGAACCTTAATTTAATGTGTTAAATTATTACGATAGCTATGCCCCAAATATTATGTATTAAATCCTAACAAACATTGAGCTTAAATTTTTACATCGTTCTAAAGTCTGCAGCCACTAGCTCAAATCAATTTCATTCAAAATTTTAAATCCTGTGGGAAGGTTTATTTTAAATATTATGTTGTGGAAGTAATGTAATGACCGCTAATTTCATACTAACTTATACATGACTTTCTCATTAAAAGCCACATCCCTAGATAGAATTATTTTCTTGTCCTTAATAATCTAACATTTATATCCAAATTCATCACCACCATAACCAATGAAAGTAGATTTTGTTGATTTAGCATGTAGCTTGGTCCTATCATCCTTGTCTATATTGAAAAACACCTCACATCCAAAGACTCTAAGAAATGAATAATCAAATTTCTTACCATACCAAGCCTCCTCAAATATGCCTCCATTTAAGGCACTTGAGGGTCCTCTATTTATCAAGTACACAGTTGTGGTCACCACTTGTATTCAAAAAGAAAGATGCAGTCTTGCATGTAACCTCATGCTCCTAACATGTTCCATTATTATTATTTGTTCATCCTTATCTGACACCCCATTCTATTGTGGAGTTCCTGGAACCATATTTTGTGTCCTACGAATTCCATTATTAGAATAATACGATCATCAATTATTACATTGTTGTAATAGGCTTCCCTCCATTATCTGACCAGAGACATTTTAGCTTAAGACCTGTTTCGTTCTCTACCAAGGCTGAATCCATTTAAAAAAAGTGTCAAATACATCAGATTATGTTGTTCTAATACACTAAACCCAAACTATCCTTGTTGCATCATCAAACTAAAAGTAACATAATAACTTGAAATCCTTAAGAGACTGATACATGAGCTGCCCCCCATACATTAGAATGAACTAGCTCTAACTACTCTCTTTCTTTGCTAGACTCCAACCTTGAGAAACCTTACTTTACTTTTGTTTCCCATATATGCAGTCCTCACATGACTCCAAACCTATGTTCTATATATCAAAGAAAATCCTTCTTTATGCATGTCTAGTGTCCCTTAGTGGCTCATATGACCTATCCTGATAGTGCCACAATGTTGAGTACCAATCTCTAAGCTCATAAAATATTTTCGAGACATAACCTAGAGGTTTCTTAGCTTGTAATATCTGACATGTTTTTAGTTGAATCCTAGCGAAATCATATCTTCAAATAAAATGTTACATTATAAGATAGCAGATGCCAAGATAAAAATTTCATACTTCATCTTGTTAAATGCTTGAGACCTCCAAAGCTCAAAATATTCTATTGTGTAAGAAACTAGATGCTTTGTAGCTCAAAATTATTTAGTTTAATTTATTAAAGCATACTGCCAACAACTTGCAAACATTATGAGTACGCATATTGTAGCAGACACTATCCTCTTGGAACCTTAATTTAATGTGTTAAATTATTACGATAGCTATGCCCCAAATATTATGTATTAAATCCTAACAAACATTGAGCTTAAATTTTTACATCGTTCTAAAGTCTAGCAGCCACTAAGCTCAAATCAATTTCATTCAAAATTTTAAATCCTGTGGAAAGGTTTATTTTAAATATTATGTTGTGGAAGTATGTAATGACCGCTAATTTCATACTAACTTTATATAATTTGTGAAATCTAAGTGACCACTAAGCTCTAAATAATATGTTGTAATAATACCTAGTGAACACAAGACTCAAAATATCTATCTTTATTTTTGTAAACCTTAGCAACAACTATGTTCAAAATATTACGATGTAGCATTGTCTTAACAATGTATAACATAATGATATCTATTATTGAGTACCATTGCTAAGCTCATAAGAATATTTTTGAGGCATAGCCTAGTGGCTGCTAAGCTCACAATATTTTAATTTTTTTTCGTTGAATCCTAGCAACAACATATTTTTAAATAAAATGTTACAACATAAGCTAGTTGAGGTTAAGCTAAACATTTCATTCTTCATCTTGTTAAATGCTCAAGACATCTAAGCTCAAAATATTCTATTGTGGAAGCACCTTGATCTCATGTTTCTCAAAATTTTTTTAATTTGATTTGTTAAAGCATACCATCAAAAAATTACAAACATTAAGATTATGAATATTATAGTGGACACTACCCCCCTAAAATATTAATTTAATCTATTAAATTATTACGACTGTAATGCCCCAAATATTACGTTTTAAATCCTAATGAGAAGTAGGCTTAATTTTTTTCGTCATTGTAAGGACTATCGACCACTAAGCTCAAATTAATTTCATTTAAAAAAATTAATCAAATCGAAATATATTTTTTAAATATTATGTTTTGGTAGTACGAAGTGGCTACTAATTTCGTACTACCTTAATTTAAGTTGTGAAATCCTAGCGATTGCTAAGCTCTAAATAATATGTTGTGGCAATACTTGATGGGCACTAGAATCGAAATATATTTCTTTATTTTGTTAAATCCTAATGACAAGTTTGTTCCAAATATTATGATGTGGTTGTTTCTTAATGGCGTATAACATCATGATATATGTTATTGAGTATTGATCTCTAAGCTCAGAATTTTTTTTTATGGCGTAACCTAGTGGTCGTTAATTTCATGCTACCTTAATTTAATTTGTGAAAACCTAGTGACCGTTAAGGTACAAATAATATCTTGTGGAAATACCTAGAGAATGCTAGACTTCCAATATATTTTTTTATTTTGTGAAACCCTAGCAACCGTTAAGATCCAAATAATATGTTGTGGCAATACGTAGTGGATGCTAGATTCACAATATATTTCTTTATTTTGATAAATCCTAACGACTGCTATGTTCCAAATATTTCAATGTGGTAGTGTCTTTGTGGCATATGAGTTCATGATATGCATTATTGAGTACCGATCACTAATCTATAAATATGGTATTGTGTTATATCCTACCGAATGCTAAGCTTGCAATAGATTTGTTTCTTTTGTTTTAAATCCTAGTGACAACTACTATCCAAGTAATATTAGTTTTTTTTCCTTCCAGATAGATTAATAATATTGTGGCCTTCCACAAAAACCCTAAAGAATTATTATATATTTAAAATTTTTATCTTCCACCAATAATACATGGCCTACTCATAATATTGTTTTAAAGAAATTTATCGTCGTGACTAACATACATGGATACATAGTGATTGAAATATTTAATATTTAAATTTAAATACATATAGATTATAATATTTTATTTATAAAATTTAGGTGTATATATAATATGTTTAACCTTCCATTGCACAAAATATTACCTCACAATTGAAAACCTAATATGAGTTTAGAGTTTTAGACCATTTCGTTGACCTCAAATATCTTATCACCAATTCAATGCAGAAACCATATAAACAATGTACAATGAAATAATTACCTTGGAAATTTTCTATAATCATATTAAAAGGAAAAAAGGTAGATGTAACGAATACAAAAACAATATTTTGAGTCTCGTTAAACATTACAATTTTAAAAAACTAGTGACTAGGTGACTGAACATCATTATCAGGAAAAACAATCAAGAAGGGGACATAGATCGACGGAAACTTGAAAGCGTTCAAATGAAATAAAAACCATATCTGAAAAGGGATTAAATTTTCTTTGGTTGGGGCCTAAAAAATTCCTTGTTTTCTTTAATAACAAGGCAGTGTGACAAAACGATCATAAGGAACCAGTAAGTAGAGATAGGATACGGATTACATTTTTGCAGGGAAAAGAAATGCTGGATTGATGTGAAAAGGACAGGAACTATTAAGCATAAGGTAGTTTGAAAAAATGATCAAAAGGAATCAGTAATCAGAGTTGGGCTATGAAGCACCCTTTTTAGGGCAAGAAGGGCTGGACCTAGGTAAAAAAGACAAGATCTAGTCGAAGACAGAATGACCGAATAAGCCCATGATAAAAAAGGTTCACATTTAGTATAATATATGTTTTTGATAAATACCTTATTTAGATTTGAGATTATTTCATGTTTGGTGATGATAAATACATTATATGTTTGACTGCTATATTGAACTAACTATCTACACTATTTTTCCACAACCCCTTTCACTTTCCCAGTGTGTGAGCACCATTTTTGTTAGTACTTGATTGTTTCCTTTTTGTTAATCTACAAACGAGATTATAATTATTGCCTAATTGTTCCCTGGCAAAAACGAGTGGGATTCTTACATTTGAAATTGTAATATTTGACTTGTATTATTTAATCATTTCACAAGTTGTTGTTCTGCAAGACTGAAAAAACAAAAACCCTAAAAAACTAGTTCTCTAGGTTATTTAATATTTTTTTCTAGAACATTCCTCATTAGAAATTTTGAAAATATAAAAAGTGCAGTATGCAAACATTAGAAAATTAGAGCAGGGGAAATTTTGTTAATATTGAAATTTCAAATTCTCAAAAATACAAGCGAATTCGAAATTTAAATTTTAAATTTTTCACTCGTTGAGAAAAGGTGCAGGATATCAAAAAAAATAAACAATATTGAAGACAACACCTTTTGTTATTGGCTATATCTTAAAATAGTTAAAACGTAGTAAAACTTATAATATTATAATAAAATAGTAGAAACTAATCATATCAATTTATAGGCACAATAATGTTTATTTAATTTTATCAAAAATCACCTAGATAAAGTTAGATGTAGTGTGGTAATGAAATATAATTCTCCAATTACTTTGTGCCATGTTGTAAGTTTCAACCTGATAGTTAGAAAACATTATGATTGACACATTTATTATGAAATTAAAATGTAAATAAATGAGTATAATATGAAACCACAATATTAGAATATACATAGCAACCAATAAAATGACGACATATGGCTATAGCTTAAAATAGTTGAAAAGCAATAAAAAATATAATATTATAATAAGAACATGAAATAAAGTGCACGAATGTATAGGCACATTTTTTTATTTTTATCAAAATTGACCTATACAATGTTGGATGTAGTGCACCAATGAAAAATAATTATCCAATTATATTGTGTTGTGTGGCATGTTTTGAACCTAATAGTTAGAAAACATTATAATTGACACATTTGTTACGAAATTTAAATCTAAATAAAAAACAAAAATATTTTGAAACTATATGAAACCGTGATATTATAATATAAACAACTACCAGTAAAATGATAACATGTGGCATGAAAATTTTGAAATCCCAAAAGGTGTTTTTTGCATTAACACAATGAAAAGCACTAGCGCCTCAAAGCTGTAATGATAGTGTTTAAAATGACAAGAGGAATTGGTATATAAATAGCGAATGCTAGGCTATATCATGTTTTTTTATTCTATCGATATTTCCAAATTAAGTAATTATTGTGCACAACTGACCATATGTCATTTCAATAAGTAAATAAAGTAGCTTAGTTGTCACTATGCATTTTCTTTGATAAGAGCCGATGTGAATTATATGTGGCAATTATTTATCTTAGCAAAACTGCAAAAAATATCACTTACTCCCATGGGTACATATGGATTCCAATTTAAAAAGGTATATCTTTTACGAGATAAATATGCAATGTAATAATTAGGTTTTCCTTGTAAAGTCTTCCCAAATCGATACAATTACAATGGCATGTGATAATGATAAGAGCCTAGTGGCTACTAAGCTAGACCATTTTCTATTATAATATAAATATTCAAATATTAGAAATTGTTGAGCCTTGCGGCCGCTATGTTATTCCTTTCAACTAGTATTCAAGCTTAGCGGTCACTAAACCTTTTCTTTGATATAAATAGAAAGTCTCGATCCCTCTTAATGGAATGTAGTGTAGAAATTGGCTCCACCAAGTAATGTGTAGCTGATTTCAAACAGTTATAATAATTGAAAATTACAATCAATCTAAAAATATAAATATAGGGATTACTACAACAAGAGCTTATGAAATGATCCTAGTGGCCTCTAAGCTATATCATGAGTTGCTAATATATAGCTACTTGGAAATTGATAAATTGTTAAGCCTAGTAGCCGCCAGGATTTTTCTTTGATATGAATGAACATGGATTATAATTTACATAGATATATCTTAGGAGAAATAAATAAGTCTTGAATCCTCTCAAAATTAAAATTTTTGAGCCTAGCGGCCTCTACGTTATTCCTTTCAATGAGTAATGAAGGCTAGTTGTCACTAAGCATTTTATTTAATAAGAATAGATAGTCTTGATCCCTCTCGATGGAAATCATTGCAGGAATTGGCTCCATAAGGTAACACACATAATTTTTTAAAACATTTTAATAATTTACAATTATAAATGATCTAAAGGTATACAGATAGTGATTTCTATGACAACAAGTAATTATATGATCGCAGCTCGGCGACTAAGACATTCCATGATTTTTTACTCAATGGCTATTTTGAAATTAAGAAATTCTTCAGCGTAGCGGTCGATACCCTTTTTCTATGATACTAACAAATATGGATTACAATTTTCAAAGATATACCATATGAGAAATAAATAAGACTAGATTCCTCTCGACAGAATGTAGTGTAGTAATTGGGTCCGTAATGTGAAGTATCCCCAATATGTGACACTTATAATTAGTGAAGAGCACTAACCATCCAAAGTTGAACATATAGTCATTACAATGGAAAATGGTAATGATAGGAGCCCAATGACTGCTAAGATAGACCATTTTTTGTTATTATATATCTATTCTCAAATATCTAAATTGTTGCACCTATTGGTCACAACATTATTCCTTTGATATGAAGAGAGATTCTTGATCGCTTCTCGATGGAAAGAAGTGGACAAATTGGATCCACCTTGTAATGTGCAACTAATTTTATATAATTATAGTCATTGATAATAACAATCATTTGAAATTTGTATTTCTAGTGATTACTACAACTAGAGGTTATGAAAGTATCATAACAGTCTCTAAGCTAGACCATGATTTTTTATTCAAGAGTTATTTTTAAATTAAGAAACTGTAGTAGTCACTAGGATTTTTCTTTGATATGAATGAATATGGATTATAAATTACAAGGATATATTTTAAGTGAAATGTACTGTTGCAATTGGGTTCGACATGCGAATTCCAACCAATAGGATATAATTACTATCATTGAAAAATAATATTAGTCCACAGTTGAACATATAGTACTTACAATGACAATGGGTAATCAGAGGAGCTTAGTGGTCACTAATCTTGACCATTATTTGTTAGTATATAACTATTTTCAAATAAATACATTCTTGAGCCTAACAGCTACTACATTATTATTTTCTACTAGTTATCGATATTCAATCCTAATGGCCTTTAAGCTAGTCTATTCAATTGGTCTAAATTACCAAAAAGTAATATTAAAAATTTTCCATTCATAAGTCGACTTAAATCCTCTCTCTTGCTAACATTTATGTTTTCAAACATTCCTTTCATGCAATCTACGCAAAGTGGATGGTTTTCCCACAATGGATAATACTTCTTAAATATGTTGTGTGTTAATTATCAAGAATATTTTTTCATAGTTTTTGGTATTACTAATGTGATGCACAAAATGTGATTTACAGTAACCAATTAAAGGTTAGATATGACGTTTGATTGAAGCCAAATAGTAGCTAATGTTTATATTGATTGCTCACCAATGATAAAAATTAATGTATTATAGAGATTGGTGATCACAAAGGCTAATACTTATATTCATTTCCATATGATGGGAACAAAAATTGCTCCGTATGTGAAGTAATTTTTATTATGTTATACTCCAATTCCAGGTATAATGTATTCCATTGGTCACAATCTATTCTTGGCAATTCTTTTGATTGAAGGTGCTCAGTGCTGGAAGAAAAGAGACGAGGAATGGTTCATTAAAATCTATGGCCATGACAACTACTAAAATGACCTGTGGTTATTTTATTTTTAGATGATGAACATGAGGAAGTCGGAATGGTTATATCCTCTGTACTCGTTGATTCGAGTACACTTCATGTTCAAGTCAAACACATTGACTATGAAAATAATAAGTGTCTTATTTTGGATATCGAGTTGGATGTTTCTTCATTTAGGAAATGGGAGATGAAAGCATTAGAAGACAAAACATAATGTTCATGTTGAACATATGGTTGGTATTCGGTGTTGCTAGTAGATAAAGTAAAAACTGGTTGTTCAAATGTAGAATACATTCATAGTGGCATGCTTGCAATACTTAGAAAATTGTATAGAGGTTATACAACCTCTTCCATTTATATTTTCTTAAATAGAAAAGGTTATATTTCACCACCTTAACAAGCCAAGTTTTTTACTATGCTGAGGAGAACAAACTTGGCTAAATTAAATCTTGATCCATCTAGATCAAAGTAGCATGGGTTGAAAAATTATACTAAATTAGTTGCATTGTTGAAGAAATCAACCACTATATTCGTGAAAAATAACCTTCAACTAAGCAATAGTTTGATTAATTTTTGTTCAATGGTGAAGTATTTTAAATTGATGTTTCTAAGTGTCATGTAACACCTCCATAGTATCGGTATCATCCTGTAGATGACAAGAATGTTTATCTTATTATGCACTTCATGTTGGTAACTGTTATTCCTACACAGACAGACGTAATTCTTATTCCCTTCTCAGATTCTATGAATAAGGTTGTGGTTCTCTAAGATCTGAAAGACTTGGAAAGGGGTGACGTTAAATTTTACATACTCGACAACCAGCATAAAATTTATGCATAAATTTTATTTTTTCTTAGATACTTACAAGTATTTACTTAAGAGGCTATGATTTCAAAGGGATTACATTCTAGTTAAAAATTCAACTAATGAAGCCATTACTAATATTTACAAACAACATAATGAAGTGAACAAAACTTGGATAGAAACCAATTTTAGTTATTTTTTGTACAAAGATAGATTGGTTTGGAAATATCTTGGGTGTCCTCAATGTCCTGGATTTGGAAAAAACAAAACAGAGGAATGGAGGGTAATTTATTTTAGTTTTATTGCATTTGTTATTAAATTTTTTCTTCCATATATAAAAATATAAAACATATAATTGTCCTTTGAATGATAAACTTTGAGAAACAATGCCTTTTGATTTTCAAAACAGACACAACTAACAATCTATATGAAAATTTGACTTTTCTATTATTGTTGGATGATTTATGGACTAAATGAACTACAAAATTTGATTTTTTTAGATCTGGTGGCCTATTTTGTTCACATATTAAAGATGATCAAGATAAATTTAAGCCTAATTCATTCAGGGTTGCTAGACAAATGAACGACGAAGAACTATCAGTACTAGAACATAAAGTAAAATCAAGGGATGTCTATTTAACTGAGCCTATTCAGGAAGGTGTAATAGTAACGACATTTGATTATTACTATCAGAGAATAAAATGAGAAAAAAATGAGAGAAAAAGTTCTACAATATTTAAAAGACACACATCTGGATATTGATTTATTGACATCCTTTACTGAATCAAATGTAATTGAAAAATTTAAATTGCATAAATCACACTGCCACTAGTTGTCTGTATTATTGGGTGAAGAGAGGGAAGGAAAGATAAATTATGATTCCCGCATAGGGGAAAAATAAGTAAACAAAAAAAATGACCAAGTGATAGTAGAATTTCTTCCCATTAAAGCTCTAAAAACATTAGACAACTATGTGTTGTCAATGGAAGACAATATACTAGCAAGGATGGTGGACACAAAAGAATTTACTTATCAGTGTGCATACACGTTCTAACTTTCATCAACTCCAACAACTATTCCTCCCACCAATCCTTTCAATGCAGAATGTGTTATCACCATTTTTTTAAATTTTTCTAACGATATTTCTTTTCAATAAATAATGGAGATTGTAATAATTATTTGAACAAGTGCGCTGGAATTTATTATTATTCTTCTCATACCAATTGAATATTAATTTTTTTTGAGAGAAACAATAAAAACATACATGGAAAATGTTAAATATAGTGAAGAATCAATTATGGATGGATGCTACAGAATCTAGGATAACAACGAGCAATTTAAAAGTTTGTATCTTGTGTACACAATAACTAGAGTATACAAATGTGATGATAATAATGATGAAAGAGAAGAAGTTACTAGGGATTGGATGGAAAAAAACCACAACAATTGATAACTGCAAGTGAAATTGGACTAAAAGGAAATAAACACCCTTTTCCTTTTTAGCCATCATATGAGTTCTGGTCTGATATATTCGCTCGATGTTGTTCCAAGGATTTTATGGTATTAGTGTTATATGGTGGTAGTGTTGCACTATGTGTATTAAATGAATTGAATCAATTTGTTGTTTTTATTGTTGAGACACTGAGTCAGGAAATGTTTTTTAAACATTACTATTCTCATATGAAAAAAGGTATTTACCATAATATACCTCAAACATGTGATTATGTTAAAAGGATTTCAACCAAAAAAATTGACTTACACATTTCTTATTTACACAGAAAACCAAAGAAAAATAGGATTCGATGTACAAACCTCTCAACTTAACACCACACAACCAACTCATCATGGTTATTTACCTTTAATAATTTTATAAATATGTTTAATGAGTTGTGTTTTCAATTGACATTGTTCTCATTGTTTTGACAATACTTTCTACTCACCAGCTCTGAACACATACATGAGGAGAACTCTACCACATAATCCATGAATATGCAAGAAAATAATGGTATGTTAGTCACATCTATTTAGAAATAATAACTGCTACTAAGCCTCATAAATTTATTAAAAAAATTAATGGTTTATGCAGATGACCAACACCTAGAGAAAGTAAGAGTTGAGTGTGCAGTGGTAGCTAGCACAAATATGCAGAGAAAAATAGGTATGTTAGCCATGTGTATTTTTAAACAACCATTTCTAAGGTTCACAAAGTTATAGAAAATGATATCAACTAATCCTAGAAGTGGAACCATTTTCAAAGAAAGAATTACCAAATAACCTATTTCAAAAGTTCATGGTGGCATCCAACACTACATAGTTTGTAGTTTCTAGGTTGTTGGTTATCTGTATAAACCATTAGTATCGACATAATGCTTTAAACTTTATAATATATGTTTATTCAAGCCAAGGATTGCAGAGCCTAGAGGATGCTAATCCACATCAATATCTCAAAAGTATTTTCTGTCAATGGGTGGTTCAATGGATAAAAACGAACCCTTGCAGTCACTATAATTTATTTAGAATACATAGAACATTTTGATCTGTACTTACCATATTACAATGAATACCAATATGTTTTTCAATTATACTTTCATTTACGATAACATGAAATCAATTTTGAATTGATTACTATTGTTTGTAATAAATATTGCATCAAAGAAACCAGGAGCTAGTAAGGTCTATGCAAGAAAATCCGGAAGCTAAGTCAGTAAGTGATAGTTACCTAAAGTGCTAATATTGAATTTACCATTTTCTCATGTAGTTCAGTATGTTTTTTTCAAATACACTTTCATTTTCCATAATAATAACTATATTAATAATATTAATATTGTTTGAAATAGATCTTGCATGAATGGATCCCGCTGCGAGTAAAGAAAATGTAATCCTACAAACAAGGCCCACCGGTAAGTGGTGGCCACAAGCTAAAATGTTGATTTTTTTAATTTTTTAGAATTGATACGAGACAGATTAAAATAGATTATTTACTTCCCTAGAGTTAGCCACAAGAATTTCTTGCTTATTTTAGATTTGGAGGGCTTATTGTATGAGAATAACCAACCGCCCTCTAGGTACATCACATTCAAGTTCCGTAGGGACACTATCAACATGCGAGGTAACCTGAAAGAATTTATAAATTCATTATCAACCAGATTTGAAATGGGATTCTGGTCAGACAAACTCACTTCATATGATGTTAAAAATATGGCAAAGGCCTTCAATAAAAAATTATTGAATGACTTGAATCCATTAATATCCTCGGGAAAAGACCATTTTAAAATGGTCAATGGAATTGCAATAAAATATCTAGAAAAGGTTTGGAATAGAAACGATGTCCCCTACAATTATGAAAACACAATGTGTATTACATTAGGTGCAAATAGTAACCCTCAAGTAAATTTTATTGTTGGAATGACAAGTAGAGGAGAAAATTACTCAAAGGATAAGTGGTTGATGACCGATTGGCACAATTACTTATCACTAATAGTTTGAAATACATTTAATGTGGTAGAGGCCATCAAATATTTGGATCGAGTAAATGCTAAATAAAAAGCCAGCATTTCAAAATGTTATTGTGATGATAGAAGTTAACATTGTAAATAAAACAGATTCATTTGTTTTAGTGATGGTTCTACATAACTAATTAAATTATGATTGTGCAATTATAGGTTGGGAGAATTTAAATTTTCCCTGATTATAATTTTAGATTGTGAGCGTATAAGTTGAAAATGAAAATTAAAAGAAAATCTTTAACGTAACAAATCTTTGAGCAGTTTTTATTAATGAAATATATATTCCTAAATTAATTCTGAGCATGCTTAAATACTAGTTTTTGCTTCGATATTAGAAAATGTATACCACTTTCCAATGCAATTAAATAACTACAATACAGTATGTAAAGACTCGTCACACTGAAAAACTACATTCTATTCAAATAAATTCTTCACAAAAAAAAGTCCTAGTATAACAATAAGAAATGAGGAATGCCCTGAGAATTTAACTTTTTCATAACCTACAACCATTTTATTTTTGATACAACAATATCAAAAGGCATTTTGTTTTTTTTTTCATTTGGAGATACAAACACATGCAACATGAAACTTATCATATTTGATATAAATGGTGTATTGGTACACACCCTCCATAAGGAATATTTGGAATTTAAACAATAAAATTTTGTTCGCAGGATCAAGCTCAAAAAAAATAAAATTCTCAAACCTAATGTGAAAGAGTTATTGTAAAAGTACAAAAAACATTTCAACATAACAATATGAATATCAGCAAGAAAGACAAATGTTGATGACATGATGCCTTCATTCCTTCAAAACATCGGTTTAAAATATTGCAATATTCGAGACAAAAAAATATGATTATGAAGGTTCTTGAAATCCCAAATTATACCTCAAGAATCTTAACTCCATTTGGTCACAGTTTAATGCATCGTGCATTTGTCAAATTACAGTTCTTGTAGATGAATCTTTAGAGAAAAAAAAGTTCAATGATGTTGCAAATTGTATAATTTATCAAACATTTAACATAGATTCTAAGTTAAAAGACAAATATTTGTTAGATGTGTTTTGGCCTTTGTTGTAACCATTGAAGGGTGTCGAAGATGTTTGGGATTATATTAGATCACAAAAAACAATTGTAGGGAGCTTTTTTATTATAGATTTACTATGTTTTGTATTGTTGATTTGGAATATCATCTTCAGGAATAGTGTTACATTATAAATTCAAATTATTCATCAAATTTTTTACTATAATTATACCTACCTTTAGTAAAGGAATTTAAATTTATTTCATAGCTATATTTAAATACTAAAATATATATGGGATAATTTTACAATTAATTTTAAATAAATTTATATCCATATTTGAATATGAAAAAATTTATTCCATATATCTTACAGTTGATTTTATATCTAAATTTAAATATGAAAATATATCTGGTATGGTTTTACAATTAATTACATTCTCCTACACTAGATAGTCTCCCTATATTAATTTCTTCATAACATCTTGAAAAATTCTCTGGTTGCATTGAGGTTTAATCAAACAATAATAAATAATTTAAATATGAGATCTAACTTTAACTATGAAAATATATTTGGAATGGTTTCATAGTTAATTACATTATCTTGAATTGAGTAGTCACCCTCTTTAAGTTTCTTCATAACCTCTTCGGTAATTCTCTAGTTTCTCTAAGGTTCAATTGAACCATAGTAATTAAATATGGAAGTGTCTCACATCTTGTGAATGTCATTAGCACAACATTCACTTCCTCAATGGAATTTGAAATATTAAAACTTACATATTTTCATCTTAAAAACATCTTAAAATTGATGAGAGAATTATTCCAAAGAAATCATTAAGCCTAACAACTGCTAGTTCTAATAAAATAGAACATGTATTTGTTCTATTTGGGCTAGTGGCTGCCACATGTTATATCTCATATAAATGTTGGATTCCTTGAAACTACAAATTTTTTTTTCACAGATTCATATATGTAAATTGAGACTAGATATATTGGACTTTAGAAAGAGAATTAACAGATTCCAATATTTTGATTTTTAGATTCCAATATATGTGATTCTAGATTCCAATATATGCGATTTTGGAATCCAATATGTGTGATTTTGGAATCCAATATGTGCATTTGTTGGGTGCAGATAATTCCAATATTTGACATTTTAGAATCCAAAAATAGTAATATTGGATTCCAATATTGGCTTTTTGTTTTAGCTGTTTGGATTGAAACAAGTCCTAATTTAGTGAAATAAGTGTTAGGATGTGATGTGATAGAATAGTGGAAATATTAATGTGATGTGTACAAGAGTATAATATTGAGATGTATGTATGTGTAAGATTAGAATATGTAAGACTATTTTGATAATAGAGTATGATGAATGGCGAAACAATAGGGTGGAGAAAAGAGTGATACCACCTAGTATGAGAATGAGGTTCATTTTTATGACAAATCCATCAATAGTCATGTAAGAACCTTAAGAACATGAGTACATCATCGCATAATGACGTAACCATATAGAGGTCACCTACCAAAGATTAAGAGGTGTGCATGGGATAGTGGAAGCATGTGAAGCAACAATAGCATGAGTATAAGATCCAAAATGAATTTTAGATGAAATGGTGCCGATAATGGGAGGTGTAATGGTGGGAAGCACAGATGGCAATGCATTAGGGAAAAAATGGGATGTATTAGCACTGTGATGTGGATGATAATATGTAGCAATGGAAGAGTTGGGTGGAGGACATGGATGGGTAATGATCTTGTGAGTTGCAAAGATGACAAAATTAGAAGTGGGTAGAGGTGACAAGTGAACAAATTTGGAAGCATGCTTATGTAGAAAAGGAGAAAGAGACAACTCATGAGAATGATAACCGAAGGTAATGGAACCTTTATCTTCTAAATTTTGTAATTTATCATGTAAATCAAAACACTCAATGTCATGGTGGCCATTTATGCAGTGAAAATTACAATAAGGGTGATCACGTTTGTGATAGAAACGACGAGGAGGAGGATGTTGATTAGAAGGAAATCAGATTAGGTTTTTATCAAGTAAATTATGAAATAAATAATGAGGCTTAGTGGCATATGGAAATTGTAATGGTTCTGAAGGAGGAGATGGAGAAGACTTAGGTATAGATTGACGTGGTGGAGTGGAAGGGAGAAACTTACACAGAGGAGGATAAGGTGACTATGGAGGAAGATCAATGGATGTTAGATGAGATGAAGTAGTAGGAAATGTAATAGAAGAATTGAAATAAGGAGGAGATGGAATAACATGTTCATAAATTAAATATTGTTCTAGATCTATAAATTTTTGGCACCAAAACGTAAAAGATTCACATATATCATATAATAATTTTTCTTTTAATGTAAGAATCAAGCTATCATAAAAGATAAATTGATTTTCTAAATCAATTGGCTCAAAAAATAATTGCTGAATATGAGAATTAAAGTGTAAAATGTAATCTATAATGGGTTATTTCTTTCCTTGATGGAAAGTAGGTAAATCATCGTATGTAACTCTAGGACCATTATTAACAATAAAATGCCTAAGAAAAGCATCTTCCATATCATAGTAAGTGCTAGTACACCCATAAAGAAAATCATTGTACCATTGAAGAGCATGATCAAAAATACTATGACAAAAATACTTGAGGAGCAAGAGGTCATTAGAATAAGAGGCCATTGCTGAATGATAATGTTTGAGATTCAAATAGGGGTTTCCAGTGCCATCAAAACATATAGATGTAGGCATAACAAAATCCTTAGGGAAAGTGCAGTTTTTAAATTTTTTAGGTATTGGATTTCCATGCAAATAACTATTATCAATGGAAGCGTAAAATAAAATTTTTTTAGAGTGAGAGTATGAAATTTGTCTTGAAAATTACCAACAACATGCATGATAGATAAAATTTCATGCAATGGGTAGGTAGAAGAAGCTAGAGGCACATTGAGAGGTTGAAGCTTTACATTCTGACTAATCATGGGAATGTGAGAAGAATAAGTTGATGTGGAAGGAGGAGAAGATCATGAAGGATGGATGAGAGCACTAGATGTAGGTGTAGAAGAAGTACTATTAGGAAAAATAGAAAGCACCATAAATAATATATGTAGAAGAAGAAGAAAGAGGTGGAAGAGGAGAAGAACATGGAATATAAATGGAGATGCTATAAGTAAAATAAGAATATATGATAAGAGTTGTAATAGTAGGAATAGAAGAATCAATATGAATAACATCAATAGAAGAAGAAGAAAGAGGAGGAAGAGGAGGAAAAGAATAAGGAATATCAATGGAAATACTAGAAGTAGAATTAGATGATATTATAGGAGGTGTATCATTATTTGTAATGACTTCAGAAATAGGATTGCTAAATTCATATTACGTTGTTAGAAGAGAAAGAATGACATTTCTAAAAATTTCATGATCAAAAGCATAACGTACATCACTATAAAGCATGATTTCAAATGCTAATAGTTCATCAAAAGAGTCATCAACATATAGAGAAGTGGTAGGAGAACTATCATGAGATTTAGCATTTCATTCATTGGAAACATTCTTTGAAGTAGGAAGAGTAGGATATAAAATTTTGTATTCATCTTGATAAATAGTATAAATACCATCATGCACATGTACATTTTCAACATTAGAAGTAACATTTTTCACATGTATAGTGTCATAAGAAAGAACAAACATAGAATCTATAATAGTATTATCTTGTGATATAATAGGAGTAGAAGAATGTAGAACAACATGTGTGACTATGGAAGAAAGAGGGAAACATGAAGTGAAGTTTTGGTCAGGCGAGACTATAAAAATGCTAGATTTTCCAAAACTAGTGGCAATGGTGTGTTGGGTATAAAAACATTGTTGGAGAATTTTGGACTCATAGTGGGCATAACGATAAAGATCACTAAGTTCGAATTGTAAAACATCATTACAGATAAGTTACACACTAATATGTTCCATATATTACATGGGAGAAGAGGATATATTTTTAGACATTAAGGCTTTACAAATCCTAGGGCAAGGAGCTCAAATGAGAGATGGGTTGACCAAATGATTTAACAAAAGTAAAATTATTAAATCTAATTTTAAAGTCACTACTATGATACTATACAATAGGATACAAACACTAAGCACTCTAAAGATGCAACTATGCAAGAAAATAGGAGAGATATGGACCTTATATAATTCACACTTGTTCTATAATAGATCTTAACTGGGACAATTGATGAACATGATGGGAAGAGTGTCACATATGCTCGATATTAATTTTAGAACCTACATACATAGATGGACACAGGTGCCTAGGCTAGGGCGAGGGCTCGTGGGCATGAGAGACCACTTATCTCTGTCAGTGACTACAAAGAGTGTTGGAATATGATTTTTCATGTGTCACTACGATTTCACTATTAATTCATGTTGATCACCTAATATTTACACTTCAATAGCTAAGGTACATGTAACTTGTAATGAAATCCCTATATACTAACACAAGTTCACAAAACATATAAAATTGGAATGAAAAATGTAATATGTGAAGTCGTATTGACCCCAGAGGTCATCCGAAGGATGAAATTATGACTGTGTGCTCCAATAGATTCTAGATTCCATGTAGTTATTTGTTCTTGGGTGTAAAATAGTGTCCTTAGGTTTCCCTCGCGCTAATGATGCAACGATAACGGGCTATAGCTAGATAAAAATGAAAATATGTGATATGGAATTGATAACTTCCCCTTCCTATATACTGTATGGAAAGTAAACAACCCAAAAATGTAGTCACATTGATAGAATGTAGATATTATTTCCATTTAGAATTTCCTTCCCATATAATCATATGAATGTTGTGTACACGGGGGTTCATAAGCTAGGCAATATCCTAGCATGTGAGTTCATATTGAGGTAATTAAAATTAATAAAATTAAATTCAATATATTGGTAGACTTGTGGGGATGAAATGGTTTAATTTACTAATATTTTGAATCAGATATTGGGGGTAGGTTAAAGAGATAGGTCAAAAGAAAGGGAGGTTTAATTTTAATATAAACCCAAAGAATTTGAACCTTAGTTTTTAAACTAAATACCTTAAAATTGTAATTTAAGGATTGTGGTCATAAATTTAAATTGTAAACTCTTTTTGTATAAATAAATCTTAATTAAGATATTCTTAACTAAGAAATAATAAGATGGTAGAAAACTAGGATTGAGTATTTTTTAAAACAAGTGATATTATTTCACCATCTTAATTATTTGAAGAACTATTGATAAATGATTAAAGATGAATATTTATAAGGTAATTGGTAATATGTCTTGAATAGCTTCAAACTATCTTTTGAGAGAAAATGCATATTAAAATAAAACTGAGAGAGAACTATGATATGGTTTCTATTTAATATATTAGGGTAGAAATAAAAATGGGTAAATAAAATTGTCATGGAAAAATGGGAAAGTTAGATACATGGAAAAAATAGGGGGTATTCTTTGAGGTATTATCAATTGAATAACTAGAGGTAAAACACAAAATTAAGGGTATTCTTTAATACCTTTCAAAAGAATGTGTTAATACTTTTGTTAGGTTGTGGAGCCTATTTTCATGTGAGAAAGTATCAAAGATTGTAGACTAACAGTATTATACATTGGTTTTGGCCTTAAAATGTGCTTGATATAGCGGGAAACATGTCTTTCTCATATGGGTGGGGATTTTGAACAATAGGTTTATGGGACGGTTTTGGCCCTTGGTTTTTATACCCAAGGTTTTGTAAAATGGATTAAGAAGTTGTCTACTTATGTGGTTTTGTGCATATGGTAGGGTTAATGTTACATTACAGATGTGTTTTAAATTTGGGTGTGAATTATGTAGAGCTTTTTTAACATAGCCCCGAAGAGATCTAGGTATTGTATTGAGAGAGTGGTGGTTTGCAATAAAATCTGATAAAGTTATTCTTGGTGGACATATCCCAAATTGGGTGAACCACGTCAAATAATGTCTCTTTGTGTTATGTTATTTTATTTTGCACTTTTATTTGAGATCTGTAATAATTTTTGCATATTACTTTCTATTGTTGTGATTCTAGGAGGGATTATTCCGCATATTTTATCCCTTAATTCCTAATAAATTTTACTAAATGAACCCCCACTGGATGTGTATATATATATGGATCTCTTGTTTGAATTTCAATAATAGCGACACAACATGTTGACTATGACCTCGGGATAAGGATAAGAAAACCAAAAAGGAAGACCAAAAATGTCAAAATAAATTTGAAACTAAAAAAGAGGACAAGAGTTTCCAAAATGGATAGGAGTTTTTGGGCAGTACTATTCAAAATGGGGGGTAGTGTCAAGGAATAAATGACGACAAATGTAAAAATATGAACAACAATATCCATGTGACTAGACAAGAATCAGGTATATAAGTGAGAGTTGTGTGAGAGAAAGACAATAGAAATCAAATCAAACAAGTGGATGGAATAGGGAATGTGTCAGCAATGAATACTCTTATTAATTTAGATCCATGCATATAACAATATACTTTTTGGTATAGTAAAATAGTAATATGTGCATGATTTTTTGTCTACAAACCATTAGAGATAGGATGTGTAGTAGTAATGGTGGTTGCAGGAATAGGAAAATAATCATTGTGCACTTTAATGTTAGGTTCCCTTGAGATTTTGGACACTGTAGATGTAGGCATAGTAGATGATGGATAATTCTTAAGTTTTTCTAGTGCAACATATAATAAGAGATCAATGTTAGATGAATTATCTTATAAAAACTATTTAAATTGTTGAGCATCATCATTAGTAAGGTCCTGGGTATGATATTCAAAGTGATATTGGAATCATCTCCCTTGTCATGATCACCATTTATAGTAAAAATAACATTAGCAAATAGATATTCATAGACTTAGACACAAGAAAGTGTGGAGGTGGGATGTGAATTAGAAGACATGGGAAAGCTACAGAGAAATTTATAATGATCCTGGATAGTCGACATCATAAAGAACAATATCTACACATAATAATATAACATATACCCTATTGTTAAAAAGGAAAAATGTTAAATTCAAAATGTCAAGTTAACCAAATATTTTCAACCATTTTAGGTTTGCTTAGGGTTTTATGCCTATGATAAAAATAATAATCAAATAGAATCTACAGGGCGTTATTATAACTAATTAACTTGAAACATTAACTATTCAATATTATAATAACACATAAATAATTCTAATAAATGTAAATGATGTAATAGAAAGTTACAAATACATGGGATTCCGTGCACTTAGCTGATTACAAGTGGTTCTACATTAATCTTTGTGATGTGGATGATATAAAAATGATATCCTCACCTAAGAATGATTTAGAACTAAAAATTTGACTTGAAAATATCCTTGGGAAAGAGCATATTGTAAGGGTAGGAACATCTATATAGTCTTGACCTCTTTGTATAGTTTTACACCTACTTATAACTATGAAATGTGTCTTTATATGCTTTTCCCTTGTCTGATTCTTGTTGTATCTCTTTTCCAATCACTATCGATCATAGTGTGAGGACCCCTAAATACTCTGGTCAATATTTCAAATCCTAACCATGGATGTCATGTTTTAAAATAAACACTAGATGGGTTATAGGAACCCTTGACACCTTCTATGTTGACATTACTAAAAATAGGTCTCAAACCACATGTTCTTCTCTACCTAGTATGTGATATCTAGTTGTAATGTAATTAGATTTTACATCCTTCCTTTGATAATTCTTGACTTGAGTTTATTTCTTGCAAATATACTTTATTGAGTGAGCTTGAGTGCTTAAAAATGTGGTAAGAAGTCCCCTATACCTAGTGGGTAGCTTTACACATGTAGACGTGATTTTCTAATGAATGTGGAGAGGTATTTTAATAGTGTATGGATATTTGGGTGTCTTTTATGTAGGCTTTTACAATAGAAGTCTGTAACAGTGATAGGTTCTAAATGAGGAGAGTTTCATTTGCTTATGCATACTTCTTAAAGCTAATTAAGTTAAAAATTAAGACTAAGGAGAGTAAGTGACCTAAAGAATAATGTGTAATATAAATTATGGGACCAAAGTGAGCAAGGTAAGAACCATACACTAGGGTGAAGACCGTGAAAACATTCCCACCCGTAATGTATGTTTTTGACATAACATCAATAATATGCAATGCGAACTTTGGAAGTTGACAAGTGGAGTTTCTTACTATGTTTTATGCATTCAATTCTAAAAAAACTATTGACATATGAGTATGTAAGAGAAATTGAGATAAACAAGAGACATATGGATGTACTGGATAATATAAGGTAATGTGTAATTTTTTGAGCAAGATATTAATGTCAAGAACTATGGTTTTAAAGAGTATAATTTCCAAATTTGAGTTTATACACATATCTATATTGGACATAAAAAAATCTCATAGCTATTTTTAATGATATAACACGTTCTTATGTTGTCTTTACTCTAGTAGGAGTGTAGAGAGGTAGCTAGTTCTCTTGGTTTTTTGGAATGACATGTAAAGGTTGAGCCAAATTTAAAGGAGTTCCTCCTAACAAGGTTATTTCCTGTGGAATGCATTCAAATTAGAATTGGTTGGTGAGATGGGTTGTTTCATTGAACCTCTTATGGAAACCTTTTCATCTATTTTCTTTTTATGGACTTATAATGGTTTAAATAGTAAGATTATTTAATATGATGTAAAAATTGTGAGCCTAACAAGATGGTTTAAAATTAAAGGATTTAGGTTTGTTGATCTTGTGTCAATGGTTTTAGGACTAGTTTGTCTTTGATTTAAATTTTAAGCATTCAATTCAAATAATTTGATGTGTTATATAGGAATCAAAATTCATGGCCCTCCTTCTATAGCCAACATTTCTATTGATGAGGGTTTCCTATACCTATACGAACAAATGAGGAAGTATTACATTCCTTGCTCATTTTAGACCTTGGAGGGGGTTTAATCAATACACATGTTATGGGGTATGTGGTTTCATTGATAACCAAGTGGTGGAATAGTAGAGAGACATGTTTTTAACATTTGCATATTCTTCTTGTAGACATAATTTTTCATATTTTGTTGCTAGTACTACCTCAAAAGGCTAGTTTATATGTTGATAAGGATCACCTCAATAAATTGTAAGAATGGTAAGTAGTGTAACACTCGCAAAAAAGATGTTTTAGGAGCTCGCTTCAACCAAACACTTAACCCAAAAATGCGACTAATTTTTTTTGTTTAGGTTACAAGAGAAGGTTACGATACAAAGATGTTGTAAGAGTACCTAACCTTTAGGGTTCATTAACTTACTTACGTTACTAGCTCATTTTTACAATTGGAAAACCAGGTCTAGGTAAAGGTTACATGTTATATCATTATCTCATGGGTGCATTAATCGATAGTTCTAAGCAAGAAGACAAGGTTTAATTCATTTAATTAAATTTTTTCTTCTTTTCCATTAAGTTCAATCCTAACAAGGTTAACCTTATGCTAAATTATTAAATTCATTACCTTAAAAGCTAAAAGATCCTTTATTAAATTTCCTACACACACTAAGGGTTAAAAAGGGACATCACACCCCTAGGCAATTAAATGGCCCCACTCATACATCTACACATACCCTTAAGGATTTTACATTAAACACTTAAATTACATTTATTCTTAATAATGGTAGGGTCAATCCTCCACCCTTGGATCAAATCCATCCTAGCCACTAGATCCTAGGGTTCTCAACATAGCCCTAAAAATCCTTATGAAAGTATATTAAAACCTTTTCTCATTCTAATCTTCTCATTTGGTTCATTTTCTTTTGTTAGATTTGTAGGTTGGAGAGGAGGAAGCCATGGGAGCAAAGGGAAGAATCCATGGAGGAATTTTACATGAAGATTTAGTCTACGGTTATGTTAGTTTGTATTTTGTTTATGTAATCTATTTCCTTTAAGGATTGGGAGGAGTTTCCTCCTCCAATCTAATTGTTATTCCAATATTTTAGTGTATTGGGTTTTAAATTTCGGGGCAAACCCTACCCCCTTTGATATAAATGAAATAATGCTTTTAGATTCACTGTTTGACTATTTTGTTGACTCATTCCCAAGCATTCAACCTTATTTACTTACAGGTAGCAATAGGTTAAATTTTACAACTTAGGAATTAGTGAAAACTGGTTCAATTTCACACACAGGTGTGGGTCTGTAGAATTCTGTCATAAGTGACAGGATTTTTGCCCAAAGAAGAATGACAATTCTGGGATCACCACCCTACCAAGGTGACAAACAGTGACCCACTGCCCTTCAGAGCAGTGGTTGTGAAACCATCGCCTTACTTGGGTGAAAAACATAGGACCCTTGCCCTACTGAGTGGCAATTTTGAGACTGCCCCCTCTGCCTAAGTGGTAGTTATGGGACCACCACTCAACACAGGGCGGCGGTCCTATTTCTGAGAAAAAGAACCAAAATGCCAATATTTTCCCAAAATCTTAAAGTTGCTAAGGGATATAAAAATGGATTCTAAGTTTGTTTTTATTCATTCCAAGTTGCAGATTTGAGATTTAGTGCTCTATTAGTCATTTCTTAGTTAAATCTAGTTATTTTAAAGTGTTTTCAACTCCATTAAAATTCATCTACTTACAATGATAATTTCCATTTGTTTAACTAGTTTCCTCTTTCAATTACAAGATAAAAAATGAATATAAATTAAATTCATTACTTGTCATTTCCTTGCTATGAAAATCAATATTTCTAAATGCAATATATTCTAATTTGTTCTCTCTATCATTTTACTATAATGTGCATACATTCAAAATAGCTAAACTAACTTTATTTTTCCATTGAAATTTATTATACTAACAAGCTCAACTTTTAACAATTTGTTTATTTTTCTCTTAATACATGTTTACAATACAATAACAACTCCACGAAAATATACTTTCTTTTCCATTGTAAGAATAGCTTATTCTTTTAACACAAGCACTATTTTTCTCACAATGCATCCAAGGTTTCAACAAGGAGAAAATACTTTTTTTTCTATTTGCAAACTAACCTTACAATAAAATTCTTTCTTCTTTCTTTTCTTATTTGTTCCTTCCCACATGCAATGCAATATCAATAACAACTATTTGAATACAACTTTCCTTTCAATATATGTTATACTTCCATAGACACAAAGGAATACAAAATGTTTCTTTACAATATCAATACAATGTCCTCCACTTGATGTGGGAAGTTTTGAAAAATATAAATACAAGAATGAATACATTATTACAATTTCTTCCACTCTAAGTGGGTAAAATACCAAGGAAATATCACATAGTCATTAACAAGATTCCAATTCTCCAAACACCAACAAGGTAGCTCCTCCAAAAGTTTGCTTGATTCATAACAAAATAGGGGGAGAGGCAACACTCTCCACCCAACCAAGATACCCAATGGAGGAGAGAAGCCATCCTCTCCATTGGCCCCCGAGCCCCAACCACATTACAATGGGAGAATATCTCAACTCATGGAAACTACTAGCTTCCACAATACGTAACATATAATTTCACATTCATTCCATTTACATAGAATCACAACAAACAACTCAACAAGAATAAATTCAATATAAACAACAATATAACAAGGCTTATCAAGAAAGCCAAAATAATAAGACCTATGGGGAGGCCATTTATGCCTCCCAATGGAAATGGGTTCCCACCTAAAAGCCTCCAATGCAAAACACAATTTCCCCTACCAACTCTTATGCCTCCCTCAAGTACCCCTTATACCTCCATACACTCTTATGCCTCCCTCAAAACTCTTATATCTCCCTCATAATAAGAACACGAAGAAATGCAAGCATTTCTCACACTAGGTGGGACACCCAACCCAAAATCCCTCCACAAGAAAGTGATCTCTTATGCCTACCTACACGAAAATTTCCCCATATTCTCCTCCCACTCCTAACTTACGGCATTCTACCCACACCCAACAAACATTTCAAGGAGACAACAACATTCAACACAACATATACACACATACAATCAAACAAATAACATAATTTAAACTAAGGTGAAGCTCCTACCTCTCTATGGTAGAGATTGTTCCAAGTATGAAGTTCCAACAAAGATCAATAAAGCATCCAAAAGCTCCAAAAATCCACAACTCTCTCAAAATCCTCTCATTCTCCAAAATTTCAAGAGACTAAAAATGATCATCCAACCCCAAAACAAGCAACAAGAATTCAATAAATAGAGAAAGGAGATGGAAAGATGATGTGGCTCCAAGTAGGATGCCACCTCATTTCCTTTGCACTCCATATTACTTGGTCAACCTCATATTCCAATGCACAATTAATAAGTGGTTGGAGGAATGACAAGAGCCTTACACACTCCATCTAAGCCCACTCCCCCAAAGGAAAAAATTAAATATTTGAAAGAAAGTACAATTAACATTTTACCTTTTTATCCCCCCCAAAACACCTAAAAGAGCCTAAATTTAACCCCACAACCCATAGGTAGGGTTGTCATTGGCATTTAAGAGGTGTGGGACAATTTTGACTTGTCCCACAAGCTTTCAAATTTGGCCTCTAAGGCCTAATTCGAGTTTCCCATGAAGGGTAGAGTTTGTTACACTCAAAATTCAAACACACTTAACACAAAAATCCAAGACTAAATCAATTCTAATAAATGAACTCCTTTTAGGTCACATCTTTAATTATTTTAGGACAAATTAAAATTAGATTAATTAAGACACTACAACCCATGAATAATAAAGGGTAAATGCAAATCAAAAAAATAAATAAATAAGAAAACAAGTGAATATCAATACTAAAGGAAAAACACATACTAACATAATAGAAAAGGAAATGAAAACAAAACAACATATGACCCCTAGGTCACAATTTTCTCCTAACCAAATAATTCTAACACACGCACACAATTACACATTGCCATGGTGACCGTAGTTGAATTCTTCTCGAATTCCGATGTGGTTGGTCTCCCCTCCCCTGATGTTGTTGTGAATATAATATACTCACAAAATAGAGGATACCTCCTTCAGCCTCATGGCTGCATTAAAACATTCATGCCAAATATGCAATATAAATCTAAAATCAACTATATATGAATTAATATCATCTATGAAAACACAATATCAATTACAATTTCTAGCACATTTCTATTCCACATCTCATTCATGTCAAAACGATCATCACATTAATCCAATTATCAAGATCTACTCAATATGAATAAATATATCACATGTCAGAATTACATATAATAACCATGTAAAAATATATATCAATATCCACATCAAATGTCTCCAGTAGTCAATATGCATTGTATAAGAATCAAATCAATATCAGTTCAATATATCTGATATCTACAAACATGCTAAATCAAAGAAGCTATAATATATCCATAAGTGCAGTCGATAGTATCTAAAACAATAATCAAGCAAGTGTCAAAGGGAAGTGGGCACTACAAGTAGGGTAAGGAAGACAATTGAATTATCTCTAAATTACCTAGGGTTTCCTATATTAATGCTATTACTATATAATTCACAAAGGATACATGCATCAACTTAATCCTAGTTGAATACAACCTTAAGGTGGTAAGGGAAAGAATATTGTGGATTGATATTTTAGTAGACACCCAAAAGACTCTTATTATTCCCATTTTTTTATAAATATTCTTAACACATATCCATTCACCAAAAAAAACTTTGAAATAATAGTCATTCACAGTGGTAACTTAATATTTGTTGCACCATTAAACTTAATGCTACTAAAGATCATGAATTAACATTTAGCCAATCAACCACATAATGTTTTAACAAAATATCCAATTACATTTTTAGATTAACACTCTATTCATCTAGATAAAATTAATTGAACATATGATTATGAAAGTATTTACTACACATTTACAATTTCCATAATAAAGTGCACCAAAAAATGATTAATCAAAATAAGTTATCTAAGAAATCTACCAAACAATTGAGAAAGTAATATGTAGAAAACACTCACTAAAATCCTTAGAATTTCAAATAATTTATTCATGAAATTCTTCCTCCTAAGAGGATATGCATCTGATATATTTATAAAAAAAATCCACGTCTTAGGGATTAAAAATAGCCAATTTAAAAATAGAACAAACTTCTCTCAAGTGGATGATAAAGAAATAATATTAAGCTTTCATGCAAGAAATCTTGTTTTGTCTATATTTAAGATTGAATATTTTTACAATAATAAATATTAACAATAAAAAATAAACTTCAAATTCAAGATTTACTTGGAACTCCTACTTTTAGTTGTCTCATTTTACTACATTTGACTTCACTGAAGCTTCTCTTTACGTGATTTGAATTCAATTTCTATATACACAAAGTCTGAAATAGGTGGCCTTATTTAATCATAAACTTGTTGAACTACTATTGGGATCCTACTATAAATAGATTTTTCAATAACGTTCAGAAGTGAAGATTTCTCCACATTTCCATCAAGAGATGTAACCAATATCAATTTAGTAGATACTTTCCTTGCTACATCATCTTGTGAAAAACGGGTATCCAAAGTAGAAATAAAGACCTACAAGTGTTGATCAAAGAAACAATTTTGAATTAATCTCCCACTTGGTCTGTACATTAAAATAATCTAAGTTTAATATAGAAGCTCAATAGCTTTATCTATTGTGCCTTATAATTCAATTAGAAGTCCCTCCATTGCATTCATCCGGTCAGTTAACTCTTTCAGATTATGGCCTATGTTGATATTACCTATATTCAAATCATGTCTCTTGACATTAAGAACACTTAGAAAAATATTCATTTTTATGAAATTAAATATTTAATCCATCATGGAGCTCATTCTAGTCATGATATTATGTTCCCTCTTAATCCGAAACACCCGTTTCTCTATTATATCCTTACGATTTTGTATAGCCTCCAGGAGCTTATACAAAGTTCTTATGCCTATTTGCATATAAGTAGTAGTAATTTTAAGCACTATCAATTTTTTTTGGCATTAAGGACATGCAACCTAGCTTACATTATTCTAACTAAATTAGTTGAAATTATTTGAGTAGTATCAATTTGAAAATGAGGGTTTATATCCATGAATTCTCTTATATGGGAAATTTTAGATATCCACAAAATATATTCCTCGTTCTTTGTGTATACAGGGGATTCTGCTTTGGTATAATTTTCTTTCTCTTACTCTCTTCAAAGTGCCTATAAGATATTCATGTGTGAGGGATACTTTAAGATCTTCACATTGTACAAACGTGGGAGCCATTTCTTACTATCTACTTAGAGGAGTCCATGTTCCCCCTAGAGTACCAAGTTCAATTGTAGTTATTGAAGGTAAGGAAGAGGTGGATCTCATAACACATGACAATGTTGGATAAGATTGGATATGTTCTAGAGGTTCTATGGGATAATTCATGAAACTTTTAGTATCCATTGGACTTGGGAAAGAAAAATTGGAATATAAGAATAGATTGGAAGAAGTGGTATATGCATGCCTATTAGAAAGGTTTGGGAAACATAGGGAGTGGTGGAAGGAAATAATGGTGGATTGAGGAACTAGTTGGATGGTGGAGGTATTAGAGGAAGTGTTTTAAAAATTGAGAAGGATACATAGGTTCCTTTAATTTGGCTTAGGAGGAATTTTTATACTAATGGTTCTAGAAGTAGGATCTGAAGCCGATGCCAAAGACAAAGGAGCATAAACAATGGTTTCAGGAACTACAACTTTGAATTCTGATGTTCTTGTAGTAGATACAATTGGTTGGTTAAGAAGGTGATAATATAGTGTTTTGAGGAGAAGATGAAGTAAGTGGAAGAGAAAAAAAAAAGTGGAACTGTAACTTGTGGAGATAATAGTGAGCCACTGGAAATGAGAGAGGAATGTGAAATATTTAAAGAAATAGGTGTAGAAGAGTTGCATAGGGGAATATAAACATTTTCTAAGATATAAGCTAGAAGAGAAGGGAAAAAATAGGGTATTTGAAATAATGGAAGAAAGAGGAGCTTGAAATTTAGTGGCATCTAATGTTCTGTGATAACCACATACCTCCTTTTTAGAAAAATAATTAGAAGAAATGATGGTACCTGTGGCAGAAGGGCCTGAGGAAGACGAAAGGGAAGAGGATGCAATCCCCACAAAAGTAAAAATTTCTATAGAAATAAAAAAATTAATACTAAGATATGAGGAAACAACCACACTTATGAAAATACTTACCAAGGGAAAACATTTAATAGTACTTTCCACTTGTGTGTTTGTAGGAAATCCCAATAGTACTTGATGGGCTTGAGATTTGTGCACTTGGAGAGGCTTGGGATGACAAGGATTGGCCCTTTATAGAAAATTAAGAGGGAATCTATCAAGAAGCTTCTTAAGATGCCTAGGTATTATACCCTAGTCATATGAATCATCCTCCTCTTTTGTTTCTACTTCCTGCCTTGGCTTGAGATCTATCACGTTTTTTCTAGTAGGTTCTCAGATAGTTTTATAGGTGAAATTTTGATTTCTTTTCTTAATGTCCACAATTTGATCATTACGCTCATCTTTGTAGACTAGGTCATTCTTGTGTGTTTTATTCATGTAATTTTAAGTGGAAATTATTGGGGTGTTTTTGAAAAATTGTACAAAACTCCCTGCTAGATAAAAAATCCTTGAAATGTGGTAATCAAAATAAAATGATGGTTTTTGTGTAGAAAACCTCTTATCATTTATATAATCATTGAATATTAGAGAACCCACTAGGAAGGGTGGAGTGGGATGAGTATATTTTTCTAATTCCCTTAGTTCTCCACATGGTTGATGTCATGGATAAACTGATATACAATTTCTTGTTATTTTAATTTTAATGGAACAAACTTTGACAATTTGAAAGGGGCGGAGAGGATTAACTCTACTCTAATTATTGTGAAATCTAGATAACACCACAAATCTCCCCAAGGATTCTTTGGATTACCATCAACATTATTCTATCATATATAGAATTAATAATTATATGGTAGTATAGATTACAAACTACCTTAATGATCTTTTTATAATTGTGCATGTGCATATTGCTAAAAACATGTGAAATGATATGTGGGTGTTGATGTGTCCAATTAAGAACCCCTTGGAACTATTATACCACACATACTACATCCAGTAAGTAAGAAATCATATTAAAAAAAATCTCCTTTTGAATTAACGGTTACAAGGTTATTATAGAGGTTATAAGATAAAACCCTTGTAAAAGTAGAAGTATTTTCTCTGTTGATTATCATATAAAAAAAGGGAAGCAAAATATGATTTGTGTGTATGATATCTATTGCACTGAAGATTCATTTCATCAAATCCACACTAACTCTTACTCCAGGCCTCAAAGAATCGATAGATATATTATCAATGGAGATTGTTGACTAGAAGTGAGATTGGTTTTTTTTCCACTCTTTAATAACTACCCTAAATTTATTGTTTTGTCTCCATTTCTCAAGAATTTCTTGATCAAACTTAATATTTTCTGGTGGGAGGTAATTAATAAACAAATATTCCATCCTCAGTGTTATTTCCAGTTATATTACCTTCTTTGGATATATAGATTCCACGTTTGTAGTCTATATGTGTACCTATAATGCCCTGAAGTAAATAAATGTACGGAACTGCCTTTGGTTTTCCTGCCACAATAAGTAATCTAGTTTTTTTCCCAAAATTACACCATATGCAATTTTGAGAAACTCATCTAAGATGGCACTTAGAAACATTTTTATCAAGAAATCCACCTAACAATAGGTTAGTATTTCATGGGGTGTGTAAATATATTATTCTGCAGGTTCTCTTACTCCACTGAACAAAGGAATGACCTCTCAAGAATTAGGTTTAGATAAAGAATATAATATGTGGAATTAAAATTTTAATCTTCTATGAGTATCAAAAAATAAAATTATGTGGGTTTGAGAGCAAGGTCAATGTACTACAGATTGTGGATATGGGGAAGCTTAACACATTGTAGCCTAAAGAAAACAATTTTATGCAGACTTTTAAAATATTAATTTATGATCAGTTATTTCAACACATCAAAGAAAGTAGCATGCTCAGTATGAAAGCCATGATATAAGGAAGGATTTCATAGGTTATCACACAAAAAAATAAAATATTTTTAAAAGGGTCAATGGAGGAAAACTATGAATCACTAGTACAGTGTTATGTGGGTTTTCTAAGTAAAATATACAACGAAAGTGACAATCCACGGAAAATGAAAAGAATGATAAGAATATTGTTCCATGTTGCGAAGATCTCAGATGATAATAATACACCACATTGGATTTGTAAAAGAGAATAGCTAAAATAACATGTATAGAAATCCATCATAATCCATTATTCTCAATACATTAGAACTGAATTACATTACATTGCTTAATAAGAACGATGTACATATAGGAGGAGGAAATTGCAGCTAATACCTCAATCAGTGGTGAAGAAATCTCACTAACTGATACTGGAAATTAAGTTTACTCCACAAGACTAGTAAGCTAACTCCTCATAACTAAGAAGATAACTCCATATAACTAGTACACCTAATAATCTAATCCAAAACATTTAGCGATAACATAAGTGTAAGATTTATTATAATAAATAAATAAAATGATAAATAATAGCCTACACTAACACCCCCCATAAAAATAGCTTAGGTGGGTGGAAAAGAAGGTGAGTCTTGACAACAACTCCTGATGAAGCACCCACATACAATAACTATGAAAAAGGGACACTGTACGGTACACAAAATCAGTAATAATAAAGTAGAGAGAGCATAATCCTATTGTAAGATATCCCAAGAAGACCAGCTCCAAAAACACTTACAATATTGAAGAATTTTGGTTTGCACTTTGGTCTAAATCTATTGTTCGATCACAAAACTCAAAAATAGTTGACACTAGGCTTCAATAGAATAGCTCCATTCAACGAGATTGTCAATGGAGTGATTTTTGAAGTGTAAAAAAAAACCAAACATAATCAATCAACTGCTACAAATAGGTGTGCCATGATCTAAGAATAATAACTGAGGCAACAAGGCAAGAACTCAAGATCTAAAGAAATTGGAGTGCCACGATCCATGAAAAGCCAAGGTAATAAGGAAAACACATAAAACCTAATGAAGAAAGATCAACTGCAACAAATAGGCATGTCATGAACCAAGAAAAATAACCAAGGTAACAAGGATAGGACATGAGATCAAAATAAATAGGAGTGCCATGATCCAATAAAATCCAACGTAACATGACAAGAACATAAAACATGAAGAAGTAGTATCAACACCACACCCTCCCATACTGCTGAATGGGTAGAGTGATTCTACAAATCTATATGAGTTGTCAAAACAACAACTTGAATAATTATAAACTTACATTGTGCTTCACCAGAATAGCTCCCCCACAAGATAGAATGTCAATATGTAAAAAAATAACAAAAATACAAATCTAAAATATCTCAACAAGCAACAGAGATATAATTGTTGGCACTTTATAATTGAGTGTGTGTTACAAACATGACATTTTAAATTTTTAGTTTATTTCTCAAAATAAATAGTTCCAATGGAATAAGCACTGTTGAAAAAAATGGCACTAAAATCTAAGTTACCGATCAAAAGATATAAAATATTCATGTTTTTGCTTTAATAGTTATTATAAAAATGAATAAAATGCCCTGCAATCTTCGATTTATTTTCGATAATTTTTTTTTTCCAATTCTATATCTATAAAACGAAAGAAAAGAAAAAAAACCCTATACCAAACGTGAAAACCCCAGAAAAACCAAGAAATGGTTTTTCCATATTTTCTGCCTATCTGGCATGGATTTTTAGGATCCCCAAAAGTAGCACAAATCTACAAGATCCCCAAATCTTTGGCACACAAGAACTCTACAAAGCCAAAGAAAAAACCCATTACCAAATGAAAAAAACTGAGAAAGTGTTTTTCAGGATGTTTTGCCTCCCTATCTTGGATTTTTAAATGGATCAACAAATATTCAAATCCTATCCACATAGGAACTCTACAAATAGGAAGAAAACAACCCAATATCAATTACAAAAAACCCAGAAAAACCTAGAAACCATTTTCCTAGAAATTTTCTTTCCCTGACACAAATTTGTTTCCCAAAAATGTATGATTTCTAGTTCCCCGTCAAACAAAAACTTGGAGAAGAGGAAGAAAAACCAATACCGAATGTAACAAAACCCAGAAACCATTTTTTTTGGATTTTCTACTTCCCTAGTAAGGATTTACCTAAAAGGAATGATAACCAGATCGTGCCAAGCCAAGAACACAGATGCTAATCAAATATCATGATCAATAAGATCAAAGCAATTCACCAGAATAACTTTACATAAACCTTTGCAAACAAATGAGCAGCAATATCATATATTATTATGGAACTCAATGAAATACAATGAGAATGGGCCTTGCTTATATAGGCAAGGAATAACAATCTAAGAACCAGTCAAGGTCGTACATCAAGCCATAAATCATGGAAAGAACTAGTCAAGTCCATAGATTTGTGAGAGAACTAGACATCAAGGATCCGGTCAATACCATAGATCAAGGAAAGAACTATACCTAACAACTAGATAATATCTCCTAATATCTAAATAAATAAAAAGAAATACCCACACACATAAGTGGGTGAGGATAAATATAATAATGTACCTAGGTGAACATGAGCTAAGTTAAATACCTACTCTAACAGCCCCCCTCAAGTGAAGCTGGGGGCCAAAATAGAAGTGGCATGTCCACAGTATGAGTCCCAACAAATAGGCCTGATGAGGTACTCATGTACAATATATCCATGAAGAAATCTCAAACCAAAAGAAGGAAAGAATCCTGCTAGAAGGAAAGAGAAATAAGAAGAAGAAGAAGAAGGAAGATGTTCTCACGAACACCCCCAAGAACAAATTCTGAAACCCCAAGAATTCCACGCAACTCAAGGTAGCGAGGTGATGTAAAAGGCTTTGTAAAGATGTATGCAGCCTACTGCTGAGTCAAAATGTACTACAAACAAAGAACTCCATCCTAAATGTGCTAACAAATGAATTGGATGTGTATCTCAATATCCTTGGTCCGCTGGTGCTCAACTGGGTTACAAGAAATGTGAATTGCACTTTGCTTGTCACAAAAAAGTATTGTCGGTGAATCCTATGGGAATCCAAACTCTATCAATAACTAGCCAAGCCAAAGAATCTCTTGACTCGCTGTAACTGCTACCCTGTACTCTACCTCTGAAGATGAAAGTGTAATAGCCTGTTTCTTTTTACATGCCTAAAAAACTGGAGAAGAACCAAGATAGAAAAGATAGCCAGAAGTGGAACGCCTGTCATCAATAGAACCTACCCAATCTGAATCTGTATACCCAACCAACTGAGTATAGCCCCTAGTGTAGTGTAGGCTAAAGTGGGAAGTGCCATGAAAATAGCGTAAAATTTTTTTAGCAGCCTGTCAGTGACTACTATGAGGAGAATGTGCAAACCGAGATACAAGCCCTACTGTAAATGAAATATCAAGGTGAGTATGGGTCAAGTACATGAGACTCCCAACCAACTGCCTATACAATGTAGGATCACAAAGTGGTGTGGTACATGTGGATGTAAGAGTAACTCCAAACTAAAAAGGAGATGGACTTGGCTTGCAATCAGCCAGATCAAAGCACCTAAGAAGATCATGGTTGTACTATTGCTGACTCAAATGAATCCTTGAATCTTTCTGAGAAATCTTCAAACCAAGGAAATAATGCAATAGCCCAAGATCTGTCATGTCAAACTGTGTAGAAAGATCCCTTTGAATAATCTGAATGTTGGAAGAAGAGTTGTAAGTAACAGATCATCAACATACAAGACAACTACCACAAGATCCTCACCAACATGCTGGAGATACACTGTATGATCAAAGTGGCAATGAACAAAACTAGTAGATAGAAGAAAACAATCCATCTTCTCATACCAAGCCTGAGGGGCTTATCTGAGACTGTAGAGAGACCTCCGGAGCTGACAAACAAGAGAAGAATCCTAAACAAATCTAGCCGGTTGCTCCATATATATTTCCTCTTATACATCTCCATGTAAGAAGGCACTCTTCACATCCATCTAGTATACGGGCGACCCCTGTGATGTAGCAATAGGAAGTACAAGGCATACATAATCCATCTTTGAAATGGGTTTAAAAGTCTCAGAGTAATCAATTCCTTCGATGTGTGAAAAACCCTTTGCAACAAGACGAGCCTTATACTTGTCAATGGACCCATCGGCTGCGTATTTGGTTCAGTATACCCACTTACACCTAACCATCTTTCTTCCTTTAGGAAGAGATACCAAATCCCAAGTATGATTCTTCATCAAAGAAGAATACTCAGCTGTCATCGCATCATGTCACTCCTATATCCCCTGAGCCTTTGAAAATTACTGTGGATCCTCATAAACTACCTAACACAAAATTATGGAACCTATAGAATGTGTGTGATGATGCCTAGTGGGTGGAAGATCCTCTATGAAAGGTGTTGCCTCATACACTATAGTACGAGCCCACTTAGGCATAGTGAAAACATCAGTGGGAATAGGATCCTTAATGGCATCTATAACCTCCTCATCAATATCTTCAAAGAAAGGATCCTCAAGATGAGATGAAGAAGAAGAAGGAATGGAAGAATATGAAGAATCATGAGGAGTGAAATACTCATCAAACTGAACATGTTTTCGAAAAAGAACATCATGTGTATTAGGATCTAAAAGATGATAAGCTCTCATGTCCTCACAATACCGTACAAAGATCAAGTGTTTACTCTTCTTACCCAAAGCTTTCCTTTTCTTCTTTGGTACAAAGGCCCAAGCATGGCTCCCAAAGACTCAAAAAAATGAGACATCTGGCTTGGTGTTGGACCAAGCTTCATTTGGAGTCAAATTCTCAAGTGCTCTGTGTGGTGTGTGATTCTAAATATAGCTAGCACAATTAACTGCTTCTTCCCAAGAGATAGGAGGTATATCTCTAGAATGCATCATACAGTTAGCCATTTCCTTCAAAGTTCTATTCTTCCTTTTTGCTAATCCATTATGTTGTGGAGTATGAGGAATAGAATGATGGTGAATAATGCCTTAAGTTTCCAATAATTGAAAAAACTCATTTCTGAAGTACTCCCCCACATTATCCGTGTGAATGTTTTTTATGGTACTAGAATATTGTTTCTCGACCAAAGCCTTGAAGACTTTAAAGTGTGAAAAACCATCACTTTTGTACTTGAGAAAATAAAACCAAGTACACATTGATAAATTATCAATAAATGTAAGTGCATACTTAGCTCCATTGAAAGATGGGGTAGGAAAAACCATCAAGTAACTATGTACAAGCTCAAGTGGTGAAGAAACTCTCTTAGACAAATTCTTAGGAAAATGATCTTGGTGTTGTTTTCCTAATGCACAACCATGACAAACTCCCTCAAGATAAGAAAATCTAGGAAGACCATCTACCATACCATGAGTGCTCAACTCCTTCAAATATATGTAATTGAGATGTCCAAATCTTTCGTGCCAAAGCTTACTCTCTGAATCTGAATGAGAAACCAATCCTGTCCCTGTAGAAGAAGTGTCATCAAAACCCTCAAAGTGATATAGTCTATAACTATGATCAACAATACCCTGAGCAATAAATGAATAAGGCTCCAAAAAATTTCTTACTTCTACCCCATGTTGTGTAAAAGACACGGTTTTCCCTTAACTAGAATGACAAATTTGATATAAAGAAAGCAAATTTGTAGTGATGTTAGGAACATATAGCCATCAAATTGTTTATCACATTTTCCCTCAATAGAAAGAAAGGAAGAATCTCTAATCTCAAAATAAATATTTCCAATGGAAAGAGCACAGAAAACAAGAACTTTTGCAAAAAACGGTACTCAAAACCGAGTTACCGATCAAAAGTTACAAGCTTTTCAATATTATACTCTACTATTTATTTTAGTTACCACTAAAACAAAAAAAATAATCTTGCCTTCACCACTCAAATAAAATGTAAGGGGGCTGGAGTTAAGCACCTGCTAGTAGGAATCACAAGCTTTAAGCCCTTATATGATCATACCATATGACCAGGGGCTAAGATTTTCCTTTTCCATATGGCGCGTATCCCGAGGTGAATCCATTATGTTTCTCTGCACAACATCAAATCCAAAAAACTGATTGCCCCCGAAACGGTCAAGTTTATAGCCGATATTAGGGTTTTTCTACCTTCCGGATCTAATGGAAGCCTCTGTTTTGCATAAAAATACATGTAGCAAAAAAATACAAGAAAATCCCAAATATATGAATATATAAAGAAATTATTTACAAAATAAAACTTACAAACGAATGTCAATACCAATATTCTACTCCGATACCATAAAAGAAATGATAAACAGATCATGCCAAGCTAAGAACACAAATGCTAATCGAACATCACAATCAATAAGATGAAAGCAATTCACCAGAATAACTTTACATAAACCTTTGCAAACAAATGAACAACAATATCATATATTATTATAGAACTCAATGAAATACAATGAGAATGGGCCTTGCTTATATAGGCAAGGAATAACAATCTAAGAACCAGTCAAGGTCATACATCAAGCCATAAATCATGGAAAGAACTAGTCAAGTCCATAGATTTATGAGAGAACTAGACATCAAGGATCTAATCAATACCATAGATCAAGGAAATAACTATAACTAACAACTAGATAATATCTCCTAATATCTAAATAAGATAAAAGAAATATCCACACACATAAGTGGGTGAGGATAAATACAATAAAGGTAAATAAAGTACCTAGGTGAACATGAGCTAACGTAAATACCTACTTTAACAAGCAACACCAAAACAACCCAATTTTTATTGCAACAGTAAAATATTCCATATTTTAGCAAATTTGCTAGAATAACTTTACACAAAACCTTTGCAAACAAATTAGCAGCAATATCATATATTATTATGGAACTCAATGAAATACAATGAGAATGGGCTTTGCTTATATAGGAAAGGAATAACAATCTAAGAACTAGTCAAGGTCATACATAAGGCCATAAATCATGGAAAGAACTAGTCAAGTCCATAGATTTATGAGAGAAATAGACATCAAGGATCTAGTCAATACCATAGATCAAGGAAAGAACTATACCTAACAACTAGATAGTATCTCCTAATATCTAAATAAATAAAAAGAAATATCCACACACATAAGTGGGTGAGGATAAATATAATAATTTATCCAGGTGAACATGAGCTAAGGTAAATACCAACTCCAACATTACCCAGAAGGAATTTGTAAGATGTTCAAATACTAGTCAACTATAGATTCTCCAAAGCTAGAGAAAAAAATCCAGTATCAAAGATAAAAAAACCCACAAAAGCCCAGAAACCATTTTTATGGAATTTATACTTCCCTGGTAAGGATTTCTTCCCCTGGTAAAAATTTCCAGGCGGAGTTTTACGTGTCTGTGTCTACGTATACAAAACCAAAACAAACTAAAAATTAAACTTTCTTCTTCAATACGAAATTTTACAGTTTTTCCTGGGGTCGTTTTTCCTTCTGAATCCAATAGAGCCCTCTGTTTTGCATAAAAATGGATGCTACAACAAAGTGATAAAAAATTCTAAAATATATGAAAATAAATAAACTCTTTCTTACAAAAAACTTATAGATGGATGTGTACATCATCTATCACTTTGATACCTTGAAATTAATGACAAGAATATTGTTCCATGCTACAATGATCTCAGACAATAATAGCACACCATATTGTATTTGCAAAACAGAAGAGATAAAATATCATATATGGAAATCCACCATAATCCATTATTCTCAATACATTAGAATTGAATTACATTACATTGCTCAATAAGAATTATTTACATATAGGAGGAGGGAAGTGTAACTATTACCTAAATTAGTGGTGAAGAACTCTCACTAATTGATGCTAGTCATTAAGTTAACTCCACAAGTCTAGTGAGCTAGCTCCACATATTTGAGAAGCTAACTCCACACAACTAGTAAGATAACTACATATAACTAGTACACCTAAGAAAACTATCCTAACAAATATAGGGCTAACATTAGTGTAAGAATTATCCTTCTAAATAAATAAAACGATAAATAGTAACCTATACTAACAAAAAAGAGGAAAATGTTGTGAATTACAAATGCTCTACACATGAAGGAAAGTAGATTGTGGGTAGTCTAATGCATTTCGAAGGCCAAAAATAACTCATCTCATCACTTAGGGAATGTATAAGGTTGTAAGAAACCATGGATCATAACTAATTTGTAAGGAACATGTGAAATCTGTACCTATTTCTAAACAAAATATCCAACCACCTCAAAAACCTAAATTTAATAATGTATGGGCACCATTGTCCTCCTCTTGTACATTTGATGACATGTTCTTAGGGAAATGTTAGGAACCCATACCTGTCCTACAAGTTGTCCTTGTTGGTGGTGGGTTGTTGAATTAAATGATCACTTGATGTGATCTATTTATTTTCCCTCCCTTTCTCAAATGTTTAAAATTTAAGTACTTTAGCACATTATTTGTGTTTATCTATATTGACTCGGAAAATACCTTTAAGATTTTATGAAAATCTTACTGTTGACCTCTATAATTGGAATGTGAAACTTTCTTTCCTTGACCCTATGTTGTAAAGTAATTAGATGTTGATATTTAGGAAAATTTGATCTCACTGATTTGAATTCTCCATGTTTGATCAAAAATACTTATGTCCTCTTGCCCACCTTTACTCTTTTCCATTTTTATTTCTCTTCTAACTATGTGCATATTTTAAATCTTCATTTACATACTTACATAAGTTTCTTTTAGATCCAAAATCTATCCATTTTATTTTTGTGCATCGACCTCCACTATATTTTCAAAGTTTTCTCCTCCTTACTCTGTCCCCCTAGAATTTTTAGCCTAGGTTAGATAGTTAGAGTATAAAGCTGGTATAGGATTAGTCATAATAAATTGGGGTATAAATAACTATTACTTTCATAGGGAAAAATATCATGAGTAACCCACAGACTTGTGTACTAACGATGTTTTATTGAAATTGTTGAACTTTGTTTCAACGGGGTTTGTATTTTAACTCCAATAGTTTTAGCACACATGTTGTGACCAGATTGATGAGATCTACAACATCTTCATTAAGATTGGTATGTTTTTTATTGGATTGTTACCTTTGGATGCATCTTTTAAATCATCTGGTGACTCTAAAGTTAATTATACTATTTAAAAATTCTAGTGTCCACTTTCATGATATAGATACAAATAAGGTAAAGTGTATCCAGAGTTTAACCTCTTGAGTATATTCAACTCTCATCAAGAATAAGAAGAGAAAGACCATTGTAGAGGTCTTCAAAACCTTCAAACAGAAGCCTTTCCACTCCTCCACCTAATATACCCTTCTTTTATCCCATCGGGAGCTTAAGGTTTGTTCCTTTCATGGTGCATAAAATAAATATACCCTTCACTACCTTTAGCGGTGGTAGTCCCTTACCTCTAAATGCCCAAAATGATATACTAGTGTCTTTTTCGAAAATAATTTCTTTTTTCATTGGTGAAAACCTTACTACCCCTGCATATCATATCCAATATCTTGTTAATGTGTGTTTAGTTCATCTGATTACTAAAGATGATGTTGTAGTTAGGATTCTTGTTTCCTCACTTAAAGAAACAAAACTTTAATGGTATAAGAGTTTCAAACCTACTTCCATTCACACATGGGATGGTCTTAGCACATTCCTAGGTAAATATATTTATGATAAATCATATAACATATCCATGTTATAAAAATTAATATCTATTAGAAGGGTCCCCAATGAGCTTGTGGCAGATTTGAACTTCATATTTTAGAAAACGTGGGACATAACTCTATTTATTTTGAGACCAACTCATGAAGATGTTTTCCTTTACTTATTAATTTATCTAAACTATGATATAGTATAATGATACAATCTATGGGTGATATTGAATTTCCTAATGCATACCCAATATCCATTAGGTATGAAAATTATTTCATACAAGATGGAATAATAGCCCCTAGATTACACATGCCCTTGTTTCCATAATTACATAAATCACCTAGCCTTTTTTTTCTAACATTCCTAAGCTAAAGGCCCCATCCACTGCCTCCAATTATTATCCTTCCCAAAAACATAATGATGATGATGACCTTATAAGTTTTGTTAGGAACTGGTCTAAAGAAATTATCACTTTGAAGAGCCAATAAATTGAATCCTATAGAAATTATCCAAATTCCAATAAGGGACAATCTTTAGGTCTAGATTTTAATTAGGTTTATTAGACATATGGAACCCAATATACAAATCAAATATATGGAAAAAATTTCCATGTTGATAGACTACAAGTAACAAACTACAACTTTCCATTCAAAAAAATGTTACTCCACAACCACTTTTTTCTGGTGGCTTATGAAAAGCACTTGTTCCAGTGGAAAATAATTTACTACAAAAAGAAGATTGCACTTCCAATGTAATAAAAAACATAACCAAAATAGTTTTTTAAATGGCTTGTAAGACCAAGTATTTATGGTTCAAAATTATTCCATTCAACATATGGAAGTAATAAGTTATAATGTTGGGGAAATGCTATAGACCACCCTTAATGTTAACCTTATGATTTTTAGGTCGAATGAATATTTTTTGGTTAACCAAGATGTTGATAACTTAAGAAGGACACAAATTCATGTGAAATATCACATAAAGTCAAAAAAAAAAAATATTGATATGGATGTTCTATCTACTTCATTGCCAAGTATGCATCCTAGAGATAATCAATCCACAGAATTAAGTAGAAGTTTTGCTACATGTAGCCTACTGTGGGTCACTCACAATCTACACAAAACACAATATTTGAAAAATATAAAAATTTTACAGAACATGCAAAGTCCACCGATAAAATATTTGTTGTGGGTAGAGTAGGTGAGGAACGAAAATTTCACACCCTTATTACACAAGTTCATAATTAACTTGTTCAACATTGTCGAGTAGATGAAGAGGAAAAGTATGAATGTGAAAATGTGGGACACCATATATATTCCTTCTCATAGTGACCTCCTACATTAATCTCTAAAGCAACTTCCCCAATAAAAAATAAATATACAAAGAACACATTATGTGGTCAACCTATGATAGCCAAAGGAGGAAGAAGTAAAAATGCTAAAAAAATGCCACCCTTTTACATGTCTCTAATTGTAGGAAAACACTTGGTTCATAATTATATGATTGACTTAGGTGCTACCACCTCTTTAATGCCTAAGAAAATTGCTTTTTATTTTAGGTATTGAGTACAATCCAATTTGTAAAGGTTTCCTGCAACTTGATGGCTAAAATGTCAACATCTTAGGAGTTATCAAATATCTTGAGTTAACCCTTCATGTTTGTCCAAGTTTAATCATAATTTAATTTGTTTCATCTATTGACCTACCTATTAGCGCCAAATCACAGAACCCTCCAGCTTGCACAAGTGTGTGTGCTTGAGCTCACAGTGTGACTAGATAACATGGGTACTATCTCCAAGTTGTGGGAATTTCTACTTGAGATAAACCCCCAAGGAAAGATGATTCTTGCTCCTAAACTACCTGCCACAATCTACTATAATGTAGGAAAAATTATCTATGTCTTAATATAAATTTCCAGGGACCAGGGAGAGAGAGTGCATGAAAAAAATCCTAAACTAACGCGGTGATACACCAAAAAAGGAGGGTATGCGAATAGTTTTTCAATGTGTGTAAATAAATTCAAAGTGCATACTAGAAGGGTGATAATAGTTCTCCATAGTCTAGAAAATGAGTACACAACAATATCCCATACACACACAATGATAGTGAATCCTTGCAAGATAATAAATAGACACAATATATTTTTAAGGAGTTAGAAAAGGGTAAGAAGAATGCAAAAAAACGCAGTAGGAGAAGATACATTCACAAAGTTGTATCTATTGCCTCATTGATATGCATAGTTCAATTTATTACAAAATAAGGATTTGGATAGCCATGCAAGGAGTCCACTATAAGGGCATGTAGCACATTGGCTTCACAAAACCAATTTGACAAAGTTTTGTTACACAAAACTATCTAATACTCTCTATAATGAGGCCAACACTCTAGTTTATAGAATTCTGAGATGAGAGAGAAATGAAAATCCTAAAATATACCTTCCCACCACTTGAAATATGTCATAAATGGAGTGAAACGATGGTATGTTGCTTGAAAAAGGATCCATATGTTGTCCCCCTAACTTGCAGCAGTGAAAAATGTCTGCCTATGCTTCATAAAATACATCCCAACCACCAGTAAAATCATTATTATGAACTTGGCCACATTTTCAGAAAAATCACCATCAGGTCCTCATTAAATTCTAGATTTCTTTATTTTTTTGCATTGGAATCAAAGCCACAATTCCAACGATACTAATTTTTCTTGATTTCATTGAGAAATTCAAAAGCTGTGGCCTTCTGAGTGTGAGCAGTTACTTTGTGTTTGCCATGGATTTCTTGCATTCTATGGGACTGATAATTTAATTTATTATATATGGAGATTTTTGTTTTATTCTAACATATATACCCTCATTAAAATTAATAAATCCATATTTTTTTTCATAGAGGACATCATGCCCTTTCTGAAAATTAATTTTTTGTGAAAATCAGAGTTCTGGGTCAAAAGTTATGGTCGTTTGAAGTTTGAGCGTCAGGCGTTGACTTTTCCCTTGTATTGCGTGTATGGCAGGTTTTAGGGAACTCATGTCCTTGTGGAACTTGGAGTATCTGTGCCTTTTTTTCTACCTTTTCCCATTCCTTCTATGTGTGGCGATTTCGGGTTTGGATGTCCAGCTTGTCCCAGTGTGACCTGGGATGATAATTTCTGAAAAACCTGTAATACACTGACTTGTGCTCCGATCGGATATTTCAAGTTTTCATGTCCCAGATATCCTAGAAAACATGTTTTTCCATATCCTCAATATAACTAATTTGCGGAAATTTCAACATTTTCGAGTCCTGCGGGGACAATTTGTTTCACTTTTTCCACATTTTGCTGCCTCCTCAATATTTTAGCTTTGAAATTCATATGATGGACCCTGGTACGATCTACAATGATCCCATCTGCAGCCCTCAAACCCAATTTGCACTGAAATAGACCCTTGACTAAAATTTTTCAGATTTTTGCAAATTTTTAGTAACTCCTTGGATTTTTCTTGGATGGGGAAATTAGACAAAAGCAAAGGGGTACCCAAAGGAATCTGAATTTTTGTTCTTTCACCATTTTTGTTTGCTCTAGCCTACAAGTTATCAAAATTACCTTGGGGGGTTAATTTTGGATAAAACTACCAGCTTTGTTTGTCATTTGTTTGTCAAGATATTTTACATACAAGGTGGGTGATTAGTTGTGCTTAGATTGGTATCACATTTTCCTAAGAACTAGATATAGTACTAAATTTACTGTCAATGTTAAGCAAAGTATATTCCTATCATGTGAGTCTTATGATTATACTCCTCTCTATTAATACTTATGAATGCATATCAAGACTATGAGCAATTTTGTTACAAATCTTTTTCCTAATGTCG